>CM022706.1:58229077-58294906 GCA_012295165.1 Asparagus setaceus | reverse complement strand
GATCCGGTTCCCCGCCCTCTAGAAGGACTCGCTGCAAGGAGAACCCGATGGGCCTCGAGGTAGAGCCCCGGGGCGAAGTCAACCCGCTGCCACGGTGGCGAAATCCCTGGCGTCTCAAGTCCGAACTACAGCGGCGTCGAGATGAGCGTCGATGTAGCCCGCACTCTCAGCGAGCCGCCAAAGGCGGCAATGAGCATGGCCTCCATCTCACTTTTCTTTTCTCTCCAACTTAGGTTAGAAAATGTGTCTTGAAACATAGGAGAGGATGGAGAGCTATAATGCAATGAATGGATGTGATTGAATCTTAAATCTAAAGTCAACCGTGCAACCATCAATGATTAAGTTAATCTTAAATTTGAAGCCAGTCGTGCGACCATCGATTGTCAAACTTTACCATCGATGGTGAAGTGATGATCATTGATAGTTGATTTGCTCCATCGATGATTAAGATGCCCTGTTAAGTTCAATCATCGATGGTGGCAACTGATTATCGATGGTCTATATTAGATCATTGATAGTCAAATGTTGCCATCAATGATTTGAACCTCTCTGGATATTTGAATCATCAGTGATCGGGATGATCATCAATGGTCCAAAGAGGACCATCAATGGTTAAGTCTCGATCATCGATGATCAGTGTTCTAAAATCAGCTATTTAGCTAATTTTCAACATTGATCACCTGGTTCTTGTTTCATATCTATATAAACAGGTACTAGATCATCTCAAACACATGTCGAGTCAAATGAATATTTGTTATTACTCACACAAGAGATATTTTATGGACAACATCCTAACAATCTTTCCCTTTTGATAATAATAAACTTGAAATTTGAAAAGACTACAGCTAACAATTTGAAATATATAGAAAGTGAAAAGTACACATTCACTTTCATGATAATCAAAACATATATATATATATATATATATATATATATATATATATATATATATATATATATATATATATATATATATATATATATATATATATGGAAAAATGGAATTTGTACTAAAAGCCAAAGGAACTTGTAGATGCGACAATTCTACCCCACACACACGTAACTTTAAAAATAATTCTCTCTCTTCCCTTGAATGTGGGACTAATTGGCCATATCACTACCAAGTAACTCTACACTTCTCCATATTCCTCATATATATATATATATATATATATAAATAAATAAATAAATAAATAAATAAATAAATAAATATATATATATATATATATATATATATATATATATATATATATATAAATTTTGAACTGGTAGTTGTGCATCAAAAATTACCGAAGAACCCCAAATATGACTAAATTATGAGAAGATCAAGGACAACGCCGTTGAAATCTCAAGAAGTCAACATATGGGAAGATTGTGCGCTCACATAGCGAGACACTTGTTTGTGCTCGCTATAAGCGAGACTTTGTGTGTCTCGCTACTAGCGCAGACACTTGTTCATGCCTCGCCGCGAAGCCGACATTTGTTGGTGCCTCGCTACAAGCGAGACACTTGGTTGTGCCTCGCCACGAGCGAGACACTTGTTTGTGCCTCGCCACGAAGCGAGATTTGATGTGTCTCGCTATAGCGGAGACTTACTTGTGTCTCACAAGGCGCGACACCCGAATACTTGAAACGAGCTCTTTAGGGTCTAAATCAATGCCGATGGGGCCCACTTGACTTTATCAACGCAGAGACGCTCGATACGCTATTAGGCGGTTACAAGCTGAAAATACCCACTAGGCGTGATTTTAGGGCATTTAATCGCGCCTAAAAGCGTGGAAACCGCTACAAATACCGGAGGGACATTAATCGCCGGCCACCGAGGTAGCCCATACCGCCGCCGCTAGCTAGGCGTTCCCATACCGCCTCGCCAGTGAGCGAGGCAATTGGCCAGGCTACTGAAAGCCAGCTAACCGCAAATGTGGAGCACTTATGACCGGTGTTTCTTCGAGGGCACGCTTCCCAAAGGCTATAAATACTCTCCTACGCCCACAAGTGTGGGGTCGGCCATCGAAAGGGGCAATCGAGATCCAAGCTTCCTCGAGTTCAAGAACACGATCCACACGGAGATTCCTCGAAGCTTTGACTTATTTTGAGAAGAGTAGATATCTTACTTTGCTAAGATATTTGCTGAAGTTCTTGTTTCCTTTCTGCGAAGCATCAACTAAACCGTCGATTCGACGATCATTGCTTCGGTGGTCCACGGATTCACGTCCCGGCCGAGCAAAGTCCCGAAAGCAGAGATCTACACTTGTAGCGTCTTTTGTTGAGTTTGTGAAGTTATTTAAATTTCTTTGTAGCGAGAACCAAAAGTGTAATTTTCTCAAGTTTTACAAATGGAAACAACTTCGACCCAAACCGCGATGGCGACCGGTGGGAGCCAGGTCGAGCCGAGATCGTTGTGTCGCAGCCTTGCGGCGATCAAGCCGACGATGGTCGATGGGTGGATTACTTCTTCGATCAAGCCAAGTTTAAAGAATATCTCTCCTCTTCCTCGCCGAAGTCCTCCTCATCCCTTAAACATCGGAGGATATCATCCCTAAGAGGAGGTTAGTTACGTTGTAATCTTAGCGATTCTCGTTGCTTTCAACGGAGGCGATTTCCCCTCTCAACAACACCCCGGTGGATTTCAAAGCCGGGAGCTCTGCTCAAGTTGACTCCTTTTAGAAGAAGGAGTCATTCAACAAGATCTCAACCGCTCTGACGAAGAGGGCTCGTCAAAGACAACGTCAAAGATGGCCCGACAACTTACCAAGGCCACAGGTCGGCGGATGGAGTTCATTATCAGGCGAACTTCGTATAATCACGAGGCATCAACAAACTGCAACCTCTCAACCCGTCAGCACTCTTGACAAGGAAGAATGGGTTCTTGTCAAAAGGACCCGATTGACAAGGAAGGAGCGCGCTCAAAAGCGTCGTGCAGCGTTGCTCGTATATGTGCCATTATTGCAGAAGCTGAGTCGAAATCAACCGTGGAATCGACTCAAAATCACAAAATTTGGGTCGAAGTCGACATCAAAATCGGCTCAAGAGTGCCTTCGCCAACAACATTCAGTAGAGATAGTGTAGCGCACCGGCGCCGGTAGCGATCTGGTACCTGCAGCGGCGATTATGCTGTCTCGGCGCCCGAGCGATCTGGCCTGCGCCAACGGCGGTCCTCCATGTAGCAAAACAGACTTTTCGCCCCTTTCTTCCACTTCTCGGTTGAGGTATCAATCGTTAAGTCTGAAATCCGTCAACCGGTGTTTAGTCGTCTTGGTCCACCGGGGAAATAAAGGCAAGGTACCGGTGAAAAGCGCTTGGATTACCAGTCGAAGAGTCACGAACAAAATTTGAAACATCTCGGGCTTCTAGAATTCCAATTGCATCTCGTTTGAGTATCCTAAAGGGTCAGTGAGTCTGGCGATAAAGACAAAGCGAAGTGTGTGATTCGCAAAGTCACTAAAGCGATCAGCGCTTATTATTCATCGCGAAGCAACTTCAATAGTCGATGCCCCAAAGACTTGTCCTCGATCAAGAACCAAGTTACATCACGGGGGTGGAAATGTTATTCGCAATAACCCACACAACCACATCATCGGTAGGGGTGGCAACACTGCGAAGAGAGATCGGCGAAATAGATTGTTCTTGCTCATGTGCAAAACTAATCAAGGCGTTCTTGTCGGGGATGTGCACATTCAGAATCAAGCGGCTCAACCACAAGAGCTTCGATTCGAGAGGCTTTCCTTACCCGACAACGGAAGATTGGCCCGAGTCAAGGCGACCCGAAGAAAGAAGATCGCCATCAGAACCGGCGAACTTCACGAAGTTACTATTAACATGGTAAATAAAGGGAAAAGACGGTAAATGATGAAGATCCAGTTTACTCACGGAGGAAAGGTCGGTCTCGATTTCTAGAGAATGTCCCGATTGCAATGCGAGCTCACATGACGCATGACTATAGAAGAATGCATGAAGGAGAATCATCAGAAGATGAAATTTCGGCCTGCTTCGGCAATAGCTGAGCGATCTTGTTTCAAGTATGAGTCGTCACCATAGGAGGCTTTTACCATTACTCCCGATGTCACGGCTCAAATGTTACAAAAGCCTTAGCCAAGCAAAGAGAAGAGCTTAAGGCGAAATGAGAACGAGAGATGGAGCTAGCCATGCAGCGGATGAGGGAGTTGCAAACCCATACGGTTGCACAACACGGATCGATCAACACCACGAATCCGATCAACAAGGTGGAGTTACCCACCATAATGCCCATAATGTCGAAGACAGCGATTCGGAGATTGATGAACACATTCGTGATCAACCTCCAAAGAAAGCGCATCGGTGCTCAAGGTGGAAATGGTCCAATTCTTCCTATTAGAAGTAATCCAAAACAAGGGGAGGATGATGGCGAAAAGATGAAAGAGCTTGAAGATAAAATCAATGCTTTGATGTCCGCCGAGGAAGTCAAAAGGATGGTATCCGTGTCAGTATCCTAGAGAGTGGGATTCAATTCCTTACCGCGAAATTCAATTTGATCAACTTCCGCCATTTGGCGGAGAGGGTCACCTACACAACACGATTTACTTCAAATCACATTTGGAGGTGATCTCGGAAATGAGCCTTTGATGATTCGGTCATTCGTTGGTACCCTTGGCGCCTTGATTGGTATCGAAGACTCAAGGCCGTAGCATCAGCTGTTGGAATGATATGGAAAGCTTGTTCCTCGACAACTTCTTCGATGGCGACACGAAGTCTCGATTGGAACCCTCTTGGATGAAAAGCGAAGAATGGGGAGATAATTGACACTTTCGTTAAGCGCTTCGCAATAAGGCCATAAAGCGCAAAGATCAATCAGAAATTCATATTGCGGGCGTGCCACAATAATCTCTCCATTGATCTGTTGGAAGTCATGGGGGTCGTCCCACCAACTACATGGAAAGATCACGAAAATCTGAGGAGAACAAGCGAGCGTTTCCTCAAAAGGAAGAAAGTGAAGAAGCGAAAAGGTGGGTGACCCTCGAGTAAATTTTTCCTCGTAATAGAGGAAAGGCATCTGTATTGCTTGTTAGTCAAGCGTCGCAACAACGACCAGCGTCAAAAGCTTCTAAATCGAATTCCACAGGACATACTCTTTCAAAGGCGAAGAAGTTCGATCATATTCAAACACCTCCTTGATAACAACAAAATCAAGTTGCCTCCGATTATAAATCGAGGAGGAGGTGACAAGACTGGACCCTAAATGCGTGGTACTCTGGGAGGATCCTCCATCCTACTAAGGATTGTTTAGCTCTCAGGCCATCATCCAAGCCTTGGCCGTCTTAACGTCAAAATAAGCCAGAATGAGGAATTCCTCGATGAGTACAAGAGGTTAAGCTGCTTCTCCTTCCTACTCAATAGGAATATGAGTATAAACTATTCTAAATGAATGAAGCCCGTTTTGCAAAGCTAGGGGTGGATAATCCATGAGCGAGAGGTCCACTTTCGGGTTGGCGATCAAACCTTCAACGGATTAGGATTGTCTCAAAATTCCTATCTGGTCAAACCTTCCTCTGATTAGGACCTTGATCAAAATCTCCTCTCGATTCCTTCTATGAGCGAGAGGTCCACTTTCGAGATTGAGTGATCAAACCTTCCGGCAGTTAGGATTGTCTCAAAATTCCTATCTGGTCAAACCTTCCTACACTTAGGACCACGGTCAAAATCCTCTCGATTCCTTCCATGAGCAGAGGTCCACTTCAGTTGAGATCAAACCTTCGGCAGCTAGGATTGTCTCAAAATTCCTATCTGGTCAAACCTTCCTACGCTTAGGACCATGATCAAAATCCCTCTCGATTCCTTTTATGAATGAGAGGTCTACTCCAATAACAGGGTTCGCTGCCCCAAGAGAAAACACACAAGGGTTCGCTGCTTCCCCAAGAGAAGACACAACAGGTTCGCTTTGCCAAGAGAAGACACAATGTGGTTCGTTACCCCAAGAGAAAAAACAACAGTGGTTTGTTTTCCCCAAGAGAAGACACACACGTGGTTCGCTACCCAAGAGAAAACACAACAGGTTCGCTACCAAGAGAAGACACAAGTGGGTCGCTAGCCCCAAGAGAAGACACAATTCCAAACCGTCTCGGCAACTCGAGGCTCAAGGCAGATATTCAAAACAAATCGGTTCCATATTCCATATAGAAGCTTTCCCGAAATCGATGTTCAAAACCAGACGACGCTTTTTCTCTGAATGATTCTCAAGGCATCTCAATCGGTGACCTTCAAGATGAAGATGATTAGTCCAAAATCGACTTCGACATTTCAATCCATTCAAATACAAATGCAAATGCTTATTGAACTCGAATATGGATAGCTACATCGCGTACCGTGGTTTAAGAAACCGGCAAAATACGGGCCTCTTCTACAAAGTTCAACGTTGAACGTATAAAGGCGCATCTTATCCAAAGTATTCCAGACTCCTCGATAAAATACAGAGGAGTTTGAAAACTTTGGAGGGGGTATCTGTAGGCATCAAAATTACCAAGAACCCCAAATATGACTAAATTATGAGAAGATCGAAGGACAACGCCGCTGAAATCTCAAGAAGTCAACATATGGGAAGATTGTGTCTCGCCACAAGGCGAGACACTTGTTTGTGCTCGCCATAAGCTTGACATCGCTGTGTCTCGCTACTAGCGCGACACTTTGTTCATGCCTCGCCACCCAGCGAACACTTGTTGTGCCTCGCTACAAGCGGTGACATTCTGGTTGTGCCTCGCCACGAAGCACTTGTTTGTGCTCGCCACGAGCCGAGACATTTGATGTGTCTCGCTATAGGCGAGATTTCACTTGTGTCTCGCCAAAGACGACACCCGTAATACTTGAACGAGCTCTTTTAGGGTCTAAATCAATGCCGATGGGGCCCACTTGACTTTATCAATGCAGAGAGACGATATCGCTATGGGGGCGGTTACATCGGAAAATACCACTAGGCGTGATTTTAGGGCATTTAATCGTGCTAAAAAGCGGGAAACCGCACAACAGCTGGAGGGACGACACGCCTTCGCCGACCGGCCAGTTTCATACCGCCGCCGCCAGCGAGGTGTTCCATACCGCCCGCCAGTGAGCGAGGCAAATGGGCCAGGCGTTTCGCCGCCGCCGCTTAACCGCAAATGTGGAGCACTTATGACCGGTGTTTCTTCAGGGCACGCTTCCCAAAGGCTATAAATACTCCTACGTCCACTTGGGCAGGGGGTCGGCCATCGGAAAGGGGCAATCAGAGATCCAAGCTTCCGGAGTTCAAGAACACGATCCACACGGAGATTCCTCGAGTTTAAGCTTTGACTTATTCTTGAGAAGAGTAGATATCTTACTTTGCTAAGATATTTGCTGAAGTTCTTATTTCCTTTGAAGCATCAACTAAACCCCGCCGATTCGGACGATCGCCGCCGGTGGTCCACGGACACGCGGCCCCCAAGACAGCAAAGTCCCAAAAAGCGGAGATCTACACTTGTAGCGTCTTTTGTTGAGTTTGTGAAGAGTTATTTAAATTTCTTTGTAGCGAGAACCAAAAGTGTAATTTTCTCAAGTTTTACAAATGGAAACAACTTTCGACCCAAACAGTAGTGAGGTGTCTCATTTTCATCCACTCTCTAACTCATGTGATTATGGTCCCCATTTGAGTGAGTGGATGGGAATGAGATACCTCACTACCAAGTTTTAAAACTGTGCTTCGGTACCAAGTTCCTCCATATTGCTTATATATATATATATATATATATATATATATATATATATATATATATATATATATATATATATATATATATATATATATATATATATATATATATATATATATATATATATATATATATATATATATATAGATATATAGAGATAGGTCCTTGTGAATAAAGACACAGACCAACTTTTCTAACCACTCATCTTGCTTTGGGATCATGAAAGATATAAAGGCCACTTTGAGATTTGTGCATCACAAATCTCAAGGCAAGATGAGTGAAAAAAGAGCACCACTATTCATTATGAACTTAAGTCATATAAAATTACTCTATATATATATATATATATATATATATATATATATATATATATATATATATATATATATATATATATATATATATATATATATATATATATATATATATATATATATATAGATATCCCCTACAACAATGCATAGAGTTTCTAAAAATCAAAACAAAACTCATGCATGGTTTTAAAAATTCACTTAGTTGATTTTCAAAATTTCATTCAGTTGGTATTAGTTCCACCCTGTTATTAGCAAAAGTCAAAACATACTAATGGATGTACATATCTGAGATTAATTCAGATACAATTGTCCAAAAGTATCACGGAAGAGATATAAATGCAAGTTCACACAAAGTTTGATAGTAAAATAAACACAAATGACCAAACATCGCAAGAAAAATACATAAATACATGCTAAATAATGTTATATGCACACATAAAAGTGAAAAGACTTTTCAAATGTGTGTGATATAGAAAAGTAATTATATAAGTCTACTAGATATATTTGTGTATAAAAAACATGAAAAAAGAGTTGTATAAAAGTCTAGATCTAATTCAACCCTTAAGATGCAGACCAAAGTGTCATTCTATCATCTTAGCCATACAGGTCTTACAAGGAATATACATCATCTCTAAATATATGTGACTTTTTACCTCTAGGTGTGACTAAGGTGGTCTCACCAGCAGTAGTAGTGGGTTCACTATAGATAGTCTCTACAATATTCCAGACATCAAAGTTAGTGGACAATAAGAACACTTTCATGTGACTTTCTAATAGGTGCAATTTAATCCATCCAAAAGCGAGGGTCGATAACCTGCGTGTGCCTCAGGAAAAGTCATAGTGGTGGTTAGCCTAGACATCTTAAGCCTAGGTTGGAAAGCTAAGAAAAATAGATAATCTTGTTTTGAGATGTAAGCCTAAGAGGGGTTGAATAGGATTGCATACTAATTTCGAATGATCACGAATATCTGACAAAATAATAGAAAGTAGTAAACAAGTAAAAACACAAAATGTCCAAACACGAATACACGAGATCTTTATAATAGTTTGGATAAATCAAACATTCACTCCTCCTTCTCACGAAGGGGCTTCCTTACTAAGATTGAGTTCTCTCCTGAATCACAATCCTGATTAAGCAGGTACACAAGACTGCATCCTAGTTTATCTCAAAATGAGTCATCTAACTCATACTCCTCACAATGAGTATCTCTAGCCCTAGCTAGTTTCCAAACCCTTAATTAACCCGACTTGACTACGCCGTTAAAAGAAATAATTTGAAACACGCAATAAATATTATGTGCTCACAATTAAAAAGATCTTAAAACCCTTGTGATCAATAGATCAAACTCTAAGGTGATATAGGTGAAGATCTTAAAGTTTGATATAGACTCAGAGATGATAGGATGGCTCTCCTTGTAGTTGATTAATCGATGATGATGAACCGCGTCGGTAAGTGATCAGAGGTAGGGGAATCTTCTCCTTTGTTGATCTCACTAAACCCTAGCTTTTCTCCCTATCACTTTTTCTTTTTATCTCCAACCTAGGTCAAGAAAAAGTATCTTGAAACATAGGAGAGGATGGAGAGGTACATTGCAACAAATAGTTGTGATTGAATATTAAATATGGAAACAGTCGTGCGATCATCGATGGTCAAACTTGATCATCGATGGTGAAGTGATGATCATTGATTTTTTATTTTCTCCATCGATGATTCAGATATCTCTGTTAAGTTCAATTATCGATGGTGGCAATTGATCATCGATGGTCCATATTGGTCCATCGATGGTCAATTTTCTAATCTATGATTTGAACCTCTCTACACATTTGAATCATTTGTGGGCGGGATGATCATCGATGGTTCATAGAGTATCATCGGTGGTCAATTCTCGAGCATCAATGATCAGTGTTCCAAAATTAGCTATTAAGCTAATTTTGGATACTGATCACCTCATTCTTATTTCATACCTATATAACATTTACTAGATCATCGGACACATATTAGACTCAAATGAATGTTTATTGTTACTCAAATAAGAGATACTATGTGAATAATGTCCTAACACAAAATCGCTATTTTAAATTTTCTTCACTTCACTAATTCTCGATAATTGATATATATATTGAAATAAAAATTGAGTGAAGTCTTTTTTCTATGAAGTCAATGAGGACCTCATAAACTTGACTTAAAATAAATTTATAAAGGCATTGGAAATGGAAACATGACCAACTCATCTTTGAACCAAATTGCATAAATTTATATTATACTTGTGTATTCTATTTTCTATTAAATGAATCCTTATCCAACAACGAATGACTCGGTTGTATTTTCTTTATACAATATTTTATAATAGTTGTTGCATGAGACAAGTGCAATGGATGCGAGAAAGGTTTGTGTGAACCATGTGGTCTCATTTAATATAATCTTTGGCTGTTGTCTAGCATTATCGTAGCTTAGTATTACATTGTATTTCTTTTAATGTTGTATTATGCATATTACTCAGATTTTTCATTTGAGCTAACGGATCATTCCAAAGAACTTGGTGACAAGTACTCAAATTAACCCAAAAGTGAGGGACATCTCTACTTAACCTACTTAATCTAGGTCGTGGCGTTTGGGTCCGATCAACAAGCCCGATACACAACAATGGCCTATGCGACCGGACTCACCTCGGTCACGGTTACCAAGTCTCAGACCGGTCTATTTTTATAGTGGTTTGCCTAATTAGAGATGATTGATTGAATCATATCGAATCCTCAACATACCATGTTAGAAGATATCAATCAATTGCTAATCTCGTTTATTGCCAACTTTCACAATGACTCTAATCTTAGAGACATCAACCAATGAGATCATGATATGTGGACTTACTTGCAAGCCAAGTAATTTCCATAACTATCTTGGTCGATAGGATGGTAACATGTACCACGACTTACATGACAAGTCCCTATAAATATGCCACCGTTAACTAAGTAAAGGGCAAACATATAATTAGAATTAGTAATTGTTACTTTCAAAAATTGATTGTTAAGTACTACAACCATTTCGATGAATTATCATACCTTGAAAATGTTGCATAATAATATTGAGTAGATTATCTTGTAGATAAATATAACAAACTTATCTAGTGATCTATTTATTGTATAGTGTCTTGGAGATTAAAATAAAACAAATAACTTTATCACAATTTTTAACTTGGAAATTCTTCTGATATTTTTCCAAAATCACAATAATTTTTAAATTAACTTTTAATTTCACGATGTTTAAATTTATCTCTAATATGAAAATATATAATAATATAATGATATTGCATTATAACTCGGTCTACATTGGAGTAATGCCTTAAACTGACAGAGTAGCGAACCAAGGGGGGAATCAACAAAAGTGGTGGTTTTTGGCTATGTCATTAGATTATAGAAGTGTCCACTATCACTAATATAAAATATTCCCAAATTTAACAATGGGAAAGTCCAGCGTATGTTACTTGTCAAGCATAAATATCAAAGTGAACACCAAATTGGAGTATTAAGGCCCTTAAACTCAAAGAGTGGGATTAGTTACCATAATCTTATTCGTTCCTGTCTAAATGATCAAAGACTTGATTAAATCTAAAATGAATGAAGAACCCATTGGTCAATATTTTATTGCATAGTGGTTCATGGGTTAACGTTGAAACCCTAACGTGTAGATTAATTAACGTATTTGTATCAATGTAAGCACCTACTTCCTTGTCGCTGTCATTGACATAAATGGATTAAGAATTAATGACGATGTACGATTTTCACATTCAATCCTATGGAGATTTCGTTCCAATCTCTAGGCACCATTTATTCATATCAAAATGATAGTTTCCTAGGATGTGTTTGATAATTCTTGCAAAACTAGCCTAGGACTCATCCTCGTCTAGTTTTATTTTAAACTAATTCTTTTATAAACCAACCCCCTAATTTATAGAAGTAGGGTTGTCCAATGGGCCCAAGGCCGGGCGGCCGGTGTCCGGACGGACTGGCGGACCAAGCCGGCAGGGCGGGCTGCATCCGGGCGAGGCAGACTCCGGGCTCGACACTGGCGGCGCCCATACCTGGACTTTCGGCCAGGTTTATAATTTTATGTTATATATATATATTTTTATATTTTTAATATATAATTATAGTTTAAAATGGTCATTAATGTATACTTATATATATTTTAAGTGTATATTGTCATTAATATATACTTACATATATATTTCTAATGTATACTATATATAATTATAGTATGATATGGTCATTAATGTATACTTATATATACTTACATATAATATATAACTATATACTAATAGAATATAATTTTCTACTACTTAGTAAACACTTAGTATGATTGATTTTTATCAAAATTTAAGCATATTTTATTTTTAATTACTCTTGAAATTTCATTTTTTTACAAAAATTCTTAATTTTAAGAAAAATAATAATAAAATTAAAAGTTAAAAAGAACCAGGTGCCCGGCCAGTTCCGGCCCGGTCCACCCGGTCCGGACCCGGGCTGCTTGGACTGCCGGGCGGGCCGACCGTTTGGACAGCCCTATATAGAAGAATGAGTTTAAGAGCTACTTTTGGCCTAGGAAAAACTAGGCCAATGTTAACCCAAAAACAACTCTCCCAAGATGAAACTAGGGGCAAACCATCTTAAAAAAGGTTCAATAACTTCATGAGATATATTTGTTGTACATTTAAGAAATACCATCCCGGTCTCTGCGGATCATTAGCCTATAGCCAGCTATCAACATGTCATTTAACAAAGTTTCATTATTTGAAACATTAACACAAAAAATTGCATTTCAAGTATAAGATTAAGACCAAAAGAAAGCCACCTCGGCCCTCTCTCGCATGGAATATTAATCAAATGATGCTGATCTATTCAGATCTATATTTCTTTGATGCATGTTTATGATTAATTATCATCGGTTATCACAGATCATATCTTAGCTAATAACACAATAATCAACATGCCCTTAAAAAATCACATCAATCAATGCATAACAGTCATCAATATGTAGACAATATTGTTTTATTGATCTAGAGTATATTAATCATAATTTAGTTCATTTATTAAGTGTTTCTTAGATTACTATATTACTTTTTGACAATCGACATGACAAATTATCATAATTACTTTATTTAAGACCTTGATTGTTATTAATGTAATGATCTCATTTTGCCAAGTCAATTTAAAATATACAAGGTGCCAAGATCCAAATTATGACCCTTGTTTCCACATGACGATTTTGCTTTATTTTCTATATACTTTTTTTACCCCAAAAGTCATTGGAATCTAGTATATGCAAACTTTTTTTTCTATCCCTATTCCACCAAGAGTGCAAATCACCTCAAAAACGCATGCATGCAAGTAGGCGATTCTCAGACGCATATGGGGAGGGAAAGTTTACCGAACTACCGGCATGCATGCGGGCGGTCTAATAAAATATAGGTCATTTTAAGTTCATCTTTGTAATTGATCAGCTCTATAAAATAAAATGATAAAATAAAATTGTGATTACGAAGAGAATCTTAGAATATCAAGCAATAGGCATGTTCACTAAAAGTCAATTCTATTTGTTGTATTGTATATTTAAGATTGACCATGGCGGCCTTTGTGGATCATGAGCCAATAGCCATCAATCAACATGTCATTAATAAACTCGCAATATTAACCAAATAATCTGATTTATCCTGATCTATAGTTTGTTGATGGTACACAGGTTGAATAAGTCCCTTTCCTCTGTATAGTAATTTGAGATTAATGGTTAGCGGTCATCACGGATCATGACCTAGCTAATAACACAATAATTGGCGTGTCACTAAAAAATCACATCATTGAAAGCTTAACATTGCTTAATTATGTTGACATGAATACTCGATATCCAAATTGTGAACATAATTTGGCCCTTAACTTTCTTACTAATCAGGAAATTGCTAACGCTTCCATTGTTGTTGTCCTCGTACCATGTAGAAACTAAATTTTCTAACCAAGATTTGTGGTCTGGTGTGAGCCTTAGGCTTATAAATGAAATGAATAATTATTCGAAAAAAAGTACTCCCAATTCAAAAAGTATAGTCATAATTAATATCATCATCTCGCAAAACATACTGATTTCATGCTACTATATGAACGCATGGACATTTAGCACGCCAAAAGTCAAACAACCTCAATCCCAAAATTTGCCTCAAATATAGGGGGGACTTTTAGATGAAATCTCAAAGTTAAAGGAGGTTTTATGATAACCCCTAAAGTTAAGGGGGGTTTTCTGATATTTTGAAAGTTAAGGGGAATTTCCGACAATAGTCCAAAGTTAAGAGAGGTTTTATGATATTTAGCCTTTGATTTTTTTTACTATATCAGTAAATCGTGTGAACATATCTTGAACACTCTTTGAAGAGTTTATTCTAAAGTTTTTGTACTTGCTAACAAGCATAGCAAGTTTGGCTTCCTTCACCTACGATGTTCCTTCATGTATAACCTCTAGAGTATTTCAAATTTCCTGCACAGTAGTACAAGTCGACACACATTTAATTCTTTAGCGGTTAGTGAACAATAAAGAGCATTAATTGCCTTAGCATTTAAGGAATAGAGCTTTTTGGCACCTAGAGTCTATTTATCTCTAGGTGTGACTAAGGTGGTCTCACCAGTAGTTATAACAGGTTCACTATAGCTAGTCTCTGCAATATTCCAGACATCAAAGTCAGTGGACAATAAGAACACTTTCATGCGACGTTTCCAATAGGTGGAGTTTAACCCATCGAAAAGCGGGGGTTGATAACCTGCGTATCCCTCAGGAAAAGTCATTACGGCAATTGGCCTAGACATATAAAGCCTAGGCTGTAAAGCTAAAAAAAATAGGTAATCTTGTTGTAATACCATTTTTTGGACCTGAGATGTAAGCCTAAGAGGGGGGTGAATAGGATTGCCTACTATTTTTCAAATGACCACATATACAATAAAAATAATAGAAAATAGCAAACAAGTAAAAACACATAAATGTCTAAACTAGTATACACGAGATTTTTATAGTAGTTTAGATAAATCCAACATCAACTCCTCCTTCTCACGAAGAGGCTTCCTCACTATGGATTGAGTTCTCTCCTGAATCACAAACCGATTAGGTGGGAACACCGAGCCCGTCCTAGTTTATCCAAAATAAGTCATCTAACCTATACTCCTCACAATGAGTAACTCTAGCCCTAGTGAGTTTCTAAACCCTCAATTAACCTGGCTTTACTATGCTGTAAAAAGAAAATATTTGAAAATATTATTTACACGCAATTAAAAAGATCTTATAGCCTTTTGATCAATAAATCAAACTTTAAAGTGATATAATTGAACATCTTGAAGTTTGATATAGACTCGGAGATGAAATGACAGCTCTCCTCGAAATTGATTGATCAGATGTTGACATCAGGTAAGCGATCGATGAGGCTGCAGGGAATCAGAAACTTCTACTTTGTTGATCTCACTAAACCCAAGCTTTTATCCCTCTCTCTTTTTCTTTTTCTCTCCAACCTAGGTCAAGAAAAAATATCTTGAAACATAGGAGAAGATGGAGGGGTATACCGCAATGTATAGTTGTGATTGAATCTTAAATATGGAATCAGCCGTACGATCATCGATGGTCAAACTTGATCATCGATGGTGAAGTGATGATCATTGATTGTTGATTTGCTCCAACGATGATTCAGATATCTCTATTAAGTTTAATTATCGATGGTGGCAATTGATCATCGATGGTCCATATTGGTCCATCGATGGTCAGTTTTGTCATATATGATTTGAACCTCTCTGTATATTTGAATCATCGGTGGGTGGGATGATCATCAATGATTCATAGAGGATCATTGGTGGTCGATTCTCAATCATCAATGACCAGTGTTCTAAAATCAGCAATTAAGCTGATTTTGGATACTGATCGCCTTGTTCTTATTTCATACCTATATAAACCTGTACTAGATCATTTCAATACATGTTAGACTCAAATGAATATTTGTTATTGTTCAAATAAGAGATATAGTGTGGATAATATCCTAACACAAAATGGCTATCTTAAATTTTCTTCACTTCACTAAATCTCGAAAATTGATATAGATATAGAAATAAAAATTGAGTGAAGTCTTTTTTTTTTCGGAGCGCAGTCAATGAGGACCTCATAAACTTGACTTAAAACAAATTTATAAAGGCAATTGGAAAAAGAAACATAACCAACTCATCTTTGTTCCAAATTGCATAAACATATATTATACTTAGTATATTCAATTTTCTATTAAATGAATCCTTATCCAACAACAACGACGAATGACTCTACTTTATTTTCTTTATACAATATTTTATAATAGTGGTTGCATGAGACAAGTGCAACTGGATGCATGAAAGGTTTGTGTGAAGCATGTGGTCCCATTTAATATAATCTTTGGCCTGTTGTCTAGCATTATTGTAGCTTAGTATTACATTGTATTTCTTTTAATGTTGTGATATGCAAATTACTCAGATTTTTCATTTGAGCTAACCAGATCATTCCAAACAACTTGATTGACAAGTACTCAAATTAACCCAAAAGTGAGGGACATCTCTAGTTTGCCTACTTAATCTAGGTCGTGACGTTTGGGTCTCATCTACAAGTCCCGATAGACAACGATGGCCTATGACGACCAAACTCACCTCAGTTTGGTTACCAAGCCTCATCCAAACCCGATCTAGTTTTATAGCGGTTTGCCTTATTAGATATGATTAATTCGAATCACATTATATCCTCAACATACCATGTTAGAAGATATCAATCAATTACTAATCTCGTTTATTGCCAACTTTCATAATGACTTTGATCTTAAACCGTTGTCAACCAATGAGATCATGATATGTGGACTTACTTGTAGGCCTAGTAATTGCCATAACTCTCTCGGTCTGTAGGATGGTGACACATGTATGACCTGACTTGTGGGACAAGTCCCTATAAATCGGCACCCTTAACTAAGTAAAGGGCAAACATATAATTAAAATTAATAATTGTTACTTCCAAAAATTTGATAGTTAAGTACTACAACCATTTATAATGAATTATCATACCTTGAAAATGTTGAATAATATCATTGAATAGATTATCTTGTAGATAAATATAACAAACTTATCTAATGATCTATTTATTATATAACGTCTTGGAGATTAAAATAAAAGAAATAACTTTATCACAATTTTATAAATTGAAAATTCTTCTGATATTTTTCCTAAATCACAATAATTTTTTAATTAACTTTTAATTTCAGAACGTTTAAATTTCTCTCTAATATGAAAATATATAATAATATAATGATATTATTTTATAACTCGATCTACATTGGAGTAATGCGTTAAACTGACAAAGTAGCTAACCAACGGGGAATGTACAAAAGTGGTTGTTTTGTCTACGTCATTAGATTACAGATGTGTCCACTATCACTAATATAAACTATTCACAAGTTAAACAATGGGAAATACCAGCATATGTTACTTGTCAAGCATAGATATCAAAGTGAACAACAAATTGGAGTATTAAGGCAAATTGGAGTATTAAGGCCATTAAACCCAAAGAGTGGGATTAGTTACCATAAGCTTATTCGTTCCTATCTCAATGAGCAAAGACAATTGATTAACTCTATTGATCAATATTTTATTGCATAGTGGTTCATGGGTTAACGTTGAAACCCCGTCGTGTAGATTAATTAATGTATTTGTATCAATGCAAGCACTTACTTCCTTGTCGCTGTCGTTGGCATAAATGGATTAAGAATTAATGGCGATGTATGCTTTTTACATTCAATCCTATGGAGATTTCGTTCGAATCGCTAGGCACCATTTATTCATCTCAAAATGATGGTTTCCTAGGATGTGTTTGATAATTCTTGCAAAACAAGCCTAGGATTCATCCCGGTCCAGTTTTGTTTCAAATAAATTCTTTTATAAACCAACCCCCCTAATCTATAGAATAACAAGTTTAAGAGCCACTTTTGCCCTACGACAAACTAGGCCAATCTTGACCTAGTTTTTCCCAAAAACAATTCTCCTCAAGATAAAACTAGGGCCAAACTATGTTAAAAACGGTTCAAATTCTTAATGAGATCTATTCATTGCACATTTAAGATTGACCATCCCGGTCTTTGCGGAACATGAGCCAATGGCCAGCTATCAACATGTCATTTAACAAAGTTTCATTATTTGAAAAATTAACACGCAAAATTTCATTTAAAGTATAAGATTACGACCAAAAGAAAGCCACCTCAGCCCTCTCTTGCATACAATATTAATCAAATGACGCTGATCTATTCAGATCTATATTTCTTTTATGCATGTTTAAGATTAATTGTCATCGGTTATCACAGATCATATCCTAGCTAATAACACAATAATCAACATGCCATTGAAAAAATCACGTCATTCAAAGCATAACAGTCATCAATATGTAGACAGTATTTGTTTATTGATCTAGAGTATATTAATCATAATTGAGTTCATTAATTAAGTGTATCTTAGATTAATATATTCCTTTTTGACAACCAGCATGACAAATTATCATAATTACTTTATTTAAGACCTTGATTGTTATTTATATAATGATCTCATTTTGTATAGTCAATTTAAAATATACAATATGCCAAGATCCAAATTATGGTAGAACATGCACAAAAACATGCACAAGCAGTTTTCGAGGTTGATGAGTCGAATTCTGCTGGCGTTAATCCACTACCTGTACATGACGGTTTTGGTACGGAAACGAATAGTCGACTACTAGGCATTGTAGTGACTACTGCTGTATATGACGGCGGTTTCGGTCGGAACAAATTAGTCGACTAATATGAGTTGTAGTCGACTAATCGGCGAATAAGCGAGTCGATTAGGAATTGGTTTCAAACCCAATTCGCTTAGAGGCTATAAATAACCCCTAACCTGATTGTTAGGGTAAGTTTCAAGCACGTTTTGGAGCAGCCTTTGAGAGGGTTTTGTGCATCTTTGGAGAGGAGATCTTTGAGAGATTGAGAGGTTTGTTTTTAGGGTTTCTTTGTGAGAACTTGTAATCCTAATTTGTATTCTCTCTTTCTATTAGTGAAAATCCCCCCTCCTTACCCCGTGGACGTAGGCAACTTGCCGAACCACGTAAATCTCGTGTCTTTACTGTTTTGCTGTGTATTTGCTATCGTTTGTGGTGGTTTCTCTCGACGGTTCCAGCGTATCCAACAATTGGTATCAGAGCTATTGTTCAGATTGGAAGTGGTGTAATTTCTAATTTGAGGGGGTGTTCGGTGATTCCTGAGAGAAGCGGATTCACGAAGACAAACAGAGGATGGCGTCAACCAGTAAATCAGTCAAAGTGGGAAAATTCGAGATTGAAAAGTTCAATGGGAAGAACGACTTTTCCTATTGGAGGATGCAGATGAAAAACTTTCTAATTTCGCAAAAATTGTACAAGGCTTTGGATGGAAAGGAGAAGAAGAACAAGGATATGTCGGTGAGGATTGGGAGGAGTTGGATCCGGAAGCACTCCGCCGATTATCCTATGCCTTGAGAGGGATGTAGCTTTCTTGGTAAATGGAGAGGAAAGCATGGGCGCGTGTGGAAGAAGTTAGAGGGTACCTTCATGACGAAGAGTCTAACTAACCGGATCTACTTAAAATCCAAATTGTATACTTGCAAGATGGAGGAGGGCTCATCAATCCGGAACACATCAACAAGTTTGATAGGATCATATCGATTTGAAAGACATAGATGTTAAAGTAGGAGACGAGGATCAGCGCTTCTACTACTGCTCGCCAAGTCTTATGAGAACCTGGTGCAAACACCGATACTTGTGGGAGAAAATTTGAAGATGGATGAGACTAGAACGACTTCCGGGCGACGATCTTCTGAAGATTGCAACTAGTGACATGGCCACGGGTAACAAGGAACAAGCGCAGGATTGTTTGCAAGAGGAAGGAGCAATGAGCGAGGAAAAGGCAAGGGAGGAAAGTCTAGATCTAAATCAAGACCTCTTATGGGAAAAGGATGTTTCAAGTGCGTGAACCGGCATTTCAAAGTCGATCATCCAAATAAGAGAGTAGGTGGAAAGAAGAACAACAACAAGACCGAGAGGAGAGAGAGCAAGGAAGAAGCGAAGCACGCTTCGTGAGGAAGGAGCGATAAGGAGTGCTATGTCACACGGTGGCGAGGATATCTCCGGAAGTGGATACTTGATTCGGTTGCTCTTACCATATGTGTCCAAATAGGAAGTGGTTTACTACCTACAGAGGCATTGATGGTGGAACTGTATTGATGGGGAATAACCATGCTTGTAAAACAAAGGGCTAGGTAATATCAAAATCAAGATGCATGATGGAGTGGTTCGAACCTTGACGGATGTGAGACATGTTCCGACTTGCGGAAGAATCTTATCTCAGTTGGTGCTTTGGATTCGGTGGTTGCGTGATTGTGACGAAAACGGAGTGAAGAAGGTTGTTCGTGGTTCCTTAGTAGTGATGAAGGGTGTTCGCCACGGTAATCTATATACTCTCGTACCCACGTGATGGAGATGCGCCGTTGAACCGGAGGAAGTGGTGGAGACCCATGTGAGCACACACGGTTATGGCATAGCGGCTTGGGCATATGTCGGAGAAGGGTCTAGTTCGCTTGGTAAAGAGGGTCTGGCGAAGAATCAAGGAAGCTAGCATGGATTTTTGCGAGGATTGTGTGTATGGAAAGTCACACGTGGTCAAGTTTCTCAACGAAGTCTAAGAGCAAATGGATACTAGATTATGTGCACACGGATGGGGGTCCTCGCATAACCTCCAAGGGTGGTTCCGTGTATTATGTCTCGCTTATAGATGATTATTCTAGGTATGCTTGGATTTACTTTCAAGCACAAGAATGAGGTGTTGAGACATTCAAGAAGTGGAGAACAATGGTTGAGAATAGGACAGAAAGAAATTGAAGACGCCAGATCCGAGCAACGTACGCAGTATACGCGATGGTGCTTTCAAGGAGTTCTCGGATCGAGGGAATTGTTCGACACCGACACGTCTACACCACGCCAGTAATGGGGTCGCGAGAGATCGAACCAACAACGCGGGAGAAAGCAAGGAGTATGCGATCTTATGCGTGATTGGGCAACTAATGGTGGGCGGCGGTGGCTACTGACTTGTTACATTGTGAACCGCTCACCACATTCGACATTGATGGTGATACACCCTATGTGGTAGCGCGATGATAGGCTCAATTTTCTGACGCATCGCCTACTATCACGCCAACGAGGGAAAGCTTGATGCGAGGGCCAAGAAGGCAATATTCTTGGGATGCAAGCATGAAAGGCTATCGCCTTTGGTGTACGGAAGATTCAAAGTTCGTGGTCGCCAGGATGTTACCTTTGATGAGAAATCCATGATTGCTAGGGCCCAAGGATGATGGTGTTATGGTGGTGAGACTTCTAAGTCTCGTGTTATTGAAATAGAACCTAAAGACCAACTAGGTTCTAATCGTGCTCAAGTGGGAAGTCGTAGATGATGAGCTTGAGCAGAGGAGGTTCAAGCAGAAAATACACGTGCACTACAACAACAGCTCGAGGATAATTTGGCTTCCACTAGGCCAAAGCGAGCATACAAGGTGTTCAAGGTGGGGGCTGATCAACCCCTGAAGCACTACGGGCAGGCTAATATGGTTGAATACGCACTCTCGGTGGAGGAGGACGAGCCGGTCTCCTTCAAGGAAGCTATTCGGGACAAGGATAGTGAGAGTTGGTTGGCTGCGATGGAGGAAGAGATGAAATCTCTTTGGAAGAATCATACATGGGAGGTGGTCCCATTGCCCATAGGAAGAAAAGCTATTGGTTGTAAGTGGGTGTATAAAAGAAAGGAAGATCTTTCAGAGCTCGGTGGTGTAAGATACAAGGCGAGGCTAGTGGCTAAGGGTTTTGCACAGAAAGAGGGTGTGGATTACAATGAGATATTTTCTCCGGTGGTGAAACACTCATCTATTCGGGTGCTATTGAGTATTGTTGCTTATGGTGATTTTGAGCTGGATCAACTCGATGTTAAAACAGCCTTCTTGCACAGAGACTTGGATGAAGAGATCTACATGCATCAACCTGAGGGCTACAAGGTTGAGGATAAGTGTTCGCGAGGAAAATTAAAATTGTAAAACAAATATTATCCCTTCTAATTGATCTTAAAGAAAGAATAAATACAACTCTCTCGAATGCAATCTCTCTCTCTAGCTTAGATAAAAGAAATCACAAATTCCTCGATCGGTCGATTTACAAAGAGAAGGATCAACGGAGACCCTTCCCTTTATTTAATCTGGGTTCTTCCACGGTGGTAGGAGCTTGAGCCTTGTATCCCGTGGACGATCCGATCGTCTTGCTACTCTTGGAATCCCGTTGAAAAGGACTTGCGAAGCAAGTTTAAGAACTCACAAAACAAGTTCCTAACTCTCGAGTTTTGATAACTTTGAAGAACGGGTTTTGTAACTCTGCCGAGTTTGGAGACCAAGCCAAGTTGAAGAGCACTGATGTTGAAGCGCTCAAGCTCTCTTTCAAGTCGATTCACTTCTCAAGTGCTTTCGATTCGCCAATCTTCTTCCCACAGCTCTCAATTGAGTTCAATCCTCCTTCCCTTTTCGGTGAGTTTCGGCTATTTATAGGATTTTAGGGGGTGGCACTTGCCAGAATCGGGATTAAGTGGCCCTCAAATCGTGGAAGCGGTTTTGAAGCCGTTTAAGTCGTGTTTGAATAACAAAAACGCGAAAGACCCGCGTTTTTAAATGATCCTCGCGCCTTTGGCTTGGGACCAAGACGCGGGGATTGAAATCCGCGTTTTCAGTCTCGAACATGGCCATGACACTCCGCGTTTTGAAATTGGGCGGCTGACAACTCCGCATTTTGAGCTTGGGCCGGTGAGCTCTGTTTTGAGCCGGCCGGTGACGACTCCAGCGTTTTGAGCTTGGACCTGGTGAGCTCGCGTTTTGAGTTTGGGCCGGTGACAACTCCGCGTTTTGAGCTTGGGCCGGTGAGCTCGCGTTTTGAGCTTCGGCCGGTACGACAACTCCGTTTGAGCTTGGGCGGTGAGAGCTGCGTTTGGATTTTGGGCCTTGGTGGCACTCAGTGTTTTCGAGCTTGGCCGGTGACAACCAGCGTTTTGAGCTTGGGCCGGTGAAAGCTTTGTGCTTTGAGCTTGGGCCGGTGACAACTCAGCGTTTGAGCTTGGGCCGCGATGCTAAACTTCTTGGTTGAATCTTACCCTTGTGTTTGTGACTCTACTCTACTTCTTTAGAGCCTTTGAACCGTGACCTCGTTTGACGATATGGGTCAGGGTTTATCAGTAATAAAATTTTGGCTGACCTCTGAGACCCCTCCAAAGTTTTGGCTTGCGGTTAAGCGGACGAGCTTTTGGAATACTTTGGACATATTCTTTTGTTTGATCCTAAGAGGGCACTGCTCCTCATTCTGTCTTCAAAGAAGTTGTGTTCTATTTTTTTTGTTCATGCTGATCGTTTGTTTTGCATGGGTGAATTCCGATATCTTTGCTTCCTCTTTTCCTTTGAAACGCGGGGCTAAGCTCTTTGTTTAAAGCCTGAAACGCGAGGCAAGACCATCTTGAAATGCGGGGGTGATCTTCGCGTTTTGGCCTTGAACGTGACGATAAGGTCCGCGTTTTGTGGTTTGGACGCGGAGCTGAAGTCGAACCGATTTGGTTAAGAGCGAGGATCTAAGCGATTCTCGCCTAAAATCTCGTGGAGATTTGATAGAATTGGCGACCTTATAAGTAGACCCTTGGTGAATTGAAAGCCTCACAGACTTCTCATCAGGGAATTTTCCTCTTCAACTCTCCGGCGATCGTTTCCAATTTCATCTCTCTGGCGAACTTTCTTCAACTCCACCTCGACGAGAATGTCTCCCAAGAGGTCAACAGTCAAGTCTAAGAAGACCCTCCTGTTTCTTCGAAACGCCCGGCGGCCGGGAGCTGCCGGCGCTTCATTCAGCCCTCGCACACTCCCTTGTGGTGGTAAGTTTCGACCACCGCCAATAACTTGTTTTGACAAGTTTTGTTCTTCGTGAAGTGCCAAGGCGTGAGTGAAGCTTCAGCGTTTAGAACATGGGGCTAACTGTTTTTCATTATGAAGCGAGGCTCATCCTCGCGTTTGAAATGAAACGGGGTTGACATCGTGTTTGGCAATGAAGCAGCGGGGTTGACATCAGCGTTTGGCAAAACGGGGTTGAAACCAGCGTTTTGTATGAAAGCGCGGGTTGACATCCAGCGTTTTGCAGCGAAATCGGGGTTGACACCGCATTTTGACAATGAAGCAGCGGGGTTGACATCAGCGTTTTGGCAATAGCAGCGGGATCGTCGTTCGTTTGGCGTTGAGAGCATAAAGTTGGCATCCACGTTTTATACTTAAAGCGGGGATAACCCTCGTCACGGGATTTGACTTTATTAAACTTCGCGTTTACTTTCCTCCGTAATAAGCGATTTTGTTCTCTTGTGCGGTCGCTACTTTCAGTGATCCTCTCACTTTTAATAGCCATTTCGACCATGAAGGAGGTGAAGATCCGGAGGTTAACTTTAGTCGCCAAAAGCTTCCGTTCAAGGCGGGGATGAAGATCGACTAAAGTTAGTCGAGGCTGGTTTACGGTCGGGGCCATCGTCCGCGGATCTTAAAATCGAGACGCTGGACCGAAAGCCTCTTAAGAAGCCCGCATTTCTCTTTGGAGACCCTGTGGCGCTTGACACTAAAATCTTTTACGACGGGGATTACAAAATGCTGCTGAAAGTTGGTGATCGACTCCTCTTCCTTCCCAACATGGAGCGCATGTATCCACTCTCTTATCTGCAGTGTGCCTCTATCCCGAGGCATATGGATTGGGATCTCGTCAAGAATCAAAGTGGGGTATCGCTCGGGATGTTGACCCATCAAGGTGTGCGTCCTGTGGGTCATCGACCAGTGACGGCTTTAAGGCCAGGCTTGGTCGCTCAAGAGTATCCAGCTGCTGAGGTGCCCACTCCCGCCAACATCTTTGCTCGTCGATTCATAGCTGTGAAGGGGGAGTCTCCTGCTCAGGACTTCAGGGCCCCGGGATGGGTACACTCAACTGACGGGATGTGGTGGACCCGTCTTGTGAATTTTGTCATGGATAAGCTACAAGACTTATTGATTCTTTCCGGTTTGGGTAATCCGGTCTTGGCTATCGCGATCTGTTGTCGCGCGAGTTCTTATAACCTTTTGCTATGCTAGAAGTATAACCCGAGACTTGTATGTTCTTTACACCAGTAGAGCTAGGTTTTGCTCTTCATGAGATGTACGAAGTCTCGGGCTTGCCTTTTGGGGAGCTTCCATATGAGGAGTTTATTCCCGGGACTGAAGAGTTGGCCATCTTGAGAGCGGCCAGCCCCGACATATATGAGACTTTTTGGGAGTTGATGTGTCATTTCCAAACTTGTGCCCAGCTGACAGGGTTACGTGGAGGCGGAGTCAAACAAGTGTCTTGGGCTGACTACTTATTCAAGAATCTGCATAGCAAGGATACTGATGTTGTTCGTCTTGCTACGAGCTCGCCTGACGAGGTTAAAGATCGTATTGGGAATGCCTCCTCTCATTATACTAATGAGGCTCAAGAGGACACTTTCCCGCCCCTCACGGAGTTCGAGAGTTTTCATTACCAAACCACGACCCTATTTACGGCGTAGCTCGTTTCGGCTTCCTAATGTTATGGGCGGTGTGTGGTGCCCTCCGGCCTCACGACTCTATTCTGCGGTCGTTTACCCGGTGAGTTCTTTTGGCTCATGGAAGACCAATCAACCTTCGTTTTCGCGATGGCGTGTCGTTCTGAGGCTTGCAGGGAATTATGTCATGATTTCACCCAAGTCAAGGCAATTGGCGGAGAGAAAGACTCGAAACTTCCCAACCAGCGTGTGCCTTTACGTATACCTATTTGGTAGCTGGTTTGTTTTGCATTGCCCTCCTTGATGTCGCTGCTGCTGCTTGTGGTGATTCTTTCGTTCCGTGGGTTCAGCGGTTAGGTTAGTCTCGATGGGAGGGTTGGTACATGGTCATGGTCCAGAAATTACGTCAAAGGATCTCAACTACCATATCTTGGTGCTTTCGATTTTGAAGGAGGTGGATATGGGGAGATGTATCAGACACTAAGGGCTCCAACTCCTTCACCCAATTGAATGGAGGTGTTTTTCGTTGGCTGATCAACATCAGGCCTGGCTACCTAATCTTCCGTCAAGGCGGGAAATGTTACATTGAGCCTTATCAGCCTTTCCGCTTCGCTCGACAATTTGGATATGATCAGCTGTATGTTGGAAATCCTAACCCCCAACTGGCGCTCGTCGGGAATTTATATGAAGGTGCCAGGGCCTGGTATTATTGGTGTGGCGGGCGGGGCCAAATTTACACTTCCTCACAAGACGCCCAATAGTTATACAACTATGGGTTTCTGCAACTGGTACCAATCCGCTTCCCAGATCCCTGAATATAAACTGAACTCGTCTTGTTTGAAGGAGATCAGGAAAATGTACGAGGCAAAAAAACATTCTAAAACACCCCGCGTGAGAGGGTTTGAAGAGTATTTAGCTTGTGAGCCGAGGTCAGTTGAGGGAGAAATTTGAAGGCTCATGGTGGGCTCTTGGGCCCACCAGCTGAGACTTCGTGAGGAAAGGGAAGCTGCAGTGCTGACCAATGCGAAAGGACATGCGCCCGTCCACGACAGCGGGTTTGCCGGCAGTCACCCACAGACCTCCGGCTCTGGCGGGGGTCAAACTAATGCAAGATCGCGTTTAGAGCTGCTCCTCCAAGACTTCGGTGGAAGAAGAAGAACCTCGGGGAGTCATCGGTGGTAGGGATTTCCCACCAGGGGAGCCTCAGTTCAAGGTGAAGCTTAAGAGGTTCTCTTTCATGATCTTGGGAGGAAGAAGGTGGAGATGAATCACTTCGTGAAGATCAGAGTCTATTCCAATTGTTGAGCCTCTCGATCCGATAATTCGGGCCAAACCCGATCTTGCTCCCAAAGTGACGAAGAGGCTCGGTGAGGAAGGGGTGAAGCCTCTGTTCTGCAAGATATTCATCTCACGCTTCTTCGGTGCTTATGCCCTAGCGAGGGCGAAAGACCTAGCCCAGGCTGGGCTATTTCCTAAGCTGGCGCGGCCCGCAGTTCCCCCATCCCGAGGAGATGGCGAGGAAGAGGTGTCGTATGGGTATTCCACAGAGTATGATGGACTTTTCGACGATCTCCCAGCCGTCACTTCTGAGAAGGCGCCAGTTCCTGCAGTTATTTTCTCTCCGGGTAAACATTGTTTATTTTGAATCTTGATAGCTATTTCATACGTGTTCTTTTGACAATCATTATTTCTGTAGGCTCGCCGGTAAGGGCAAATCCAGAGGTTGCGGCAGCGGTGGCCCAAGAGACTGTACCAATATCAGCTTCCGTTCCTGAGTCAGTTCCAGAAGCTTCAGCGGCGGCAACTTCTCCCCCGATAAAATCAACCCCTCTTAGGATTTCTCTTAAGACTGGAAAGGATGCCAGCACCTCCCCTTCTGCTCAAATACCATCACCTATGACTCCTTCTCAGGGCCTCGTGACTCAACATGAGCTAGTATTGTCTCCTGCAGTTTCCATGGAATCGGCCGTTGTGCCTAATTTGCTTCAGAAATACCTCGGTCATTTAGAGTCTGAGATGCAGGACGCAGTGAGGATTATTGTTGCTGGAAGGAGAACCTTCTCGGCTTTCAGGCCTATTTTGATGAATTACTTGAATAACATCAGGTATCTGACACAGAATGCATCAGCAGCATGCCGGCGAGATATCTCGCAGAGGAGAGCTTGAAGAGTCTTGAGGAATTGACTCATGTTGATCCGAGGCTCGATTGAGTCAACCCTTCTTACGACATCTATCGGCGATGCATCAATATGAAGCCGCCGTAAGAATTTGAGCGATAAGGAAATACAAGTTGCATCCACGAAAACTTCGGTGGGATCATTGGCAACATGAATTGACTTCCACGACCTCATTATGGAGCCACTCGCGGATCAGTTGCTACCGGAGGAAACCATCGCTCAACTGCAAGCGGAGTTGGTTCAACAGAAGGCCAAGCTGGCTCAGGAGGAGGCTGATGTGAAAGACCTCACCCGTAAAAGCGTAGAAACATACAATGATTATCGTGAGGAATTGCAAGCTCTTGAGGAGATTAAAAGAGGTGTATTCTTCTTGCTGCACTGATAAAGAGGGACTAAGGGAAGAGCCAGTGGTGCGGGCCGCTCATGAAAAGGAAGTTGCTAAGGCCAAATCCCAGCTTGCGTCCATCACACTTAGGGGATCGTAGGCTTACTCTTGTGTTCACCCTAAATCCTCTTTTCTTTGAATGGCACTCTTTTGTATCATCTTTTTAGAGGTTTGAATAAAAGTGATACAAATTTGCTTTTCTCATTATGATTTCTTATGTCAACCATAATACTATAGGATTTTTGGCAAACCCTCGGTAGTCAGCGGTTTGATGAGCCTTTACCGACACCGCTTGAATCGGGCTAGCGTCTTGGTTGTCTAAGTCCGTCAAGACGTAACGCTATGCTAAAAGAATTAGACTCTTTTAGACTTAATGCTACGATGTTGAATACGTAGACTTTGTCTTTTATTATGAATAGACCCCTGGCCGCATGTTCTTTTATCTGGACTTTAACTTAGACTTAGGGCTTTGTGTTGTGAACAAGGCTTTTAGAGTTTGTATTGTGAACAAGGCTTTTAAGGCTTGTGTTGTGAACAAGGCTTTTCAGGCTTGTGTTGTGAACAAGGCTTTTTTAGGGCTTGTGTTGTGAACAAGGCTTTTCAGGCTTGTGTTGTGAACAAGGCTTTTTAGGCTTGTGTTGTGAACAAGGCTTTTACAACACAAGCCTTTTCAAGCTTGTGTTGTGAACAAGGCTTTTTAGGCTTGTGTTGTGAACAAGACTTTTCAGGCTTGTGTTGTGAACAAGGCTTTTCAGGCTTGTGTTGTGAACAAGGCTTTTTTAGGGCTTGTGTTGTGAACAAGGCTTTTTAGGCTTGTGTTGTGAACAAGGCTTTTACAACACAAGCCTTTTCAAGCTTGTGTTGTGAACAAGGCTTTTTAGGCTTGTGTTGTGAACAAGACTTTTCAGGCTTGTGTTGTGAACAAGGCTTTTTAGGCTTGTGTTGTGAACAAGGCTTTTCAGGCTTGTGTTGTGAACAAGGCTTTTTAGGCTTGTGTTGTGAACAAGGCTTTTTTAGGGCTTGTGTTGTGAACAAGGCTTTTCAGGCTTGTGCTGTGAACAAGGCTTTTTAGGGTTCGTGCTCCTATTGAGGTGGGTTGATTGATAAGCCGGTTGTGGTTTAATCAAATTTGTAGATTCATCATCCTATTGAAAAGAATTGATAGATTGGTTGCAATTTAAGCAAATTTGAGGACCTATTATCTCGCTGAAGAGGACTGATAAGCTGGTTGTTTAGCGCTTGTTAGGATGAGGTCTAAAAATTGGCTAAGTGTTAGACTTAAAACGCGGGGGTTAAACCCCGCGTTTGAAATTCGAAATGCGTAGGTGAGCTTCGCGTTCTGGCTTTAGAACGCAGAGGTGAGATTCGCGTTTAGGGGTGAAACGCGGAGTTGAGTCTCGCGTTTGGAAATAGAACGCGGAGGTGAGTCCTCGCGTTTGGAAATAGAACGCGGAGGTTAGCCTCGCGTTTGGAAAGCTGAACCGCCTTATCTTAGGTAGTTGTGCTTAACCGCCTTAAGTTTAAATGGAGATCCTCTCCTTGATCTTCGCGCAACCAAACCCTTTGGTTAAAACTGGGAAATTTTACCAAGAGTTAAAGTCACAACTCTTTCATCTCTTTCGTGCTGCCGAAACTCTTCCTGAGTTCTTCCCCATCTTCGATCAGCCATACTTCTTCGATGGCTCCAAAGAAAACCGCTCACAGGATCAAGGGTGTCGCTCGAGCGACTCAAGCTTCTTGCCGGCCGAGTGACCCATCGGTCTCGATGGCTTTGCCCATACATGACCTCGCATCGAGGTATACTAGGTTTCAACTCGCTCTAATGGGTTTCAAAATCGAACTCGCTTCAAACGCCGGAGTTAATGTTGACGATAGGCGAATGCAGGTTCTCGCGTTTTAAATTTAGAACACGGGGGTTATCCCCGCGTTTCTGTAGTTGGGACGCGTAGTTTGTACTTTGCGTTTTATGCTTGGAACGCGGGGCTGACCCTCGCGTCTTATAGTTAAAATGCGGGCTAACCTCGCGTCTTATAGTTAAAACGCGGGGCTAACCCTCGCGTCTTATAGTTAAAACGCGGGGCTGACCACCCTTGCATTTTCATCTTGGGCCCTCTTAGGCTTCTTCGTAATTTTGCTTTCTGACGCTTTTATCTTCTTTGGTCTGCAGTTCTTTATGCTGATAGGCCGCTTTCCCGTAGCTATCACTTCGGTTATTCGGGTTGGATGGACCATAATGTAGCCTTAGGTCTTTGCCGAGAGCTTCCGCTGACCCAATACAACTGTGTGGAAAGAACGATGATGATCCATCGAGCTGAACCTTCCACCTTTAGGGCCATTATAACAGATATGAATTTTGTGGCGTTAGAAGGCCATGACCCAATCGAGAAGCCAGCGTTCTTCTTCGGAGATCGTATTGAAGTGGATGACAACATGGACTGTGGCGAGGAATCCAAGATGCTGCATCAAGCTAATGGCCGCTTCCTTTTCCTCCCTAGCATGAAACGGATGCATTCGCTTTCTTACTTTCAAAGCGTCTCCTGCTGCAGGCGTTTGGATTGGGACCTAGTCGAGGAAAGGGATAAGGTGCCGGTCGGGGTTTTGACTCACCAGGCGGTTCACCCTTTGGGGAGTGACTACAAGGTGACGGGCTTAAGACCAGGCGAGTTTCACAGCATAAGTCCCGATCAAGAGAGGGCCACTCCAGCCGATACTTTTATCCGCCGATTCATTGCCGCCCAGGGCGAATTTGTTGCTCAAGAATTTAGGACCCCTGGATGGGTATATTCTCCTGATGACGGGTGGTGGACCCGTATGGTGGATTTTGTTATCAATGAATTGCGAGTGTCACTCACCTTATCCGGGTTAGAGATTCCAGTGAGAGCCACGCCAGACGGTGTTATCCTAACTCCTACAGCTTTTGCCATCCCGAGAAGTATAACCCTGATACTTGTACTTTTTTCACTCCCGTTGGGGAGTTAGGTTTTGCTCTCCAGGAGATGTATGCAGTATCGGGTTTACCATTTGGTGAACTGCCGTATGAGGAATTTGTTCCTAGCACCGTTGAACTTTCTATTTTGCGGATAGAACACCCAGATGTCTATGCCACCTTCTGGGAAGTGACGTGTCATTTCCATATCTGTGTGCAAGAGACTGGGCTACGATCGGGCGGCGTTAAGCTAGCGTCTTGGGCTGAGTATTTATTTCAAAATTTGCACAATAAGAATGCGGTGACAGCCTACCAGTGAGCTCCTCCAAAGTTTTCACCGCCAAGATGTCAACACAAATACTGAAGATATTTTTCCTCCTGGTACAAAGTTTGAGAGTTTCTGTTATCAAGCGGAGACTCCTATCTCTGATATGGCATTGCTAGCCAGATTTCTGATGATCTGGTTGAAACGTTGTGTGGTTCCCTCCAAACCCATTGAGTCCATCTTGATCCAGGTGGTGTACCCCGCAGTTCTTTTGGCTCATGGAAGGCCGATAAGTCTCCTTTCAACTATGGTAGGTTGCATACAACACGGCTTACGGGATCTGACTTCGGAATTCTTGGACGTAAAAAAAGTTGGGTCAGAGGAAGATAGCAGATTGAAAACTCCTCAGCCGCGTGTGCCAGTGCCGTATTCCTATTTGGTGGCCTGGTTTGTCATGCACCGCCTCATTAATGACGGGGTTAGTGATGCCAACTCTTCTTCGTTCCCTTTATCTGGCGGCTTGGAGTGATAAATGGGCACATTGGTACATAGTCCCCACTCGATAGATTTTGCTGAGAGGGGATAATTATCAAGTCTTTTGTTGTTCTTCTGATTTTGGTGGAGTGGAAGAGCGACGCCAGATTTTCATGGATGTGACACCTGGTAACTTTACCTCATTGCCGGAGGGCATCTTCTGGTGGCTCATCACCATCAGGCCTGGGTATTTGGTCTTCCGCTTGGGTGATCGATGTATCATTGAGCCTTACTTACCTAGCCGGTTTGCTCGACAATTTGGGTATGACCAACTATATGTTGGAAACCCTAACCCCAAGTTGGCCATCGTTGGGAATTTGTATGAAGGAGCTCGAGCCTGGTATAATTGGATAGCCGGAGGCTCCAATGCAGTGTTTGCGTTACCTTCTTCCATGCCCAGGTGCCATACCGTTCTTGGTTTTGCAACTGTATCGCGGAAGCTTCAAGCTCCCTCGAATATGACGATACACTTCTCGCTTGAAGGATATTAGGAGGTGTATGAATCTAAAAATTCGGCGGGGCCAGCGCCTCAGGGGATTCGACGAGTATTTGATTTGTGAGAAGGAAGAACTCAAAGTTGCTCCAGTTCAACAGGATATCCCGGAGATTAAAGCTCCTTCGGAGAAAACAGCGGGGAAAAGGGCTCTTACTGCAGAAGAAACGGCTCGATACGAGAAGAGGGCTCGTCAACGAATAACGACGAGGTCATACTCTCACTCGGAGCCGAAACTTATGCAGGGAGCTATTAAACCCGTTTCCGCGTTGCATGAAGAAGGAGAGGGGAAATCACTCGTCACATCGGCTCCTTCACCACGGGTACTTCCCCCAATTATCCCAGACATGGTGGTTGACGAAACCACACGCATTCCACGTGGTGTCTATATGGAGTCTGATGTAAATCGACTGCGGGGGATACTAACGTGCGCAGTTGACTTTGTTATGGGCGGTCGTGGCTCCTTTGAAGTCTACAGGCCTTATATAATGAAACATTTGGGCTACCTTAAACAGTCAGGCGACGCCGAATGTTTCCGACATTGTGCTGCAAGAGTTTCTCGTTTGGAAGCGGATTTACAGGCCTTCCAGGAGCTTTCAAAGGTTGATGTAGAAGCGGAGATAACCAAATCTCTCATTAAAGCTCAAACCGAGAAGATGTCTCAACAGAAGACCCTTCAAGTGAGCTTGTCACAGGTAGCGGTTGCCAACTTACAGAACAAAGATGACCAGCCTCAATTTGAGTTGATTCATCTGCTACTACGTGGCGCAATTCGAGAGTCTGTTGCCCAATTAGAGACTGAGTTAACTCGGAAAAGGGCTCAACTGACTCAGGAACAAGAAGCCGCAAAGGGACTTCGTCGCCGTGGTACTGAGAATCTCGATAACCTCCGCCAAGAGGTGAATGCCTTGGAAGTTATGAAAAAGGAGGTTGCGGCGACTGAAACTCAACTCAAGGCTGAAGTTACGGAGAGGGTGCGCACTGAGCATGAACGAAAGCTTGCGGAGCTTAAGTCGCGGCTTACAGTTGTTCACTTGACGGGCCCGGAATCTTTCTAACATCAATCTTGTATCACCTTTTATTTTGTTACTTAAAAAATGAAGTGATACTTTTGTTCCTCCTTTTGCGCACAATATTTTGGTTTATAATAATGAAAACAATTACAAATGCCAGAGGTATAATGTTAACATAGCATAAATGATCGTTCAAGATTCGAAATGAATGAAGTCCATTCCAATAAATTAACCCCCAGCCTAAGCACATCCAGTTCTATCTCCTAAGTTTGGTTAGGAACAAGAAAGGGGATCTTACAGCCTACAGGTAATATTTCTTGAGAAACTTCCCGTTAATCGGCATCATGAGAATGTCACCTTTCAAGTCGATAAGTCGATAAGCTCGTTAGAATAGGCTGTCTCGACTACGAAAGGTCCTTCCCATTTGGGATTGAATTTCCCTCTTGTCTTATGTGTCATGACCATAGGTCGGCGGACCGTTAAGACAAGATCGCCTCTCTTGAAGATCCTTCCCTTAACCTTCCTGTTGTAGGCTTTAGAAATCCTAGCTTGGTATAGCTCGATTTGTTGTTGAGCTCGAAGTCGCCTGTCGTCTAACATTTCTAACTCCTGCAAGCGTAGTTGATGTTGCTCTTCATCCGTCATTCCAGTTGCGAGAGCGACTCTTAGGGAAGGAATTTGAATTTCCAACGGTAGAACGGCTTCAGATCCATACACCAAAGAGAAGGGAGTAGCTTTTGTTGGAGTTCTCACCATCGTACGATAAGCCCATAGGCAATTGCCCAACTTTTCATCCCAATCACGTCGACTTTTAGAGACAAACTTTTTTAGAAGCTTCACAATGGTCTTGTTGAAAGCTTCTGCGAGACCATTGGCTGGGGGATAATATGCCGTCGACGTAACACTCTGGATCCTGAACTTGTTACAAAATCTCTGGAATCCATAGCTAATGAATTGCGCACCGTTATCGTGGACTATCCGTCGCGGTACGCCGAAGCGATAGAGGACGTGATGCTTAATAAACTTGATCACATTTGAAGTTTTGACTTCTTTGAAAGGAACAGCTTCCGCCCATTTAGAAAAGTAATCAGTTACGGCTAGGATGAATCGATGCCCTTTAGACGTTGGCGGAGAGATAGGCCCGACGATATCCATCCCCCACATTTCGAATGGCCATGAAGAAGATGTTGGGTGTAGATTCCCTGGTGCTTGGTGGATGAAATCACCATGAATTTGGCACGCATGACATCGCTTAGCGTAATCAGCGGCATCTTCAAACATTTTTGGCCAATAATAGCCTATTCTCCGTAGGCGATCTCCTAATTTACTCCCAGGTTGGTGGGCTCCACACATTCCATCGTGGGCCTCTTTTAGGGCTTCTCTTGCCTCCTTTCGAGAAAGGCAACGGAGTAAAATTCCGTCATGCGACTTACGATACAGAGTTTGGGAAGCTGCATCATAATAAAAACGAAGGGCTTTCCGTTTTATGGCGGCCGCTTCTTTGGGATCATCCGGCAAGATCCCATATAAAACATAGTCTATATAAGGGAATCGCCAATCTCTTGGTTCGAACCCAAAGGAAGTTTCGTAGACGGTCTTTTCTGTCAGCCCTTCTGGACTTCCTTTCGTGACAATTTCAGGAAAGTACAATTCACGCCCTGCGACAAATATTATTGTCTGGGCCTTCGGAGGTAATGCTAGTGACGTGGCTAATGAAGCCAGGGCATCTGCATAGGCGTTCCGGGCTCGTGGAATATACTCTATGAAAAAGCCTTCGAATTTTCGTGCCAATTCTAGAACCGCCGCGTGATATGGGATTAAGTCTTCATTGCGCACTTCATACTCTCCTCGAACCTGATTCACGATGAGCTGAGAATCACCATAAGCCTCAAGGTATTGGATGTTGATTTCTTCAGCCAGCTGCATCCCTAGCAATAAAGCGTTATACTCTGCTACATTATTAGTGCATGGCTCAGCCAAGGAAAATCCTCTTGGGATCACGAGACTGTTCGGGGAAACAAGTACAACCCCTACACCGGCTGCAATTCCTCCGTCAGGGTTTGCTCTAGAGGCTCCATCAAAGAATAGCTTCCATACCTGGGCATCTTCTTGAGTCATGCAAGCTTCAGTGATTTCATCTGGTAGATCTTCATATAGTTTGGAAGAGTCAGGGACCGGATGATCTGCTAAGAAATCGTACTTTTGTCCCTTAATAGCCTTCTGGGGCATAAACTTCATATCGTATTATGAGAGAAGTATCGCCCATTTGGCTAACCGGGAATTCAGTGAAGAGGGTTTCGTCATGAGCACTCTCAGAGGATTTACTCTGGAAATGACATGTATTGTTTGCCCAACTAGATAATGTCGAGTTTTCTGGATGGCAAACATCAAGGCTAGGCATTCCTTTTCCACCGGGCTGTATCTGTGTTCGGCTCCCATCATGGTCCGGCTGAGGTAGTAAATTGCTTGTTCATGTCCTTGGTCATCGTTCTGGGCTAGCAATGCTCCAAGTGAATGGTCCATGGCTCTCACATATAACAGGAAGGGTTTTCCTGATACTGGGGCCACGAGGACTGGCGGTTGTGTGAGATAGGTTTTGATTTCTTCGAATGCCTTTTGGCAACCTTCGTCCCATACGAACGAAACCCCTTTCTTCATTAATTTGGAGAATGGTTGGCACCGACCCGAAAGATTTGATATGAATCTTCGGATGTACGCTAACCTACCTTGCAGGCCTCTGAGCTCTTTAATGGTCTTTGGTGGTGACATTTCCTGGATGGCGCGCACCTTTTCAGGATCGAGCGAAATTCCTTGGGACGTAACTATGAATCCCAGGAATTTACCACTGGACACCCCTAGGAAGGATTTTGTGGGGTTCATCTTCAGTTGATGTGTTCTCATGATGTCGAACATGGTCTTCAAGTCTGATATGTGGTCTTCCTTCTTGCGACTTTTTACCACAATGTCATCTACGTAACATTCGATCTTCTTACGTAGATGTTGATGAAAAATAGTATTCATTGCCCGTTGGTAGGTTGCCCCGGCGTTCTTCAACCCAAATGGCATTACGGTATAGCAGAATACCCCCAATGGTGTTCTAAAAGCCGTGTGCTTTGCATCTTCAAGATACATTTTGATTTGATTATATCCTGAAAATCCGTCCATGAACGACATTCTCTCATACCCACAGGTGTTATCAATCATGACATCGGTGATGGGGAGTGGAAATTCATCTTTCGGACATGCCGCGTTCAAATCACGAAAATCGATGCATATCCGGATTTTTCCATTCTTCTTGGGTACAACAACAATATTGGCTACCCAATCCGGGTGTTGTTCTTCTCTGATAAAACCCGCATCAATGAGCTTTCGGATTTCTACTACAATTGCCTCCATAACCTCTGGACGGAACCTGCGTTGCTGTTGCTTAACAGGTTTCGCATTCGGGTCGATATTGAGGCGATGCATGGCTACCTCTGTATCAAGACCAGGCATGTCTTCATAATTCCAGGCGAAGACGTCAACATACTCTCGAACGAGGGACACTAGTTCTTCTTTCTCATTTTGCGACAAGCTTTTGCTTACGAAGATTGGTTTGGGGTTGGTCTCATCCCCCATATTTACTTGGATCACCTTATCTTGATTGGGGCTCGTTGCTGAAGCACATATCCTACGTAACATCAAGGCGTTTAATCCAAGGGTCATTATCTGTCTGAATCCAGTCGTCATCTTCGTCATCACTTGGATGGCTGACTGAGGCCATGTTCACTGACATATTTGCGAAAATTGATCCTACACTTACATCGGAATCCCATGGTGATGTTCCGGACGAATGGTCCTTTCCGGAGCATTGTCCTGCTTCGTCTTCTGAAGGGGAAGGCGTTGATAAATATCCTAAACCTCGTCGGGTCTTGTGATAGTAATCTTGGGTTTTACCTTCAGGGACAAGGTGTCGGATCGGGGTTCGTTTTCCTTTTCCAAAATTTAACCCCTTTGGACTACTGAAATCGTACCCCATGTTCTTCATTATGTGACGAGCATTAAGTTCGAAATAATGAAATTGAGGAGTCGCTTCGCTTTCTTCCGAACGCTCTGGTGTGAGAACTTCAGGATCCACTTTACCAAAATAAATGGGTTTCTAAACTTTCTCTTTGGACGGGACCATAAAGAATGCCTTCCTCACGTCCTCTATCTTCCCGGCGGTGGAGAGGGACATTTTGAGTGGCAAGTCTAGTGATCTCTCGCCATATAGCGCATGCCATGGTTCCAATCCCGTACCATTACCTATTTCTTCAGATGAAACATCAGGCAAGTAAGCTAAATTGAAATTTTCATTAATGTACCACTCGCCTTCACTCAGTACATCTTCCTCATTATTAAGTTTATCAGAGCCCATTACATGCAATTCCCATGGACATTCTTCTTCAGGTTCGGGTTCGACATCTGCCTCATTGCCGCTGTCGATGGCTGGTCTCGGCGATTCAGTTCGAGCCGAGGTAAAGACCGAAGTCGGGCAGGATAACTTTCTACACCTTTGAAAGGATGCTTTTCAGCTATCAGGGTCTTGACTTCTCCCTCTTCATTGACATATTTCATCACCTGATGAAGGGTTGATGGGATAATCCGATTTGCGTGAATCCAAGGTCGTCCTAATAGCACATTGTAGGACGGTCAAGATCTATAATGTAGCAGTTACTTCGACTTGAGATCCCCAACTGACATTTGAGCTTAATTTTTCCCAAGGGTCGTGTGCTGTTGGCATTGAAGCCAAAAATAGTTGTCTGAGTGGAATTCAATCGGTGGTACGGGATTCCTAGAACTTGCATGACCCTATACGGCATTATGCTGAGTGCAGAACCCGGATCTACTCGGACACGGCTAATCTCTGAAGATCCCATGTACCCTGTGTAGTACAAGGGTCTGTCATGCTTGTGATTGATTTGCATATCTTCTTGTGTGAATGATATGCAAGGCAGACCTTTCATTATGTGTAGGCATTTGACACAAGAAGGTTCATTCATAGCTTCTGGGACTACAGGAACTTGTGCAATGAAGCTCTCTGTATCCGTTAAAGCCTCAACTAGAGCCTCTTTGTAGATTTGGACAACTTCAAGAGCTCAGAAGGGTAATTTCGGGAATGTTAGCCACCGTACAAAACATCGGCGGAATGGTTTTCCTGACGTTCCTACTTCTTGTAGAAGGTTTTTATTATACCGAACCTCCTTTGGCTTCCCCTTATCAGTTGGTTTTTTAGGGACAGAACACCCCGTCTCCTCGGTTTGCTCTCTGGATTCTTGAGCAATTTGATCATACTTTTTCAAGTACATCTTCCCTGACCTCGTGCCTGCCCCTGGGTCCACTTCCCGATCGGCAGCCAAAATAGTCTCCTCTTTCTCTGAGTCGATGAGAGGGACCAAATAAGTATCATCTTCATTTATGGATGGACTAATCATGTTGGAAGCTTTAGCCTTATTCTTCTTCTTCTTTGGCAATGTCTCTGCCCATTGCTGATCTTCGACGAGGTCAGGATGGATCCACATTACTTCTCCACTTGAAATAGTAAAGGGTACCAGACCTTTACCTTCTTGACCATGTTGATCAATATGTCTCAGACGTAGTTCTCCTTTTGGAATGGGGATAACTCCATTAGGAGTTTCTACAGGTGGGAAGTCTCCGAACTGAACCGATGTCATATTAGTAGACACGGTCTTCTGCTCCGGTTTCAGCTTGAGTACCTCGGCATCAATCAGTGCTTGTAGAATATCTTTAAAAATATAGCACTTCTTTGTCGGGTGTCCCAACATTCTGTGATATCGACAATAATTGGGATCATCCACCTTCCTTGTTTCCTCAGGCCTCTTCGCTTCTGGGAGCTTCAACTTGTTGTTCTTCCGAAGCAGCTGTAATAGAGTATCAACATGTTCTTCTTTGAAAGAATATTGCTTAGGCGGTCTTGGCTGACTCGACGATTTGCCTTGCTTTGCTGGCGGAGATCGAACACTAGTATCAGCGGCATGAATGTCCTTCCTCCTTGACCGAGGGGCATTATCTTGACCTCGCGGCGCCGGCTGTTCTTGTCGTCCTGCTTCTTCATCTTTAATTCGTGCAACAATCTCTTCCGCTTGTTCTCCTTGGGACACCAATTGCTTCCAGGAACGACACTCTGCAACCCCCATCTGAGCCAAGAGAGGAGTCTGCAGATTATGCCGACAGGTTTCCACCAAAGTGGTTTGTGTCATCCCTGCTGGGCATCGCAATGCCATGCTCCGGAACCTTTCCACAAAAGCCTTTATCGATTCCCCTGGCTTTTGTTTAGTGGCGAGGAGGGTAGGGACGGATACTTCAGTGTCATCTTCGAAGAACCTAGCTAGAAATAGCCTTTCCAAATCTACCCATTTCCGAATAGATCCGGCAGGCAGTTTCATGAACCATTCAAAGGCGACTCCCTTGAGAGTGCCAATAAAAAATGGCTCAAGATAGCATCGTTCGAAATCACATCTCCAGTCTGTGACTTGAAGTAATAAACGTGCTGATTTGGCGAACCTGTGCCATCGAAGGCTTACAGAGCCGGGGCTTTAAACTTTGGAGGGTAGGGCGCTGCATCCCACTCTGCAGGATATGGCCTCACAACCCCCTCGTCCTAGAGCTCACTCCTATTAGCGATAGCGTTAAGACGAGCTTCAAATTCATCCATTTTGGCCGATTGAAGGTTTGATTTGTTCTCGGCCCCTTTCTCTCCTTCAGATGAAGAATCTATACGGTGAGTTTCTTGATCAGAGGTTTCACCCATTTTTCCCTTCTGCTTTGAAGATTGACCTTTCCTTCGTGACGATTCTGGTTGAGGTACCGGACCGACCACGTGGGCTTGGGCCCTATCTGAAACCAGTTGGGCTACCATGTCTCTAAGTTGGTTAATAGTTTGCTGCTATGACCGCATAGCTTCCTGTGTCATCGCCTGGTATTCTTCAAGTTTCTTCTTGAGATCTTCGGTACCCTCAGCTGTATAAGCCACGCTCTCGTGTTCTACGAACGAGCTGGAAGACTGAGACTCTGCAATGGCTGAGTGCTCATCTTCAGGTTCTAACCCCCTGGCTAGCCTCTGATAATTGATGAGGGGTATGATTCCCCGTCGTGTTCGAGTGCGCAGATAAATTCCTTCGAACTTATCTGAGATTTCCTTAACACTGGAGGCATTAGTCTCGATTCGATGAAGGCTGGAAGGTAGACGCTCCTCTACCGACCATATTGATGGTGACTTCGATATTCAATCTCGAAGTTCTCCTTCGTGGAATCGCCTGCCTCTTGGACGGGCCGACAACTCCGCTGCTTTGAGCTTGACGCTGGCCGACAACTCCGCTTTGAGCTTGACGCTGGCCGACAACTCCGCTTTGAGCTTGACGCTGGCCGACAACTCCGCTTTGAGCTTGACGCTGGCCGACAACTCCGCTTTTGAGCTTGACGCTGGCCGACAACTCCGCTGCTTTGAGCTTGACGCTGGCCGACAACTCCGCTTTGAGCTTGACGCTGGCCGACAACTCCGCTTTGAGCTTGACGCTGGCCGACAACTCCGCTGCTTTGAGCTTGACGCTGGCCGACAACTCCGCTTTGAGCTTGACGCTGGCCGACAACTCCGCTTTGAGCTTGACGCTGGCCGACAACTCCGCTTTGAGCTTGACGCTGGCCGACAACTCCGCTTTTGAGCTTGACGCTGGCCGACAACTCCGCTTTTGAGCTTGACGCTGGCCGACAACTCCGCTTTGAGCTTGACGCTGGCCGACAACTCCGCTGCTTTGAGCTTGACGCTGGCCGACAACTCCGCTTTTGAGCTTGACGCTGGCCGACAACTCCGCTTTTGAGCTTGACGCTGGCCGACAACTCCGCTTTGAGCTTGACGCTGGCCGACAACTCCGCTTTGAGCTTGACGCTGGCCGACAACTCCGCTTTTGAGCTTGACGCTGGCCGACAACTCCGCTTTTGAGCTTGACGCTGGCCGACAACTCCGCTTTTGAGCTTGACGCTGGCCGACAACTCCGCTGCTTTGAGCTTGACGCTGGCCGACAACTCCGCTTTGAGCTTGACGCTGGCCGACAACTCCGCTGCTTTGAGCTTGACGCTGGCCGACAACTCCGCTTTGAGCTTGACGCTGGCCGACAACTCCGCTTTTGAGCTTGACGCTGGCCGACAACTCCGCTTTGAGCTTGACGCTGGCCGACAACTCCGCTTTTGAGCTTGACGCTGGCCGACAACTCCGCTGCTTTGAGCTTGACGCTGGCCGACAACTCCGCTTTTGAGCTTGACGCTGGCCGACAACTCCGCTTTGAGCTTGACGCTGGCCGACAACTCCGCTGCTTTGAGCTTGACGCTGGCCGACAACTCCGCTGCTTTGAGCTTGACGCTGGCCGACAACTCCGCTTTGAGCTTGACGCTGGCCGACAACTCCGCTGCTTTGAGCTTGACGCTGGCCGACAACTCCGCTTTGAGCTTGACGCTGGCCGACAACTCCGCTGCTTTGAGCTTGACGCTGGCCGACAACTCCGCTGCTTTGAGCTTGACGCTGGCCGACAACTCCGCTTTGAGCTTGACGCTGGCCGACAACTCCGCTTTGAGCTTGACGCTGGCCGACAACTCCGCTTTGAGCTTGACGCTGGCCGACAACTCCGCTTTGAGCTTGACGCTGGCCGACAACTCCGCTGCTTTGAGCTTGACGCTGGCCGACAACTCCGCTTTGAGCTTGACGCTGGCCGACAACTCCGCTTTGAGCTTGACGCTGGCCGACAACTCCGCTTTGAGCTTGACGCTGGCCGACAACTCCGCTTTGAGCTTGACGCTGGCCGACAACTCCGCTTTTGAGCTTGACGCTGGCCGACAACTCCGCTTTGAGCTTGACGCTGGCCGACAACTCCGCTGCTTTGAGCTTGACGCTGGCCGACAACTCCGCTTTGAGCTTGACGCTGGCCGACAACTCCGCTTTGAGCTTGACGCTGGCCGACAACTCCGCTTTGAGCTTGACGCTGGCCGACAACTCCGCTTTGAGCTTGACGCTGGCCGACAACTCCGCTTTGAGCTTGACGCTGGCCGACAACTCCGCTTTGAGCTTGACGCTGGCCGACAACTCCGCTTTGAGCTTGACGCTGGCCGACAACTCCGCTTTGAGCTTGACGCTGGCCGACAACTCCGCTTTGAGCTTGACGCTGGCCGACAACTCCGCTTTGAGCTTGACGCTGGCCGACAACTCCGCTTTGAGCTTGACGCTGGCCGACAACTCCGCTTTGAGCTTGACGCTGGCCGACAACTCCGCTTTGAGCTTGACGCTGGCCGACAACTCCGCTGCTTTGAGCTTGACGCTGGCCGACAACTCCGCTTTGAGCTTGACGCTGGCCGACAACTCCGCTTTGAGCTTGACGCTGGCCGACAACTCCGCTTTGAGCTTGACGCTGGCCGACAACTCCGCTTTGAGCTTGACGCTGGCCGACAACTCCGCTTTGAGCTTGACGCTGGCCGACAACTCCGCTTTGAGCTTGACGCTGGCCGACAACTCCGCTTTGAGCTTGACGCTGGCCGACAACTCCGCTTTGAGCTTGACGCTGGCCGACAACTCCGCTGCTTTGAGCTTGACGCTGGCCGACAACTCCGCTGCTTTGAGCTTGACGCTGGCCGACAACTCCGCTTTGAGCTTGACGCTGGCCGACAACTCCGCTTTGAGCTTGACGCTGGCCGACAACTCCGCTTTGAGCTTGACGCTGGCCGACAACTCCGCTTTGAGCTTGACGCTGGCCGACAACTCCGCTTTGAGCTTGACGCTGGCCGACAACTCCGCTGCTTTGAGCTTGACGCTGGCCGACAACTCCGCTTTGAGCTTGACGCTGGCCGACAACTCCGCTTTGAGCTTGACGCTGGCCGACAACTCCGCTTTGAGCTTGACGCTGGCCGACAACTCCGCTGCTTTGAGCTTGACGCTGGCCGACAACTCCGCTTTGAGCTTGACGCTGGCCGACAACTCCGCTTTGAGCTTGACGCTGGCCGACAACTCCGCTTTGAGCTTGACGCTGGCCGACAACTCCGCTTTGAGCTTGACGCTGGCCGACAACTCCGCTTTGAGCTTGACGCTGGCCGACAACTCCGCTTTGAGCTTGACGCTGGCCGACAACTCCGCTTTGAGCTTGACGCTGGCCGACAACTCCGCTTTGAGCTTGACGCTGGCCGACAACTCCGCTGCTTTGAGCTTGACGCTGGCCGACAACTCCGCTTTGAGCTTGACGCTGGCCGACAACTCCGCTTTGAGCTTGACGCTGGCCGACAACTCCGCTTTGAGCTTGACGCTGGCCGACAACTCCGCTGCTTTGAGCTTGACGCTGGCCGACAACTCCGCTTTGAGCTTGACGCTGGCCGACAACTCCGCTTTGAGCTTGACGCTGGCCGACAACTCCGCTTTGAGCTTGACGCTGGCCGACAACTCCGCTTTGAGCTTGACGCTGGCCGACAACTCCGCTTTGAGCTTGACGCTGGCCGACAACTCCGCTTTGAGCTTGACGCTGGCCGACAACTCCGCTTTGAGCTTGACGCTGGCCGACAACTCCGCTGCTTTGAGCTTGACGCTGGCCGACAACTCCGCGTTTTGAGCTTGGACGCGGCTGACAACTCCGCGTTTTGAGCTTGGACGCGACTGAAAGCTTTGTGCTTTGAGCTTGGACGCGGCTGACAACTCCGCGTTTTGAGCTTGGACGCGATGCTAAACTTCTTGGTTGAATCTTACCCTTGTGTTTGTGACTCTACTCTACTTCTTTAGAGCCTTTGAACCGTGACCTCGTTTGACGATATGGGTCGGGGTTTATCAGTAATAAAATTTTGACAGCCTACAATAAGGAGAATCATGTGTGTCATTTGAGGAAGTCACTGTATGGATTAAAGCAATCTCCTGCTGGTACAAGCGATTTGACTCCTTCATCTTTGAAGCATGGGTTTTCCGGCGATCATGATTGTTGTGTTTACATTCGGAGCTTAGCGGAGGTAATTTTATCTATCTCCTTTTGTATGTGGATGACATGCTTATTGCTTCTAAGAGCAGGGTGGAGATAGATAGTTTGAAATCTCAACTTGGTGAAAAATTCGAGATGAAGGACATGGGTGCTGCTAGGAAAATACTGGGTATGGAGATTAGAAGAGAGCGGGCGAATCGACGATTGTTCTTGAGTCAGAAGGGCTACATAGAGCGGGTGATCGCGAGGTTCGGGATGCAAAGTGCTAAGTCGGTGGTGACTCCATTGGCTCCACACTTTAGGCTTCGGTAATCAATCTCCCACTGTGTGGAAGAAGCGCATGGGCGTGTTCCTATGCTAGTGCAAATGGCGCTTTAATGTATGCAATGGTGTGTACACTGCATATTTCACAGCGTTAGTGTGGTCGATAGATTCATGGCGAATCCGGGAAAGGCGACCGGGAAGCAGTGAAGTGGGTCCTCGTGTACTTAAAGGGTACCGATTATCACGAATGCGTGTTTTGATGGAGAAACATGTCAGATTGACGGGTTTGTGGACTCTGATTATGCGGGCGATCTAGATAGACGGCGATCTACTACTGGTTATGTATTTAAGATACATGGAGCTCCGGTTAGTTGGCGATCAATGTTACGAGCTCTGATGGCACTTTCTACTACAGAGGCCGAGTACATGGCCATGACAGAGGGAGTGAAGGAAGCACTGTGGTTATGGGGTCTTCTAGACGATTTGGGGATTGAGCAGGAAAACGTGAACTTGTGGTGTGACAGTCAGAGTGCAATTCACTTGGCGAAGAATCAAGTTCATCATGCTCGTACCAAGCATATCGATGTCAGGTATCATTTTGTGCGGGATGTCATAGAGGAAGGTGATATTTCTCTCATGAAGGTGCACACGAATGAGAATCCCGCGGACATGTTAACCAAGGTGGTCACAGGTAGTAAGTTTAAGCATTGCTTGGACTTGCTTCATATCAACCCGTGTTGATTTGCCCAAGAGGGCATGGTTCTCTCGTAATGGGTAAGGTGGAGATGATTTGAGGTGAACTACGATGAGCTTGATCCCGGTGAGGGTACGAGGCACCGCGTGTAGTGGCGCACCGGATTGGCCTGGATTAGCCGATGGAGATCTCTAGATGTTCTTGGTGTTCTTTCTCGGTGTTCAGTCCAAAATTTGAGGTAAATCAAATGATGTACGAGGTGGAGAATTGTAGAACATGCACAAAAACATGCACAAGACAAGCCAGGTTCAAGAGTCGACTACTAGGCATTGTAGTCGACTACTAGGCATTGTAGTCGACTACTAGGCATTGTAGTCGACTACTAGGCATTGTAGTCGACTACTAGGCATTGTAGTCGACTACACCGTGAGCGACGTAAAGCGTGTTGGTTGGGAATAGATTAGTCGACTAATATGAGTTGTAGTCGACTAATCCGCGATTCAAAACGGGTCTGATTAGGAATTGGTTTCAAACCCAACTCGCTTAGAGGCTATAAATAACCCCTAACCTGATTGTTAGGGTAAGTTTCAAGCACGTTTTGGAGCAGTCTTTGAGAGGGTTTTGTGCATCTTTGGAGAGGAGATCTTTTGAGAGATTGAGAGGTTTGTTTTTAGGGTTTCTTTGTGAGAACTTGTAATCCTAATTTGTATTCTCTCTTTCTATTAGTGAAAATCCCTCCTTACCCCCGTGGACGTAGGCAACTTGCCGAACCACGAAATCTCGTGGTCTTTACTGCTTTGCCGTGGTATTTGCTATCGCTTGTGGTGGTTTCTCTCGACGGTTCCGCGGTCCGCGAGCCCAACAATGACCCATGTTTCCACATGACGATCTTTGCTTTATTTTCTATATATATTTTTAACACCAAAAGTCATTGGAATCCAATATATACAAACTTTTTTCTTTCCCTATTCCACCGAGAGTGCAAATCGCCTCAAAACGCCTATGCGGCGAAAGCAAAGGACTGAGACGACATTGGGAAGACAAGTTTATCGAACTGCCGACATGCATGCCAGCAGTTTTATAAAATATAAGTCATTTTAAGTTCATCTTTGTAATTGATCAGTTCTATAAAATAAAATGATAAAATAAAATAGTGATTACGAAGAGAATCTTAGAATATCAAGCAATAGGCATGTTCACGAAAAGTCAATTCTATTTGTTGTGTTGTATATTTAATATTGACCATCGTGGTCTTTCTGGATCATGAGCCAATAGCCATCAATCAACATGTCATTAACAAAGTCACAATATTAGTCAAATGATCCTCGGGACCACCAGTGGCCTGTTTCTTTCGACGGTTGTGCCTTTGACGAAAAGGCCTTACTCTCCCACTGTGGTCGCCATCTTCTGTTTGGTGTAAAAATCTCCTCTCGGATTTGTATTGTTTGTATTGTTTGTTTACAAATCAAGAATAGGTCTTTTACAAATGTTTAAGGAAGGCCCTTCTTGTTTAACGTGGGTTCGTCGGTAGCGTAATTTAGGTTTAACGATATTCATAGTTAAAATACTGTCAACACCAGTAGTTTCAATGAGCTAATCAACACAAAGAAATTTTAAGCTTTTGACTTGATCGTTTGTTCACACCATCAAAGTGTTTACTGGGCTACAAACCAATTACGCAACTGCAATATAATTCATCTATGCTCCTAATGTAGTTCACAAAAGTTAATAATGAGACTTGACCTTTTATTCATCACTTGTATTCAATTGTAAAGTTCTCTAATGTTAGAGCCTTAATTGTATTATTTCTATTTTACCACTATCATAAGATGAATTTGTTAGGGCCCACTCTCTGATAATTTATTGTACTGTTCAAGATAAGCTTAAAAAATCTGCTGATTTAGTTCGCGCACAAGAGTTAACTTTGGAGAGTGCACACCAAAGTATTCTCAGATATTCTCACACATAATCTATACCAAAACTGAGAATTCTAGCTAGATCACTTCACCCTGATATATGGGTTTACAAATCAAATTCAAAAAGATTAAAGATGAGAATTTCAATCTATATATATATGTATTTCTACACACAACGATCAAAAGAAGATTACATATCATGTTGTTTACATGAGATACTTTATGTAGCTAGCTCACACAATTGTGAAATAGTGGTAGAGAGTCTTATATTTTATTTATAAAAATTTTAGGTTATATCATGTGATTTTGAGCATATTTTGAATTGGCTAATGCACAAACTTGTCATTATATGTACGTAAATGTATTTGTATCAAAAATTATAATTAAACAATAAGGGTGTATTTGTTAAAATATGATCAAAGATCCACACTCTTATGAAATTCACAAAAATTGAGTGCATTTATTAAAAGATGGTCAAAGATTCACATTTGTGGGTTTGTGTTTGTGCATATCTCAAAGGGTAGCCATCCTATATTGAATATATTTTAATTTAGAGATGGTGTGAATCGCTCACCAAATAATATCGTTCTTCTTTCTAAGTCATGTATGGTTGAGGCGATAGGACAATACTTTGGTCCTTAATTTCTAAGGTTGAGATAGGTTAAGTCTTATTTTTGCTCAATATTCATTTTAATATACCTTATTTTGTCTTATGACCTAGTCTAAGTCTCGTCACTATCTATTTCTCACACTTTACACTAATATTTAATCTTTTGTGTGTGCTTATTAATGTGTTTTCTTTCATGTTCATGTATTTTGTGATTAATTTTGATTCTTGTGCTAATTTTCTATAAAATTTTTGTATCAACCAGTGTGTTTTCTCTTTGGTAGGAATTTAAACAATACCTAAAGTTGCAAGTATACAACTATCAAGTTATAGTATAAAAAGTTATCGATCCCCCGAGGAAGGTGTTGTAAGAGTTAATCAAGATTGGTTCTTATGTTGTGTGTGTGACAATTAGGAGTGTGATAGAAGAATTATGATGGATTGTGGAGAGATTAAGAGAGTGTTTGTGAATATGTGCAAATAAAATCAAAACAATATTGAGAGAGGAGAAAGAATGATGAATAAATGGAGGAAAAGTAAAACAAACAAATGAAAATCAAGAATAAAGAGGAAAATCAAGAAAGTAAAGAATGAGGATTTAATTAAAGATATGAGAAATCTAGAATTGAATCCACTCGCTAATCTCACTTAAAATATGAACCATTCTCTTTTATCACATTCTACTTTAAGTTTATTAAGTATAGACTATCAAACCACTAAAGGAAAGCATAACCTATCAAATTATCATCCAAGTAAAATTAATACTCATGAAAAGAATAATAACTAGATAGTAATTCTAGAATTCATAAGCATAACCTATCAAACCACTCAAGATCAGATAGATTATCAAATTCTTCTTCTACCAATTAGTTCTCTAGTTGATTATCCTAAACATGATCATTTTAAGCATAAGAGAATGATTCACAAATTATGAAAGAAATAAAGCTTAGTTTCATGTAATTTCTAGAATTCCCACAAGTATTAGTTCCACATCTTAGAAGAGGGTGATTCCTAGAGGGTTCTAGCCTCAAGGTGAATCAAAGAAAAAGAAAATAAATAAAATAAAAACTAATCCCAATAGGGTTTTAGCCTCAAGGTGAATAGTGCAAGAAAAGAAAATTTAAACTACAAAATAAATACAAGAAATAAGTGCGAGAAAGTAAAGACAAGAAAGTAAAGACATGAAAGTAATGACATGAAAGTAAATCTACACTACAAAGCATTAAAATATGTAAGAAAAAAAAATGTTACAAGAAAAGAAAAGAAAGGAATAAAAGACAAACCCTCATCTTCATATTATCTTCATCTTCATCCTCTTTTCATCCTTGGACAAAGAGAAGAAAAGAAAATATGAAGGGATGAAAATATTTTTTATTAATTGCAACTTGTAGGCTGTCAAAAAATAAAATTAGCGTTTCTAAGTCAAAACGCAGAGCTCACATTCATGTTCTCACCTCTGCGTTTTCAAGCTCAAAACGCAAGGCTCACCAATGCGTTTCCAAGTTCAAAATGCAGAGCTCTCTAAGACGCAAAGCTCGCCAAAACGCAGAGCTCACCTCTGCGTTTTAAGTCAAGACACAGAGGTCATTCTTAGAACGCGGACCTCGTGTTTGACCCATTCAAACACGTTGTAAACGGTTCCAAAACCGTTTTACACGATTTAAGGAGAGATTTAAGGGGTCAGTTACACCCCTTAAACCCCTATAAATAGCTGAAATAACAGCTGAAGGAGGGGATTGATTCGGTCGCCTGGATTCTAAAACGCACTCCTGAAAGCTGTGTTTTCTTTGAGAAACGCGCCTCTGAGGTCTGCGTTTTAGCTTGAAAACGCAGAGGTGAGCCTTGTGTTTTGAGCTTGAAAACGCAGAGGTGAGCCTTGTGTTTTGAGCTTGAAAACGCAGAGGTGAGCCTTGTGTTTTGAGCTTGAAAACGCAGAGGTGAGCCTTGTGTTTTGAGCTTGAAAACGCAGAGGTGAGCCTTGTGTTTTGAGCTTGAAAACGCAGAGGTGAGCCTTGTGTTTTGAGCTTGAAAACGCAGAGGTGAGCCTTGTGTTTTGAGCTTGAAAACGCAGAGGTGAGCCTTGTGTTTTGAGCTTGAAAACGCAGAGGTGAGCCTTGTGTTTTGAGCTTGAAAACGCAGAGGTGAGCCTTGTGTTTTGAGCTTGAAAACGCAGAGGTGAGCCTTGTGTTTTGAGCTTGAAAACGCAGAGGTGAGCCTTGTGTTTTGAGCTTGAAAACGCAGAGGTGAGCCTTGTGTTTTGAGCTTGAAAACGCAGAGGTGAGCCTTGTGTTTTGAGCTTGAAAACGCAGAGGTGAGCCTTGTGTTTTGAGCTTGAAAACGCAGAGGTGAGCCTTGTGTTTTGAGCTTGAAAACGCAGAGGTGAGCCTTGTGTTTTGAGCTTGAAAACGCAGAGGTGAGCCTTGTGTTTTGAGCTTGAAAACGCAGAGGTGAGCCTTGTGTTTTGAGCTTGAAAACGCAGAGGTGAGCCTTGTGTTTTGAGCTTGAAAACGCAGAGGTGAGCCTTGTGTTTTGAGCTTGAAAACGCAGAGGTGAGCCTTGTGTTTTGAGCTTGAAAACGCAGAGGTGAGCCTTGTGTTTTGAGCTTGAAAACGCAGAGGTGAGCCTTGTGTTTTGAGCTTGAAAACGCAGAGGTGAGCCTTGTGTTTTGAGCTTGAAAACGCAGAGGTGAGCCTTGTGTTTTGAGCTTGAAAACGCAGAGGTGAGCCTTGTGTTTTGAGCTTGAAAACGCAGAGGTGAGCCTTGTGTTTTGAGCTTGAAAACGCAGAGGTGAGCCTTGTGTTTTGAGCTTGAAAACGCAGAGGTGAGCCTTGTGTTTTGAGCTTGAAAACGCAGAGGTGAGCCTTGTGTTTTGAGCTTGAAAACGCAGAGGTGAGCCTTGTGTTTTGAGCTTGAAAACGCAGAGGTGAGCCTTGTGTTTTGAGCTTGAAAACGCAGAGGTGAGCCTTGTGTTTTGAGCTTGAAAACGCAGAGGTGAGCCTTGTGTTTTGAGCTTGAAAACGCAGAGGTGAGCCTTGTGTTTTGAGCTTGAAAACGCAGAGGTGAGCCTTGTGTTTTGAGCTTGAAAACGCAGAGGTGAGCCTTGTGTTTTGAGCTTGAAAACGCAGAGGTGAGCCTTGTGTTTTGAGCTTGAAAACGCAGAGGTGAGCCTTGTGTTTTGAGCTTGAAAACGCAGAGGTGAGCCTTGTGTTTTGAGCTTGAAAACGCAGAGGTGAGCCTTGTGTTTTGAGCTTGAAAACGCAGAGGTGAGCCTTGTGTTTTGAGCTTGAAAACGCAGAGGTGAGCCTTGTGTTTTGAGCTTGAAAACGCAGAGGTGAGCCTTGTGTTTTGAGCTTGAAAACGCAGAGGTGAGCCTTGTGTTTTGAGCTTGAAAACGCAGAGGTGAGCCTTGTGTTTTGAGCTTGAAAACGCAGAGGTGAGCCTTGTGTTTTGAGCTTGAAAACGCAGAGGTGAGCCTTGTGTTTTGAGCTTGAAAACGCAGAGGTGAGCCTTGTGTTTTGAGCTTGAAAACGCAGAGGTGAGCCTTGTGTTTTGAGCTTGAAAACGCAGAGGTGAGCCTTGTGTTTTGAGCTTGAAAACGCAGAGGTGAGCCTTGTGTTTTGAGCTTGAAAACGCAGAGGTGAGCCTTGTGTTTTGAGCTTGAAAACGCAGAGGTGAGCCTTGTGTTTTGAGCTTGAAAACGCAGAGGTGAGCCTTGTGTTTTGAGCTTGAAAACGCAGAGGTGAGCCTTGTGTTTTGAGCTTGAAAACGCAGAGGTGAGCCTTGTGTTTTGAGCTTGAAAACGCAGAGGTGAGCCTTGTGTTTTGAGCTTGAAAACGCAGAGGTGAGCCTTGTGTTTTGAGCTTGAAAACGCAGAGGTGAGCCTTGTGTTTTGAGCTTGAAAACGCAGAGGTGAGCCTTGTGTTTTGAGCTTGAAAACGCAGAGGTGAGCCTTGTGTTTTGAGCTTGAAAACGCAGAGGTGAGCCTTGTGTTTTGAGCTTGAAAACGCAGAGGTGAGCCTTGTGTTTTGAGCTTGAAAACGCAGAGGTGAGCCTTGTGTTTTGAGCTTGAAAACGCAGAGGTGAGCCTTGTGTTTTGAGCTTGAAAACGCAGAGGTGAGCCTTGTGTTTTGAGCTTGAAAACGCAGAGGTGAGCCTTGTGTTTTGAGCTTGAAAACGCAGAGGTGAGCCTTGTGTTTTGAGCTTGAAAACGCAGAGGTGAGCCTTGTGTTTTGAGCTTAAAAACGCAGTGGTGAGCCTTGTGTTTTGAGCTTGAAAACGCAGAGGTGAGCCTTGCGTTTTGAGCTTGAAAACGCAGAGGTGAGAACGCGGAGGTGAGCTCTGCGTTTTGACTTAGAAACGCTAATTTAATTTTTTGACAGCCTACAGAACCCCTCCAAAGTTTTTAAAAGTTCGCGGTTGACTGGAACGAACTTTCAAAATACTTTGGATATCTTCTTTGTTCGATTCTGAGAAGATATTGCTCCTCATTTTCAAAGAAATTGGGTTCATTCGGTCTTCGGCTTCCACAGAGAAAAGAGAGTCAAGAGGGGACTTCTTTGGATCAATTAAGGAGAAGGCTTTGGAGCATTCAATATTGGCTTTTGGAGACTTTGGCTTGGCAGATCAATTTTTAAACTCGTGCAGAGTTATAAAACTCATTTTTTGAGTTCTCAAACTCGTTAGAGTTCCAAACTTGCTTTGCAAGTTCTTTTCAACGTCGTTTCACAAGTCGAGACGTTCGGATAGTCAACGGGATACAAGATTCAAGCTCCCATTGCTACCGTGAAGAACCCAGGTTAAACAAAGTGAAGGATCTCCATTGATCTTTCCTTCTTTTGTAAATCGGCGACCGATCGAGGAATTCTGTAATTTCTTTTTCTAAGTCAGTTAGAGAGGGATTGCTTTGAGAGATTGTATTCATTCTTTTTCTAAGTCAGTTAGAGAGAATAACTCCGATCTTACATTTCTCAAATTTTCTCGCGAACACAACTAAAAGTTATAAATTTGGAAGGTCTTTTCAATTAAGAGTAACCCTCCTCTCCAAAAAGAGTTATTACAAAATATTTCACCCCTCAAACCGCTCACTCTACCCTTCTATTTATAGCCTACAGCAATGAAGGAGAACCCTTGGAAGAAACTTGGCCACAAAGGAATTAAAATCCAACCATAGATCACGAAGCGTCGTTCTGTCGTTGACCAATCGATTATTAGCGGTGGCAATCGTTAATAACCGATTAATGTCGGTTAGCCAATCGATAGTGCTAACAGAATTGGTTTTTGTTGATTTCTTGACCCGATTTTTCCATGAATCCTTGTCTCTTCTTGGGCCTTCTTTTATCTTCATATTTGGGCTTCAATAAATATTAGAAAATCAGGGAGTTTGAGTCTTTTAGGTTTTTATTCATTATTTCACCATTAACCTGCAAATTAAGATAAAAATAATTATTAGTGGTATATTTATTTGTATAAAATAGATGATGAGGGTATAAAATTGTAATAAAAATATAATTATCAAATACCCTCACACCTAAACTTTTGCTAGTCCTCTAGCAAAGAAAGAAATTAAAAAGGAAAGAAAGAAAAATCCTAACTCACTTTCGCAGGAATCGCGGTTGTATTTAGCGCATACAACATGTCTTTAAACCCCTAGGTTACTCTAGTGGACGAGTTGTAGTCTCGTGAGGGTTTGCAGTGAATATACCTACAAAATGCAGTCAACTTGCCAATTTAAAGAAGTCAAAGTATAATTAATTCACTTGATATATTTAACATTCTAATTGAAGCTAGTTTTACTTAAGAAAACGTTTTTATATATAACTCCAAGGTAAATCTCTTAGAAAATGTTTTCATTATAAGTATACGTAACTAAGTCTAACTTAGAAATTTAATTTAAAAATTTTGAGAAGAACATGCTAACTCTTTGTTTTAAACAATTTTCAAGTCTCTTAATCAATTTATTTTTCAAGAACATATATATAAATATAACTATATATATAAAAATATTTTTAGTAATTTTTTATTTTAAACTCTTTATTCCTTGGTGATTTTGTTCTACTTGATCGGGCTTTCTAAGTGACCATTTAACTAGTTTTGGGCCAATGAGTCCCAACCCATTGGGCTTAGGTCATTAAGCTTAGAAATACTCCTTGGGCTTAATTACTCTTAGGCTTAGTAAGATAGAATTACCTTGGATTTTAAGAGAATTTTCATTGGTGCCTATTTTTGCACTCTTTTGTAAATTTAGTTTTAGTTTTTTTATTAATATATATATATATATATATATATATATATATATATATATATATATATATATATATATATATATATATATATATATATATATATATATATATATATATATATATATATATATATATATATATATATATATATATATGTGTGTGTGTGTGTGTGTATGTATATATATGTCTTAAAAATAATTTAAATCAAGACACCTTGAAAATTTATTTTCAACTCTAAGATAAGCATGCAAAAATTTCATTACTTTAATTAAAAGTCTAAGTAAATACTTAAGTGAAGTATACTACTTTGAAAATCATTTCTTAAGAAATTATTTAGAGTTATCATAAAAGGTAAACTTGAGTATAAAACTAACTAAGGATGAAAATTTAAATTTTATCAAATAGATCAATTATTAATCAACTTTATTAAGTTGGTAAATGACAATATTTTTATGAAAAGAGAAAAAAATGGCATAAAAAGAAAAAAAATGGTAAGAAAAAGAGAAAAATGACTAAGATAAAGAGGAAAAATGACTAATCCCCACCCCACACCTAAATTTTTCATTGTCCTCAATGCAAACTTTATAATGCACAAAATAAAGATGGTAAAATTAAAATACTTACATTTGTTCGGTCGACTTGAACAATAAAAAATCTGCAATTACCTTTGGTATGAGGAGGGTGAAGTCAAATTTTCTTTTTCTTTTTTTCTTTTTTTTTTTTTAAAAGAACAAGAAACTCTCAAATGAGAGAAGAATAAATTCTTTTATTATTATGAGATAAAAATTAAAGATGTAGAATGAAGGATTAAACAAGAAAAGCTCATATTCTACATCAAATCCTAATGCTATTACTGAAAATTCTACCCCAGATTTTAAAGACATTCAAAATGATATGATCAATGATGTGGTTAAATTCAAAATATACCAAAGTTTTTAATGATTTTACAATAATTGAAGGTAGGTATTAATGGTGTTATGCATTTTGAACTTAGATTCCTTATTAACAAAAGCTTGTCCAACCAATTCTTCTTTAAAAGTTCCTCAAACACAAGATCTATGTTTGAGGTTTGAAATTCTGGTTGTTGTTTATTTTCCAAAAATCTAAGTTCATCATAAAAGAGTTCTTCAAAAGTTAGATTAAAGAAGCATGTATTCAATACAGCTTCAACGCTCGAAGACCTAATATGTTTTCTCTAAAATTTGCGTTCCTCACCAAAGATTTCCTCAAAACTCAGGTCACACATGTCTTAAAGAATGGATGGATTAAGATTTGCTATTTCTTTGATTTTAAAAATTAGTTCAACACGGATTAATCAATTGGTCTTATCTCTAATCCATACTTGCATACACCAAACCAAATTCTTTTTGGATTTTTTTCCTTCTTTTTTAACTAAAAAGGAATAAGGAAAAAATTCTAAGAAAACCAAAAGTTTGTTTTTTATTTTTATTTTTATTTTAAAGAGAAAAACTAAAAAAATCTAAAATATAATGAGAAGAAGGAGAAAGATAAAAGAAAAACCTAACTAAAATAAATCAAGAGCAATCACTTTAAATTCTAGGGTTAAGCCTAGACTCAACTAGACCAGCTCCTAACTAAAAACTCCTTTAGTGAAAAGATCAAAGTTTACTCGGTCAGTTAATCAGGTAAGGATAGTACTAGAGGGAGATCAAAGATCAATTAAGTACCTCATTTCTTTTGGAGCGCTTTACGCAACTCCTAAACCTTGCCTTAGACACCAACTAATTTAAGTAAATTTAAACCTGTTCACTTAAGGATTTCTTATTCCTTAATGAGCTCGAATCCTTAGGGGCCAATGTCTAATGAGTTTTAAAAGGTTTGAATTTGTGTAGTGAGGAATTAGTGATTTGTGGGCTAAAAAAAGGGTGATGAAATCCCTCACCTTATCTTGATTAATGAGTTTTTTCTTTAAGAATATTTTCAAGTGAGTGTCAAATCAAGATGCTCAAATCACTTTGGTGAATTCCTACTATTATATGCAATGCAACTCTAGAAATTAAAAGCAACTACAAAAAGATGCAAAAATAAAATCTTTTTATTTTTTAATTAAGGTTAGCAATTAAATAAATGTGAGAAAGGGAGCTCTTGTTTGAATTTATTATCATGTTAGCAAATGTCCAAGTGAAGGATGAATTTTATTATGGTGGAGAAAAATAAAATATTTTTTGTTTTTATTTTTATTTTTTTTAAAATCCTAATTGTCTCGATTGTGAGAAACTAACTAAAGAGTGTAATTGAAAATACTAGAAAGAAGAGTTACCCACGCAAAAGCATCCTAGCCTATTTGAAAGCAATTCTTCAATCTTCAATCTTCAATCCTTAATCTTCAAGCTTCAAAGTAGTTCCTTCACACTTAAACACACAAATTAAAGAACCAAAATAGAAAAATTCTAATACAAGCACCTTCCCCGGCAACGGCGCCAAAAACTTGGTAGGAATTTAAACAATACCTAAAGTTGTAAGTATATAACTATCAAGTTATAGTATAAAAAGTTATCGATCCCACGAGGAAGGTGTTGTAAGAGTTAATCAAGATTGGTTCTTATGTTGTGTGTGTGACAATTAGGAGTGTGATAGAAGAATTGTGATGGATTGTGGAGAGCTTAAGAGAGTGTTTGTGAATATGTGCAAATAAAATCAAAACAAGATTGAGAGAGAAGAAAGAATGATGAATAAATGGAGGAAAAGTAAAATAAACAAATGAAAATCAAGAATAAAGAGGAAAATTAAGAAAGTAAAGAATGGGGATTCAATTAAAGATATGAGGAATCTAGACTTGAATCCACTCGCTAATCTCACTTAAACTATGAACCATTCTCTTTTATCACATTCTACTTTAGATTTATTAAGTATAGACTATCAAACCACTAAAGGAAAGCATAACCTATCAAATTATCATCCAAGTAAAATTAATACTCATGAAAAGAACAATAACTAGATAGTAATTCTAGAATTCATAAGCATAACATATCAAACCACTCAAGATAAGCATAGATTATCAAATTCTTCTTCTACCAATTAGTTCTCTAGTTGATTATCCTAAACATGATCATTTTAAGCATAAGAGAATGATTCACAAATTATGAAAGAAATAAAGCTTAGTTTCATGCAATTTCTAGAATTCCCACAAGTATTAGTTTCACATCTTAGAAGAGAGTGATTCTCTAGAGGGTTCTAGCCTCAAGGTAAATCAAAGAAAAAAAATAAATAAAATTAAAACTAATCCCAAGAGGGTTCTAGCCTCAAGGTAAATAGTATAAGAAAATAAAATCTAAGCTACAAAATAAATGCAAGAAATAAGTGAGAAAGTAATCATAAGAAAGTAAATACATGAAAGTAAAGACATGAAAGTAATGACATTAAAGTAAATCTACACTACAAAGCATTAAAATAAGCAAGAAAAGAAAATATTACAAGAAAAGAAAAGAAATGAATAAAAGGCAAACCCTCATCTTCATATTATCTTCATCTTCAACCTCTTTTCATCCTTGGACAAAGAGAAGAAAAGAAAATATGAAGGAGTGAAAATATTTTTTATTAATTACAGCTAAAAGTTATAAATTTGGAAGTTCTTCTCAATTAAGAGTAACCCTCCTCTCCAAAAGGAGTTATTACAAAATATTTTACCCCTCAAACCCCTCACTCTACCCCTCTATTTATAGCCTACAGCAATGAAGGAGAACTCTTGGATGAAACTTGGCCACAAAAGAATTAAAATCTAACCATAGATCTGAAACTGCCGTTCACCAATCGGTCAACCAATCGGTAGACCAATCGGTTGGCCGACCGATTAGCCAATAGGTTGGCCAATCGATTGATCAATCGGTTGGTAGACCGATTGAGTAGCGACAGATTGATTTTTTTTTTATTAATTTTTTGACCCAATTTCTTCATGGATCATTGTCTCTTCTTGGGCCTTCTTTTGTCTTCATATTTGGGCTTCAATAAATGGTAGAAAATCAGGGAGTTTGAGTCTTTTGAGCTTTTATTCGTTATTTCACCATTAACCTACAAATTAAGATAAAAATAATTATTAGTGGTATATTTATTTGTATAAAATAGATGATGAGGGTATAAAATTATAATAAAAATGTGATTATCACTCTCCTGTACACCTTTCGGATGATTTTTATCTTAATTTCTCTTGTATCAAGTATATCCATTGGTGTAGTTTTCAATTTTGCTAACAATAAAAGGGGGAGAATTTGATGAAATTTGATGAGTATTTTTTTTTTTGCATGAGTGTTGTTTTTGATTAAGTGGTATCATGTTTAGTTTTTTTGAAAATTTTTGAAACACTCAATACATTGTTTAGGGGAGCTTTATAATTAACGCAGCGCGGAAGTGATAAACCTCGGAATCTACCAAGAGGTATTCTCTGAATCCACAAAGAACTATCTCCGAATCCACGAAGAACTTCGAATCCACAAAAAAAATATTAAAGAGGAATTTATTGATAAAAAGATATATTATTCTAGAGTTACATGACTCTTCTTAAATAGAAAAATAAAATAGACTCCTAATAAGACTAGAATTATAAATAAATAGAAAGTATCAAATCCTACTCTAAAAGACTCCTATAATATAGGAAACAAATCATGAATCAAAATTAAATTTATTTCCTAATCTAATTTGACTCTAACATTGAATTTGTTTCCTAATTAAAATTGACTCTAACTTTATTACTAAAAACAAACTAAAAAGCTGATTATTTTTGGATTTCAACCAAACCTGGGTATTACTGATGAGATTTTAGAAATCTGACAATCTGGCTGGCTTCGTCTCATCAAGATAGGCGATTTTTATATATAATATGTCAGAATCCGCCTTCCAGATTAGAAGATATGATCATTTCTTTGCGGAAGTCAATAATATGTGTGTATTCGTATTTAGCTTGTGATTGTCCCGCTCCTCCATGAAATTATCCGTTAAGTATCCTACATCAATAATACATGTTCTTGTTTACACTTTTCATGAATGCATGAAGCTAGGGGTGCATTGCATATTATTTTCTATTGCATGAGAGTGTATTTGTGCTTATTTTTGTTGTCTATATATCCCAAACATGAATGTATTTTAGTATTTCAAATTTCAAGTTTTTTATTATCAAAAGGGGGAGATTGTTAAGATGTAGTCCGTATGATAACTCTTATTTGAGTAATAACAAACTTCTATTTGGTACTAATATTAGTTTGATATGTTATAGTACAGGTAAATACAGGTATGTGACGTGTATGTAGCGAAACGACTAGAAAATCAGATCAAAAGCTGATTTCAGCACAGCTACCATCGATGGTAGGTCATTGACCATCGATGGTGAGTAGTGACCGTTGATGGCACAATGACACATCAATGGTGCACAAGTCCAAAGACATGAATATCATCGATGGGCTTCTCAACCATCGATGGTCTCTCGACACCATCGATGGTCGAGAGGCACCATCTATGGTAAACATGCTAATTGCAATAATCATAGTCACTCGTCGTTTATAATATCTTCAACTTCTACCATATTTAGGATATCTCTTTCCTGACCTAATTGTGGGAGAATATCATTGAAAGAGAGAAAGAAAAGAAGAGGAGTTTCAGGGTTTGAGATTTGAGAGATCAAGTTGAAAGTTTTGATTCCCCGGAGCCTCGTCGAACTCTCACTCATTGCGCGCAATATCTTTGGATCATTTCAGTGAGAAGAGTTGCCCTTGAATTGATCTTATTTATCATTCTTCATCAAGCTTCACTTATATCCTTCATGGGACGGTTTACTTTATCGGAAGGGCTATAATATTGTTCTTTATTCTATGCTCAATTGGTTTGTGTCTAGTTTTGCTTTGAATATTTTTTTTACAGCTTACTCAAGCCGGTTTAATTGAGGGTAGGGACTAACTAGGGTTAGGGGTTGCTCATTGTGGAAAGTTAGGTTAGACGACTAGTTTGGGAGAAACTAGGGTTTCAGTCTTGTAAGCCTACTTAATCGGCTTTGTAATTCAGATGAACTCGTTGCATAATAAGAAAGGGCCTTCGCGAGAAGAAAGAGTGGACATATGATTGTTTATCCGAAGCACTATAAAATCTAGCATGTTCTTGGTTAGTTGCTTTTGGTGATAGTTATTCTGCTTTATATTGTTTATCGCTTTAGTTTAATATTTCCTGCTGCATATTCTGTATTTTTACTGAAAAATGGTAGCAATCCTATTTACCCCCCTCTAGTTTTGCATCTCAGATCCAACAGAATCACCCTATCGACACACATAATCTCTAGAGATAAAAACTCTATAAATTCTTACTTTCTTTCAAAAGATGAATAAAATGACAAGATCACCAACTTCTTCTTTTGTTGAGAAAACACAATCCTCAACAACTTCATTTAGCCCTTCGACCGATGCTGAGGGCCCAGCTCTACCTACTCCGGAAGGTCCCTTGGCAAAGAAAAGGAGACGATTAAGTTTAGTCTTTTGTCTATAAAGTTATTGTTCACAATCTTAAGTCTTTTATCCATAAAGTCACTTACTAGCCACCCCTGGGAAATAAGAACTTATTGATAATGTAACATGATTAATTTTATCTTGATCATTGGTTCATGTAAACTCTCTGGATTCTTAGCAAAACCAACAAAGATAAGTTTGATGAGATAAGACAAATACAAATTTTAACAATTGTATGTATCGGTATTTTAAGTTTATGTCACCTAACTAGCGTCATTGCATATGCTGCAATTATTTGGAATATAGTATTCAAAGGGATAAGATAAAATTTATATTCAATTCCCTATCTAAATGGTTAAGACTAGATTAAATATGAAATGAAGACTCGGCCTTAGTCAATATTTTATTGTAGTTGGTGGATTGCGTGAAACCTGACCACATGTACATTAATTTAAAAAAAATTGTATCAACTTAAGCACTAATGTTATGCATATAACCCAGATTTTATAATTGGGCTAGCCAAACCCTATCTGCAGAGGACTCGATCAAAAGATAATTTACTTAACTTGCAAAAGTGTAGGATAGCTACACTCAACATATTTAACCTAGGTCATGAGTCTAAGTCTGACCAATAAGCCCGGATATATAGCTAAGGACCATGATGACCGAACAAACATCAGTTCGAATACCATTCCTTGCTCTAGTCCGGCTCAATCTTATGACGCTTTTTCTAATTGGAGATGAATGATTTGAATCCTATCATATCAACATATCATGTTAAGAGATATTAATCAATAACCAATCTCTCTGATTGCTAATTATCATAACTGCTCTAGTCGTAGTACTCATCAGAGAACCATTCCTCGGCCAATGGGGTCTTAACACGAAGATTTACTTGTCCAACAAGTATAAATACCATAACTACCTTGGCTAATATGATGATGACACATATACCGGCTGATATACGCAGACAATCAGTATAAATACATTAACTTGCCTCAGGTAAAAAGGGGATAGATTCATTCTTGGTGAGACTCGGCACTGCCAACCTTCAATCTATAACTCTAACCCTAACCCTAATCTACATACCTATCGCTTTGACCTTTATAATCAAGAGTTTTACTTAGATATCGGAGGAGCGTTAGTGGACAGCCCACCATCGTCAATATGTTGCTTTTTCTATGTCACACAGTCAAGCTCGAGATCATATTACCATCAGCCATCTAAAAAGATCAAGGGAGCCCTCTACATTGAGTCCATTCTTACAAGCTCAATCTATGTGGTTTCTTCTTACATAACCAACTAATTACTTCCGTGGGTGGCCTAAACGGATATTTATTAATAAATTTGACCTGCAGTGTACGTTTCCACATGTTCAATCCATTAATGGTCCGCGTTCCGATCTGATCTCCAAGCACTATTTATACAAGCCCCCCTCCATTTGGTGTAGTGGCTGTGTTTGCTGACTAATTATATACTCTGAATTTCCCCTAGCTAGCGAAAATTAGTATAAAGAAATCATTGTTTAAGAGATGGGAGAGAAGATAGGTAGCATTGCCTTTTTCACAACCTATCGTCCTCCGGTGCCGCTGGACATATTCTCGTGCCCTGGGCTTGCTGCACCACCAAGGTCGAGGCAAGATGAGCTTCCCATGACTGATGGAGACTCCTACAATTACAACGGCCAAGCCATTCCACGAGAGGCTCTCAGGACCATCCTCATGCGCCCAAAATTGGCTTCGGAAGGCCTCTTCAAGGAGGCCGATGTAGATTCAGGTCGTCTCTCGGGCATGGTTTTTGTCTCCGAACGAGCCAACCTCGAAACGCTTCATATAGCTCTCCGCTTCAATGACAACGGCCAAGTCAAAGTCTTCAGCTTTGCTGATGTGTTCGGAACATCCGATGGCATTCGCATGGAAGACAGTGGTTGCTTCGCCGGTGATTATCTCGTCTATGTCAGCACTAAGGAACCTGCTGCCGAACGTCGTCAGCCCTGGACTGCCGTTTATAAGACCAATCTTAAGACGGGAAAAACCGAGCGCCTAACCCCAAAATGTTCGTTAATTCTTCTTAATTACTTTTACTACCTACCTACTAACTATGTATTAATTATAAGTACTATTTATAATTTGTAATTAATATTCTACATAGCTAGCTAGCTGTTGATCAATGGATCGATATCATCATCATCATCATCAACTGATCGAGTATTAATTATGTCTGTACGTACAGTGCAAGCTGATTTAAGCCCCTCGGTGTCGCCGTCTGGCAAGAGGATAGCGGTGGCGTCGTTCCAGAGAAAAGCTGGTTGGGACGGGGAGATCGAGGATCTGAACACGGCCATATTTGTGATGAACGTAGAGGGGCGGTTGGAGCGCAAACTGGTTGTAAGGAAGGGTGGGTGGCCGACATGGGGAAGTGAAAACGTGCTATTTTACCACCGCCAGGATGTTACCGGTAAAGATAAAGATGGGAAGGAGATCAAGAAGTGGGGTGTGTTCCGGGTGGACATCAGCACCGGGGAAACATCTCGTGTGACCCCTGAAGGAATTGATGCGGTAACTCCGGCAGCCATCAACGCCACCACAGTGGCAGTGGCTACCATTCGTGTTAATTTTAATATGGAAACTGAAAAACGTTCGACAGCCGAAAACTATCGGCACATTGAGATCTTTGATTCAACTCGACCACAACAACCAACACCAATCACTCAAAACACCACACCGATGGCTGACCATTTCAACCCCTTTTTGATAGATGGTGGGAAGCGAATCGGTTACCATCGTTGCAACACTGACCACCTCAAGGTACGTATCTGCGTACCTACCAATTTTGATTTCTAGCCAGCTGAGCTGTAATCGGTTGTTACCTGCTCCACAGAGTACTGGAGGTGCTATCAAAAGAAATTTCCAAAAGCTCGAGTCTCCACATCCCAATGTAGGAGTGTTTAGGGTGTCTGGAGTTTTTCCGGCATTTTCCAAAGATGGCTCCAAGCTCGCTTTCGTTGACAATGAGTTGAGGGCCGTGTGGCTAGCCGATGACCAAGGGTTGCGTATTGTTCACCAGGTATATATTATTATTTTCAACAATAAGAGTATATATGATTTAAGTAATTGCTGTAGTTAATGTTAGTAATGATGATAATAAAGATACAAAAATCTGATGTCTGAAGATCACTTTCCTTAAAGAAATATTTGCCCCACTTAGTCTAAGTTTGCTTTAGATTAAGCGAATTATCTTCGCAGAATACAACGCATAATGAAATCTTCAAAAAACAAATATGGAATTTTTCACCAATTTTCTGTGAAACAAGTTTGTAGTATTGCATATGTTTTTTAGAGAGAAATGTTTGAGAAAGAAGTGAAATTTGATGTCTGAAATCATAGACTATTTATAGGATTGAAAAATTGTCCACGACAGTCATAAATTTTTGAAACAGCCCTTGGAAAAAAATAGTCATTTTCCAATAGTCAAAAACAGCCATTTTCCAACAACTATTTTCTAACAGTCATTTTTCTATTGGTTTTTTCATAATTTTGAAAATTAAAATAACAATAATAACAACAAGTAAAATAATATATTCAAAAATTATATAGTAAAAAAATTAAAGTATTTGACCGATAGCGGCAAGCGAGCAAAGTGCTAAGTGCGTCTAATAATCTTGCATTATTCGCACTACCCGCAAGCGGGTTTAGAAGTTTATGCTTTAACCCAATTATTAAAAACCAAAATTCATTAAATGCTTTTAGTACCTGTAAAAGAAGGCTTAAAATATCCAATAGGGGACTAATTTGTTTTTACAAACAAATACTAACAATTAACGAATAGAATTGATCTACAGGTCGCAGCACATCTCTGTGTGGAAAAACCCAAAAAAATAATATTTTGAGCATTTGATTAGAACTTTCTTTTAAATTTATGGATAAAAATATTTCTGAGAGTTGCACTATAGATAATCTAATGTGAAAATAGAAAAACATATAGTGGGTCAAATATTTGATTTATAAATTTTGTTTTCATTTATTTATGGATAAATATGTTTCTATGGTAAGTTATTGTAGAAGATTTAAGCATCTAGTCATTGCTAATGTTTCTAGTAGTTAGCACGATAGATAAATTAGTGTAGAGAAAACAAAGAAAATAATTCTTTAAGTATTTGACTTAAATTTCTTCTTAATTTATGGATAAAAATATTTTTGGGAGTTTTACTATAGTAAAACTAGCATAAAAGATGTAAAAAATTAGTTTAAATATTTAATTTAGAAAATTTATTTTTAATTTGTGGATAAAGATGCTTTGAGAGTTAATTGTAATACTGTAGATAGCCTACATTTTCCTTATATTTATGTTCATATTTACACATATATATTTATACAGAGAAAATAAGGAACGTCCCTTTAAAGTGTTGTCAAACTCTCAACTTGTCCTCAATTTGTCTATTTTGTGCGCATATCACCTTTGTATGGGGGTTATTTTACTGAAACTTATGAACAACTCCAAAATATTCAAAAATTATAAAAGAGCCCCAGAAAAATGACAAATTATAACCTTAAAACTATAAATAGCTCCTTGAAAGTCTGAAATTACAAACCTTAAAAAATTCCAAAATTTACAAAGAAAATCCTAAAACATTTTCCAAAATTTAGAAAAAACAACCTTAAAATTCAAAATTATAAAATGTTCAAACAACCCCTTGAGAATTTGAAAAGTGCAAAGACCTGAAAATTTTGAAAATTTGTAAAAACACCCCAAAGATCCAAAATTATAAAAATATTCTAAAATTACAAAAACATAAAAGTTAAAAAGTACTCCTTAAAAATTTAAGGTGTTGTCAGTAATTTTAGATTTTTGGGGCGTTTTTATAATTTCCAAATTTTATGGGTTGCTTTTTATAAGTTTTGAATTATCAAGGACCAATTGTAATTTTAGGTTTCTAGAGAACAATTATTAAATTTCAAATTTCTTAGTATGTTTTGTAATTTCAAAATTTTAGGTGCTTTTTGTTAATTTTAAATTTTACATTAGTCGCTTGTAATTTTATTTTTCATGGGGTTATTTATAATGTTCAAAAGTTTTAAGTTTTTTTATAATTTTTACATTTGTCTCAAGGTATTTTTGTAAATTTTAAACGTTTTGAAGGTTGTTTATAATTTTCAGAATTTTCATTAAGTATTTGATAATTGTTTCATAAAAAGATTGCATTGAGCA
>CM022706.1:58197501-58228977 GCA_012295165.1 Asparagus setaceus | reverse complement strand
ATGAATGGGCTCTCAACCGCCATCAACGCACTATACCACCCGCTGGTCGACCTCGACTTCTACGGAGGACCACGAACCTGCCGAATTGCTAATCAGCCGACCGAGCGATGGTCCACACCAACCCATTTGTCATGTCGACAAAACATAGATGGCCAGTCCGACCAAAGTCACTATTATCACAAAGCTTAAGAAAGGGCATCACAAAAAAAGGGGGAAAGAGTTCTACGCAGAGAAACGCGAAACTAAATTTTCATTCACCAAGAAAATATATTACAAATACAAGACTTTCCAACTAACAACAAAGCAAAATGAACCAAAAGCGCCCGTGCTGCTCATCTCTCCTTCTTCGCCGCCTCCTCCTCTCCGTCATCCCGCCCTTCGCCGTCTCATCTCATCGGTCGCCCCCGGCAAGCAGCAGACTCACCGGGCTTCCTGTGCCTGAGAACGCCAAGCAGAACCTCTACCTCGAGGATAGGCCAGCCTCAACGCCGAGAGTTCGGGGAGTCAGCTTTAAGTCATAGCCCGCCTTGATAGCTGTGGACACCACTTTCCCCATAGGCCCCTCACTGTACTTTCAATGACCTCCCTTGTTCTTCCGTTGCACTTTGACAGTTTCGATCAATTTTATGTTGCCCACAAGATCGATAGCCGCTGACTCATCGGGCGCATCCGCAAGTCCCTTTCAACTCTTTCGCCTCTCAGTTTCGTCTCTTCCACTTTCAATCTGTTTCCACTTCGACCTCTTCTTTGAGTTTTCTTAACTGTTCTTTCCCTTAACTGGCGACCTCTTCTATCTTATCAATAACGACGTTTCTGCTAATGGAGGAAGATGGCTGATTGATTGCTCGTTTCCTAACTTCAATCATGATGGGCCGATTTTCGACTTTCCGGCTTATGGTCGCTTCTCCGCTCCTCCCGGTTTCATGACCAACCTTCTCCATCAAAAAGTCGCTTCCTTATTCATGGCGCAAGATAGTCGCAACAAAGCTCCTCCCTACCAAGGCCCTCGAGTGTGGTAACTCAAGAGGCTTGCCTGAGGCCTACGAGGGCGCCTCTCCAGAGATCTCTTGTCGGGGAGAGTGAACTGCCCGGTGGCGACTAACCGTCCCCACCCCAGAGAAGCACCGAGCCCTCTCTAAGGAGGGAATGCTCAGGATGAATTGCCGCCTCGGGAAGGCTCCCCCGCCAGTACCCTCCCACAGATTGCCTATGAGCTAGATCGCAGCCTCTCCACCTCAAACGACCACCTCCAACTGATATGGAAGGGAAGTTCCCACGCCCAAGTCCTTGAGCAGTGCTCACAGGTCCGGAATTCCCAGCCGGCCTCTTCCTCAAGCACCGCCTCTCCCTTCCCCGACCTCCCAGTAGGCTCCTCGAGGGCGCCTCCATCATTGGCCTACCGGAGCTCCTCGGCCAGCCGGCACACCCATGCCCAACCGACTAGGAGCCTCGCTGGACTGACGGACCCCTCCGACGCGAACCTCGCCAGCGGGTAGGACTCCAGGATCTACTTTTCCTTAACTGTCGAGTTCCTGCTGACGCTTCTACCGCCGAGACCACCTTCCTCGCGACCGCTTCCCCTATATCGGCCCTAATCGACTCCATCGTTTCTTCTTCTTCTACGGTCGCCCTCTGACGGGAGAGGCTCTTTCACCGCGCCCTAGCCGCTTATTTTCAACTTTCCTCCACTGCCACCCATACTGACAAATTCTCCCTCGATTTTTTCAGCCGGAGTTCGGGCCAGCTTCTGGTCGGGCTAGAACCCCCACTCTTGGGGTCTTCAACCTGCTGGGGAGCCACCTCTAGCAACTCTTTCTCCCTCGCCTCGTCGGCCTCGGTCGGTCGAACGAACGATAGCCCCGCTACCCTCAACGGCGTTGTCGAACAAGTTGTAGCCCCTCGCGACCACGAATAGTGGCGGAACTTGTCGGTCAGCCTCGTCCTTGAAGAGGAAGGTTCTTGAGCCGTCTTTGTTGATCTCCGGCCATGAGCGGCAAGCCAATTACGTCGGCGAAAACCAGGGCAATTTATTCTTCGGTCCTTATTGAGTGCGGAATGTCGACAAACCGACCACCCACATACCCGAAAAGAAATGGGCGCCCTTTTGTCGCTTCACCGGACGAAGGCGTCAAGAGTTGAAGAGTCGGCACCACCTTAACCACGATGAGATCACCAAACGCCATTATCGTAGCGATGGCGTTAGGGGCAAAGCGCATCGGAGACACCGAGCCGTTCGCATAGCCTCTTCAACGCCGCCAGGGGAGGCGCAATCCATTGTCCAAATGCGCAGGCCGGGTAGCTTATCCGCCATGATCGATAATGGCGCCGCCTTTCTCTCGAAGAGAAACCGTGAACCCTGCCAGAAGATCGCATCGCTCGGGACCCTCCGTGTCCTCTTCTTCGCTCTTCGACCAAGATTTAAGCTTGGCAATCCTATCAATAAGGCGGGAGTAGAAGCGACCATGGCGAAGACTTCGTTTTGAGAAAGAAGAAGAGGATAGGTCTTTAGAAAGTGCAAAAAGAAATCCCCAAATGGGGTAAGGGTATATATAGACACCCGGAATACCCGTGTCCGTTCTGGGGCGTTTGAACCAACGGTCGAGATTGATGCTCAAGCATAAGCGCCCGGCGAAAATTGAAAAGCCGCCTTTATGGCCCACGCCTTCGCCGAATTCGGCTACCGACGGCTAAAGTACCGGCGGCGTCAAGGCTTATCACCTACATGGCGCCCCCGTTTAAAAACTAAGCCCGCCTTGTTCATGGATCGATTCTCGCCGCCCAACAATAACAACAAGAACAAGGCCGACTCAACTAGAGAGGCGTCCGGCGGCAGCCCCATGGAAGACCGTCCGGCCATTCAAGAAGCCAGCGAACTGTGATCATGTTAAGCCGGTCAATTCACCAAATAATCTCACCATGTAGCGACACAAAACACAACTTCTGAAAACAAACTCTCATTGCATTCATTCATTGGACAAGTACAAAATACACCGCCGAGTACATTACAAGCGTGTGCTTAAAACCTAAACTACGGACCGAGTGCGGCATCGCTGCGAGCCACCGCTTGATGATCCGTCCTCCTCTCCCTCCTCGGCGTCGTTGTCGCCTAGGTCGTATCACGCACCCGGCCTCAAATCTCGAGAGGAGATGCATGCGGCGGCTATACCGGAGGATATCGGGGTTACGGGACCCCGATACTCGGACGGTAGTTGTTTAACTATGAAGTCAAAATGCTTTACAGCCGTGAGCAACCTCGACCTTCCCCATCGTGCTTTGTCGGTATTCTTCGATGATGGTAGGCGGTTTGTTCTCTCGGGGATGACCGATAATCGAACGATTCCAGATGTTTCGCCTCTTTCTCCGCCATGAGACTTTTGTCGACACTCTTTGCCGCTGTTTCACGGCAATCGACTCCTCGCTAACCGTTTCATGGTTGGTGATTCTCAAGCGCCTACCGATTCCGCGCCACTGCCTGTCAAGGCTTTATAAACGCCGGACGACTCCCGGCTGCCCTCACACCTGGCGCTGCTTGAGATCCGCTATATCACCAACATTCTCTCCACGGGCGCTTTGAGTTCCACGATGACTTGGTCCTTAACCTCCATCTCCGCGCCAATCATCAAGCTCGGCACAGCAATGAAAGCTCCTTGATAGCTCGGTCTAGGTCCTCGTTGAGGCTTAGTAGCCGGATGCTTCTCTCGAAGCCCCTCATAGGCTTGATGGCCCGACGCAGCCGCCGAATGCTACGCCCTCCACCAAACATCCCTGGTCAAATAACTCCGCAGATGATGTGCAGCCGACATCGGAATCGCTAAATCTCCCCGATCCATGGCAACACCGCTTCGTTACTTTCCTTGTACATAGCTCGACCTTAACACCGGCGAGCGAGCATCCGGTACCATGCCGGCCTATGCGATGCTCGCATCCGGCTCCCCATCATAACGGCCGAGGGAGATAGAGCCCCATCATCGACCCTACTGCTTTGTTCCAATCCTCACCCTCAGCAGCGATAGGGGAGGGCCACCCGGCGGAGCAAAACCGGCTCACGATCACGGTGGTTCTTTTCACATGGGTGATGAGCTATCCCGATGGTCGACCCGCATCCGGCTCTCGTGGCTCGCATGGAATACCGTCCCCATGGGAGCCTCCCCGGCAGGTCGGGCCGCACCCGGTACCTCGGGGCCGACCTCCCCTCTGTTCGATCGATGGTGGGTCGTCCTCCGCCCTTCGACTCTAGCAACTCCTCTCCTATCGGATGCTCCATACTCTCTCACGCCCGTCTAGCACCTGGGGACCATGGCTAGTTTTTCTTTTGCCGGTCCTCCGAAAACCGAGCCCGCCGTAATGCACTTTCGATATCACGACCGCTTCCCTTCTGGTCGTCCCCGTCGGCCCTCTCACCTACTTCGGTGAGCGAATTCCCCGAGGCCGGCTCGGCCTCGGCGTTTGGGCGGCCGAGCCAACCGCCCCTCGGTTTCGAGGGCTCCTCATCAGTGGGCTCGGCCCCGGCTCTCGGCTGTCCCCGAAAGTCACGTTATGTGCCCTCGCCTCATCGGAAGGGCGGAGGAGTGGATGAAATCCCATGAAGCCGCCAAAACGACACGTCCGAGCAAAGCGTCCATCGTCGCGTGACCGTGTAGTTAACGATCTGCTCCAACTTCAGCGCGGTGCTCGGCGACAAGGATGTAGGCTCTAGGGTTTCTCTCTAATCTCGGCGGGGCGCACACCCTAAGTTGATTCGTCCCCGGTGACCCGAACGAACTGTCTTTCCACCTTTGATCGACTTGGCGGATCAAGGATAACCTTGAACTCTCCGACATCGGAGATAATAGTGAGCGTCTTACGGGCTGTGGCGCCGACCAAGTCAACTTCAAGCGCTCATCGTCGGCCAAATCGAGAGCAACGGAGATAGCGGTGAAGCCGACCAATATGGCTATCGAGTTTGGCGTCATTTGCATTGGGGAGGCGCTAACTCATCAAACACCGAAGAAAAGGGTGCAATAACCGGAGGCGCATTCAAGTGTTTGAGATACTGAGGAGCCCTCGCTTTCGCCGTGGTATATCTGGGAGATGATTTGGCAGACCTCCAACTTATGCGCCTCGGTATGTCGAAATCGGCATAAAGACCTCATTTGCGTCAGGTAACCTGGCGGAACTCATCGAGTTGCTTATGACGTCGGAATCCATCTGGGACCTTCACCACCGCCCGGAAAATCGCCAAGTTAAGTAGCGAGGGAAGAAGCGAATGCCTTCCTCTGTCACCTCTCTCTATTTATACGGTGGGACCCAGTGACAGCGCTCCTTCGCGATCAGCGGAGAGGATTAAAACCCCACTCGAGAGCACCGCCGGAGGCGTGATCGAGGAGGCCCCACCTCTACGCCCGAAGGCGGCGATAATAGCGCTTCGTGGCGTCGGCCCGCGTCCCATCGATGTAACGATTGAACCCCCTCGAACCCCTCGGGCGGAACGCGCTACTCATTTCACTTGGACTCGTTTCCAACCGACTCCAGCGAAAGGGGCCAACTGTTATGGTCATAACCACTAATCGGTGATTAAAGAAAAGCCGTGGCCCGATCGGGCCAGCTTGTTTGTGAGGACCGACAAGGACCTCCACGCTCAACCACCGACCGGCACGTATGTACCCAGTCCGGTCCATCGGCGACTATCGCCATGACCCGAAGCGGTCGCGGTAAACCCATCGGCGATTCTCTCTCGGACGGCGGAAGGCGGTGTCGGTCGTCCCGACCAGCCCGTCACTATCCCTTCCTACAAGTTGCCGGCCCTCCAAACAATGTGGAGCGAATCGGGCCTACCCTCCTCGGCCACTCATCCTCTAGAGCGCGCGCAGGCTCCCAATCGTCGTCCTCGGCCGAATCATCCCAGGGGCGCCCTAAGGGCAGCGAGTCAGCCGTCCGGCCACGGCTCCCCTTCTCTCACCTGCGTGGTTCTCTCCACTCAAGCGGCGGCCACCGATTTTCGAACCCATCAACATCACATTAAATGCACTGACCTTAATTCCCCATCTCTCACGGTATTTAAGACACCTCGGACCCATGCGGCTCACGGTATAATCCCATCCCATTAATGGCGAATAGACCACACCAACCCTCGGTCGCCCAATTTGACACTGTAAAGGCCAGCCACTCTAGCAGGCGGAGGGATGTTCAGCCAATCCTCGGCTCACACGTGGAGGGGGGAGGGCTGACTCACCGGTGGTTCCCAAACTAATGGAAAGACGGAAATACCCCCTTAACCCTACCTATAAGAGAGAACACGTGAACAACTAACAAGGTAAGCAATCTTCTCCAAGTGAATTCCTGCTCCACCAGATTACCACACATTACTAACTTGACCGTCGGAGGAACCACCGGAGATCCCAACTCCGCCTCTTCCGGGGTCCTTCTTTGTTGTGGCGAATCCTTTCACTTGAGTCGTGAGCTTTAGGAGAAGCGGACTCGCTCTCTTTAAAACTAAACTACTTTGGTTAGTGGTGATTATATACATCAACAATAAATATTATATATCAATATGTTACTAATTACTAATAATAAAAACAATATGATTTTCAATATGGATAAAATACTTTTAACCAGAAACTAACTTTCCATAAAACTAATATATCACACTCTGTATGCTAAATGACAAAAAACATTAAGCGACACAAGCCTTGTACCAAAACTCAAACCACAGCAATTGACAGAAAGTATGTTACGTAACAAGTATAAAAAATTGGCAATAGAATTATGCACAAACCCTTCATCAAAAATCAACACGGATTAAGAAATGAAACAAAACTGATAATGACACTGTAATCCAAGTTTATCTCTCTATATCTGACTAAATTTCAAAAGTCAAGACTCCCATAAAAGCCATTTTCCCAGACTCACAGTACTCTTTGGCTTGCGTTAACCCTGAGCCTCTCTCTCCAGTGATCTTTGCACCTGATAGATTGAATAAGAAGAAATAGAAATGCAGGTTTAACAAAGGAAAACATCAACTCATAGAACAAGAAGCAATTGAAATGCAAGTAGAAGGTTATATAACAAGACTAATTTAACCCACAAATTAATGCAAATAAACTAAATTGACAATTAAACACCTCATGAAAACATATTAAAGAAAGTGTTAAAAAGTTCCTAACCACTATACCAAAACTCCAAATTTGTGATGAGGGTTGTGTTATATTTTTATATTATAACATGCCTCACAGGTTGAGCATCCAAAACATGGACTCACAGCGGTGTAAATTTTTAGAAAATCTGTTTAAATTCGTGGATAGTAGGACTTGAACCTGGGATGCTCTGGTGCCATATCAAAAGTTCTTTTAACCATTACACCAAAACTCTAAAGTTGTGGTGAGAGTTGAGTGTTATATTTTAATATTCTAACAAAAAGGACATGTTTCAAATGCAAAACTTACCAAAATAAGGGATAGGTGATAACAGTTATAGCCCATGCATCAGGAACAAAAAACACACAAGTAAAACATAAATTGACAAAAACCACCACACTCATTTATTACCTTTGAGTATATGATATGAGAAATAAAAGCTCAGATTGTAAGTCAAGAATAATAAGCTCAGAGTATGATAATTCCTATTTCGGCTAATTTATTCCTGATTTATGGCATGCAAATAAAGAGAACTATTATATTATCACGTTTAACAAAATTCTAAGGAGAACAAAAGTTGAATGTACGACCAACTGAACTTAACTGAACTGTAACTCTCACTTAACAAGGAATCAATCTGACATCCTAATCCTTCAATTTACGATACCTTTTTGCTAAATAACAAATCATAATAGGATTATTATCTAGGTTCAAACAATAACTTTCATGCCACACTGAACACCAAGTATTAAGGAATTCACTATAAAGGCATAAAGAAATAAGAAACAGAGTATCAATTCACCTGCACTGCACTGCATATATATATATATATATATATATATATATATATATATATATATATATATATATATATGGGTTAAATGGTTCTAAGGTGGCTCCTTAGGGAGTCCCTAAGGATGCACAATCCCATCCGTTTTACAAAGCTCTCAACAATCTGAGCCGTCATTCAAAATCATATACCCCTAAAATATCCCATCCATTTTTCCCCTTTTCATTACATCGCTTGTAATTTCAGCCCTAACCCTAACCTGTTGATCCTCACGCTTCCCCTCGCCATCCCCGGACCACCAGCTCCTCTTCACATCGGTTTTTCTCCCTCGCTTCCACCTCGATTCGGCTCCTGGCCATAGCCCCTTAATTCCACCTCTCCTCCCTTTCCTCCTGAGACTTCATTTGCCGGCATTCTTTGCTTTTGATTTTGATGACTTCGAGCCTTTTGATCCTCTTTTTCTCAAAATTTTCAAAATCGTCTCCTCCTCAGCTCGCCGCCGCGACTCTCTTGCTTGAACAAAATGAAGGGGTCGACATCCGCAATTTCTTCAAAATCAAAATCGTCCTCTAAATGCAAGCGTCCTCCATCTTCGTAAGTAAATTGAAAACCTCTAAGCGTTAAATCTTGTTCTCTATCGGCACATGATGTGGGTAGAGTGTTTATGATTTGCCAAAATGGTCTAGTAACCTAAATTAGAATGTTCTTTAGAAAGTTAAAGAAAATATTATAGAATTTACAATTTTTTTATTAATTTTAGAGAAAATGATGTAAAATTTTCCATTTGCTAAATGATCCTTTTTGAGTCATCAATGCGTACTTATATGCTTTTCCATGGCATCGACAAGTGATATAAACAATGACCGGCTTCTTTTCTATATTTGGGAAATCTTTTGCTAGTTAAATCCGATGGCAGGTTGCATAGTGATCCATACTCTCAATTCTTAACTACTAACCACGATATTTGTTTGGACTCAATGGTATATAAAAATATTTATATCTTAACATCATATATATTTTTGTTGATGCTCAAGTTAAAGTTAATTAGACCTTCTTGAAATATTTAACTTATCGAGGTATCTTCCTCAGATAAACACATGATGCTCAGTTAGTGTTGCCAATGAACCTAGTCACACCAAAGGCATAATAAACTGATATAGAGACTTAGGTTGTATTTATGATCAAAACTAAATTTTAGGCTTTCTTCTTGCTAAAATAGTTGATGATCCAAATAAATGAAAGAAAACTCTCTTTTGTTTAAGTATTTGGCTTTTAAAATATATCATTGATGTAATCGTTTGAATAAATAGCAAGATCCTAAATTAGTTTAGAGGTGTTCTCGGTGATTTCTTCTATGTATATATGTTTACAAAATATATATGATGTCTATATGCGTGTTTATTTCCTATTTTGCACTTTTAACTTTCCTAATGTAAAATCTTTGGTGATTTTTGTTATGTCAGTATTTATTTTAGGTGTAATGTTAGTGTTTATATGCATGTTTTTGGCATGTAATATATCCTTAGCTTTTCTTAATTTGCCCAATAATGTTTACTTTTTAACCTTCTACACTTTAATTCTCTTGTAGGGCTATGATAACACATTTAAGAATTCCATCCAATCTTTGTTATTTTCGAGATTTAATTGATAAGCGTATAGTATTGGATGAAAGGCATATGAAAGAACTTGAGAATACACCTTTCCACAACTTCCTCCGGATACCCACATCCTTGAGCAATGAGCAGATAGCACTTGATTGCTTGATTCAAACTTTTAATGCCGGTAAATGCTCATTTACGATTGGTAATAAAGATTGTGTGTTTGGTATCGATGATGTTTATCGCATTACTGGTTTGCCAAAGGAGGGTATTCCAATCAAAATGAGTGGAGCAGCGCCTAATACAATCTACACCCAAATTGTACAGAATTATAAGACATCCAATGAGAAGAAAGGTAGTAGGGGTAAAGGCAAGAAGAAAGTCGATGAGGAAAAGAAGGTGGTGATTTGGGGGAAGCGTGATAGGATGGCTGATTTGATTGTAGATATGGCTGATAAAGACCCTATAACCTGTGTAAAACTTATTGTGGCTTTCATTATTGGCTTTATATTATGCCCGCGGACATGTAGGACGTGCCCCTTGTGGGCATTTAGATATGCGAGAGCGCTTATCCACTCAAGAATTTCAATTGGTGTCGCGCGGTGTATACTCTTCTTTGCAAAGAGATGAGTAAGGCAAAGAAGTCCATTAGTATGAGGGGATTAGGGAATCGTGAGCGTGCCGGTTACATGGGTGGTTTTTCCTCCGTATTACTGGTGAGTTACATAAGAATTACTTTGTATAATTTTTCTTTTTGACAATGATTAATTTTTATGCACATATTAATGTATAGTTTTCTTTGTAGGTTTGGTTTTATGAATTAGTGGGGGAATTAGAGTATACATCAGATATTGAACGGCTACCGCCGCTCTTTTGTGTTAAGAATACCGGAAAGTGGAGGAGGACTACCATGAAGAAATTACATAGAGATCCGAAGTTTCTTACGGATATTGGCCAAGAGAATAATCCTCCTATTCATAGGGCATCACCAGAAGTATATGTATATATCTTTGCTCTAATAGTTCATTATTTTTATGTCCCTTTCTTTTTTTAGTATCTTTATTTGCCACTATATAATGAGTACTAATACTTTTATATTTTTTTGTGTTATAGGAATCAAGGAAAGCTGAGTTGATTGCAATAATTGCAAAGAAGACATACGAGTTGAATGAGCTCACTCACCGACAAGAGAATTAGAAGAGCGTGAGCGTGATGCTAGAGGCATAAATAAAAACAAGAAGAAAGAGGATGAGGGAAATAAAAATGAGGATGAGGGAAATAAAAATGAGGATGAGAAGGGAAATAAAAATGAGGATGAGGGAAATAAAATTTTGGATGAGGTGGGAAATAAAAATGAGGATGAGGAGGGAAATAAAAATGAAGAGAATACAGGCAAAGAGGATAAAGAAGTTGATGATCATGAAAATGTGGAAGAGAAAGAGGTGGATGATAATGAAGTATGGTTTGAGAAAAATATTAGAGAAGAAATTGAGGAGGCCGGTATTCATGATGATTTTTTGATGAGCTCGGATGCTCGGTGAGTTTGTATTTTTCTATTCTCTTTAGATATTGTTTTTTTTTACTTTTCATATAATACTTGAGTATATCTTAGTTAATTAAATGCATTTCAACTGTATAGAGATGTTTCGGCAAAAGAGGAAGGTGGAAATGATAATAAGAGGGAAACCCCATCTATCAAACGGGCTGTCGGGAAGAGGAAGAGGAAGGATGGGCCTCTATTACGCCACCTTATTTGCGTCTAGATCAACCCAACGAAGGGCCAAAGAAGAAACGCGTCGTCCAAATCTTGGATAGTCCCGAGGGAAACCTAAAAGAATTGCATAAGTGAAGAAGGCTTCATACCTAAATCTCAAGAACTATCCAGAAAGACACCGGTCGATGATTATGAGGACAAATTAATAGACAACTTTCTACAATTAAAATGACCGGTAATTCTTAATGACTTATTCTAATACTAAATGCTAAAATTTTCTTAATTTTAGCCTCATTTTTCTCACCACGTGCTTTCACATAGTGATACATTCATTTGGAAGTGTGTCAAGCAAGTGTGTCTCGCTTAGATGCTTATAAACTTTTAGCGGAGGTGAACTTCGGTGTGATGTAGGTGCTACATTGTTTTATGGTTTGGTTGATGTTTTATATATTTAGCTTATATTAAATATACTATTCATTCATGGAATATTTTTGTAGGTGGTTGATGCATTTGTTATTCGACTTTGTTATAAGATTAAGACAACTAATAGTTATGATCAAGTATACATGTTACGAGACCGGCTTGCAGAAGTAAATACATGTTTTTATTGGTTGGTTGTACTTATTTTAGGTTTACCCTACATTATTCACATTGATGCATCTTTTCAGCAAGCATTTCTTGAAGGAAATCTTGAATTGATGGCAAAACAAATGAAGGAAAATGTTTACGGCGAAGTTCTTAGAGTGTGAAAGAATTTTGATCCCAATTGTCGACTCAGGACATTGGCACATGGTAGAGTTAGTGAGAGAGGAGAAAAACTCTACCACTACTCCTCAATCAAATCTCCCATTTATACATGCCGCAAAATTGAGAAATAACTTTATGAGTTTCATAGAGAGTAATTGGACATTGGGAAATTAGAGCACCATGAAATTGTGCGATTGCAGCTCCTCAACAAGGATCATTATGTGTTTCGTGCATTTCTTTCCTAATTCTCATTTTTTAACTACTTGATTTTCCATATCATAATTATTTTTTTCCTATATGCAGAACCTTGGACTGTGGGATTTTTATGATTGAATTCATTAGAAGCATTGTTGAAAAGAGATCGATAACAATCACACAAGCCGATTGTCCAAAGTACAGAGCAAAGTTTTGTGCAGCTCTCTTGTATGCATGCGATTCACCATATTTGTGACGATTGTAAACACGCAGTTCAGACACATGTAATTCACCTATTTTTTGAAGTCATATCTCTTTTTGTGTTAGAATTCATTCAGATGTTATATCTCTTTTTGTGTATGTACGAAGATACAGTTGACTTGTAGCTTGATTCGAAATCACTTGATTTGTAGCTCGATAGCATTTCTTTCCTGGTTTTGTAATTCCTTATTCAATTGTGGTGATTTTGATATTGATGGTGCAATGATGATTGTGATGAAACTTGCAGAACAAAATTGTGGAGTTCAATGATGAGCGTGATGAAATTTGTACCCAGTTATTGGAGTTTGACAGTTCTTTAAAAAATATTTTGTATCCACTTTTGTAACTACTTAGCCCCGTTTTGTATCCAGTTAGTGGTATTTTGTAGCTCAAAATTCTGGAAAAATTTTGGTTGAAACATTTTGTAACTACTTAGCCCAGTTTTGTACCCAGTTAGTGGAGTTTTGTAGCTCAAAGATCTGGAAAAATTTTGGTTAAAAATTTTGTAACTACTTACTCATATTTTGTAACTACTTAGCCCGTTTTGTATCCAGTTAGTGGTATTTTGTAGCTCAAAATTCGGAAAAATTTTGGTTGAAACATTTTGTAACTACTTAGCCGGTTTGTAACCGGTTAGTGGAGTTTTGTAGCTCAAAGATCCGAAAAATTTTGGTTCATACATTTTGTAACTACTTACTAATGTTTTGTAACTACTTAGCCCAGCTTTGTAACCGCTAGTGGAGTTTTGTAGCTCAAAGGTCCGAAAAATTTTGGTTAAAAATTTTGTAACTACTTACTAATGTTTTGTAACTACTTAGATTAGTTTTGTAACCGTTAGTGGAGTTTTGTAGCTCAAAGTTCGGAAATATTTTGGTTCATACATTTTGTAACTACTTACTAATGTTTTGTAACTACTTAGCCCGTTTTGTAACCGTTAGTGGAGTTTTGTAGCTCAAAGTTCTGGAAAAATTTTGGTTCATACATTTTGTAACTACTTACTAATGTTTTGTAACTACTTAGCCCAGTTTTGTAACCAGTTAGTGGAGTTTTGTAGCTCAAAGTTCTGGAAAAATTTTGGTTCATACATTTTGTAACTACTTACTAATGTTTTGTAACTACTTAGCCCAGTTTTGTAACCAGTTAGTGGAGTTTTGTAGCTCAAAGGTCTGGAAAAATTTTGGTTCAAAAATTTTGTAACTACTTACTAATGTTTTGTAACTACTTAGCCCAGTTTTGTAACCAGTTAGTGGAGTTTTGTAGCTCAAAGGTCTGGAAAAATTTTGGTTCAAAAATTTTGTAACTACTTACTAATGTTTTGTAACTACTTAGCCCAGTTTTGTAACCAGTTAGTGGAGTTTTGTAGCTCAAAGTTCTGGAAAATGTTTGGCTCAAATATTTTGTAACTAGTTACTCATGTTTTGTAACTACTTAGATTAGTTTTGTAACCAGTTAGTGGAGTTTTGTAGCTCAAAGTTTTTGTAACTACTTACTCATATATTGTAACTACTTACTCAAAATTTTGTAACTACTTACTCATATTTTGTAACTACTTACTCCTATTTTGTTTTGTAACTAGTTACAAAATTTTTGAAACAATATTTTTCTAACTTTGAGCTACAAAACTCCACTAACTGGTACAAAATCGATAAGTAGTTACAAAATATTAGTAAGTAGTTACAATATTTTGAACCAAGAATTTTTCAGACTTTGAGCTACAAAACTCCACTAACTGGTACAAAGCTGGGATAAGTAGTTACAAAATATTAGTAAGTAGTTATAAAATTTTACCAAAGACACATGCTTACTCCATACAACCACATCATCAAATCGCAGTTAAGGTACATATAACCATACGGCTCAAAGAACACATACTTAAGGCCCATACATATATGACTTCAGTTCAAATTATCACATTCACACATGATTAATCCATACAACAACATATAGCTTTATCGCAAAGTTAAGGTACATATAACCACACGGCTCAAATAACACATACTTGCATCCATACATAATTTTACTTACCATTATCACATTATACCAAGACACATGATTAATTTTGGCACTCAAGGAAAAAGGGCTTCCATATAGCTTTGTTTCGGCCCTCCATTAACTTTCTCGAGCTCCACCTGTAACATTTTTCATCTACAAAAAAAATTGCAACTTTATCATGACAAATGCATCAATATGAAAAAATCATAAAATTATGATTAAAGATAATACCTTAGCTAAAGGACAACTCGTTATATAATGTCCTTTTCCCTTACAAAATCCACAAAATCTTTGTTTTTTTATACTCTTTTCTTGTGCTATCTCCATTCGGACTTAATTCTACTAGCTTTGTGTTGGTGGTCCCTTTGTGGCAATGAGTTTATCACGGATCACGAATAGTGATTTGAGTCGCTTCCTCTATAGAGATTGGTATGGATGAAGTAGGCATCTTATTCTTTGGCATTGCTCTCATTTCCATTATCGTTAAGTTCCTTCTCTTTCTTGTAATTCTCAACTTCTTCACAAAATAAGTCTAAAAGACCACTAAACTTATCATGCAAGGTACTTGAAATCAATGTATCTTCTAGTGCCTTATTACATCTACTCCTAAGGGCCCAATGTTTAATGATAGAAAGTTGGTCTTCACTATTTGTAATGCAATTTCTAACAACTCAAGAACCAACATGTCTTGCATTAATTGTCCATCGTTGCATAATATATCTTGATGGAATCGCTAATACTTGTTTTTACTAAAATATGCAAGCTGTGTTTGCATAATATACCTTCCATTTCAAATCTCGCATGTGAGCAATTAATTTTTCTTTGGATGCATCAAGACAACATGATGCTTTACTATCTTCCCCGCCACCTCCTATCTATATTCCAAATGGCATAAGTAGCACTTGCCATCCTTCGACAACTTTTCATGAAGCATGGAGTAACTATCCTTGAATTCTTTCTCAAAGATAGTAAATATATTCTTTGTATAATTATCCGAGCTTGTTTTTCAATTGGATGTTCAATTATCAATGTAGGAGTTGAGTTTGTGGACTTAAAATCTTGCTCAAGTTCTCATGCTCGCCGAGATCCGATAGCATTATCATATTGCTTAACAAAATCATGTAACTCGGTATTGGCATTCACAAAACGATCAAAAAGTATTAATTCCCCACCACTGAGTAGATGTCATACCTGCAAGAAAAGTATCTTTAAGATACAGGAGCCCAATGATCTCGATGATTGTATAGATTTACTAACCAACTCCTTTTGTCTACACCATATTTGTCCTTCATTTCTTCCTAACGCTTTTCAAATTTTTCTTCGTTTTACTCCAATACCATTTGTTATACTTCATAGAAACTTCCTCACCATAATCACTATGCATTGATTGAAGATTTTGTAAGGCATTCCTATGAAGGTGTCAAGAACAAAAGCGGTGGCGAAGTTTGAGGAAAAACTTTGTGAATTGCACCACACATAGCTTTATCTTGATCGTGATGATTGTTAATGGTGCTATACCGACATACATTTTAGCCATTGGCTAAATAACCATATAAAGGTCTCCTCCGCTTCGCTTGGCCAATAGTGCACACCCAAATAGAGTAGATTGTCAATGATGATTAACACCAGAATGGTGCAAACGGCAATTTTAAATTATTTGTTCTATATGTAACATCAAAACAAACAACATCTCCAAATTGCAAGTAAGAAGTCCTCGCCCTACCATCCATCCAAAAACACTTCTCATCGTCCCATCATTTTCTAAATCTAGTGCAAAGTAAAATTGTGGATCGATATCTTTTCTCTTGAAATTGGCGAACTATGTTCACGCACTCACCACCGACATTGTTTCTTCGTTTAATTCTAAGATGATCTTGGCATTCTTGTCGAAAGTGAGAGAGCCTTGTTCACTTCCATGAGCAACGTCTACAACCTTACAAATAGTCGAAGGTCAGAACCTTGGTCGCCAAGAGTATCTATCAATCTTTTGTCGATTGAGATCGATGAAGCGTCCGATGTGAGTAGTGCTTCTTTACCCGATTTGGGGTGGTTAATAGATGACCATTATGATTAATGATAAAATTCCGGACCACCCATTTTTCGATGCTTCTAACAAGTCCAATAACCATCTTTGCTTTGCATCCACATCTTGTATCGAACTTTCAATTACGTTCTTACCATCTTCTCTTTTATCTTTTAAAAATTTAAAGCCTTCTTTGTCACATACAAATGTTCTAGATATGATTGCATCTTTCGTTCTCGACCAAGATGTATGACCTTTCTTGAATACCAAATCCCTTATATGCGGCATATGCATTGTAGAAATTATAACCTTCCTCATGAGTAGAGAACTCCATTCCGATACATGGATCAACAACAGGATTACCTTCAACATTTTCAACACCAATAGGCTCATCAACATTTTCCTCATGCTCGGATGCCTATAAAAATAGAGAAACAAAACTAATAAAAAAAAGACTCAATTCATGCTTAAAGACAACTAATTTGGTATATGTCATTAGTTAGTAGTACACTATAATCAATGAGATAGTATCACCTGAGAAAAAAAACTTGTCGTAAAAAATAGATCACGGTCCTCGCCTTCAAGGTCAATAAGTTTGTTTTCATCTCCATCCATTGTTGTATCACGTGAAAGAATTGTTGGAGTGTCCATACAAGCTATCAAATTACAACATATAAGAAGTTTAAAATCAAAATCGTCATCAAGTTGATCCTTCAATTTGACTAAACAATTTCATTATCCAATCTCAAAACTAAAATCAATCCCAATGAATAATAGCCCATATTGTACCAAATTCAAGATATAAGTTCGACTCTCAAATGAAATAAAATTATAATCGCCCAAACCAAATTTAAAGTTCATATCTAATTTAACAATAAATTCATGCCAAAACCTAAACTGAAATATAATTCCCTCTATTATACATTTCTTCAAAAGGTCATATTAATAATTCATATCCCAATATAAACAAGAATTACAAGAAAAAATTCCTATTTAACTACGGTGAGCTCGAGGGAATGTCGACGGCATAGCCGAGGGCTCTAGGAGTAATGAATAATAGCTCATATTGTACCAAATTCAAGATATAAGTTCGACTCTCAATTGAAATAAATTTACAATAGTTCAAACCAAATTTAACGTTGATCCTTCAATTTCACTACACAACTTCATTATCCAAGCTCAAAACTAAAATCACCGTAATGAATAATAGCTCATATTGTACCAAATTCAACTCTCAATTGAAATAAATTTACAATAGTTCAAACCAAATTTAACGTTCATATCCAATTTAACAATAAATTCATGCCAAAATCTAAACTGAAATATAATTCCCACTATTATACATTTCTTCAAAAAGACATTTTCATAATTCATATCCAAATATCAACAAGAATTATAAGAAAAAAAAATTCCCCATCTGAACTTACGGCGTAGCTCGAGGGAATGTCGGGACGGCGGCGTCGAGGGCTCGAGCTTTGAGGAGTGGCGGCGGCGTCGAGGGGAGCTCAAGGCGGCGACGGGGCTGGCGGTGAAGCGGGCGAATGAGCGGTGGAGTGGAGGCACGAGGGCGCTGCTAGTGGGGGGCGGCAATGGGCGGCGAGGAAGGACGGCGGTGGAAATGGAGGGGCGGAGGAGGGATGGACGGGGCGGCAGGTAATGGGAGGGTGGAGGGAGATGGATGGGTGGCAGGGGAGGACGGAGGGTGACAGGGAGGCGTGGAGGTCGTGGCGGCGTAATGGAGGAGCTGGGGAGGGAGGTGGAGGGGGGGAATGGAAGGTGGGGATGGGGCCAAGTGGAGGGGTGGTGGTGGATGGAGGAATGGGAATGGCAATGGAAGGGGTTTGGTGGAGGAAATGGAGGGTGAAGGGTGGAATCGGAAGTGGAATGGAAGGAAGGGGAATGGATGGAATGGAATGGAATGGAAGGATGGATGGGGACCGGAATTTATATATATATATATATATATATATATATATATATATATATATATATATATATATATATATATATATATATATACATACCTTTTGCTAAATAAAAAATCATTATAGGATTATTATCTAGGTTCAAACAATAACTTTCATGCCACACTGAACACCAAGTATTAAGGAATTTACTATAAAAGGCATAAAGAAATAAGAAACAGAGTATCAATTCACCTGCATATATATATATATATATATATATATATATATATATATATATATATATATATATATATATATATATATATATATATATATATATATATATATATATATATACCTTTTGCTAAATAACAAATCATAATAGGATTATTATCTAGGTTCAAACAATAACTTTCATGCCACACTGAACACCAAGTATTAAGGAATTCACTATAAAAGGCATAAAGAAATAAGAAACAGAGTATCAATTCACCTGCACTGCATATATATATATATATATATATATATATATATATATATATATATATATATATATATAATAGCAGAAGAATATGCAACCAACAAGAACATTTCTTGCAAAGCTTTTATATATATATATATATATATATATATATATATATATATATATTATAGCAGAAGAACATGCAGCCAACAAGAACATTTCTTGCAAAGCTTTTAGATCCTGTGGTTTGTACAAGAATTTTACTATCTTGACCAGCTTTTCCCCTATCGGATGCTTTCTGCACATTAGTACAAAGAACTTATTTTAGATAAATCTACTTTTCCTTAAAATCAGTATTTGTGGTATAACCTGCCATATATGGCTAACGTAAGATACAAAGATAGTCCCATGAATAATCAAGTCAAAGTAACCTACTGGACTAAAATATAAGAAAAAAAAATAGAGATATTTAGGATTTTTATAAAAACTGAAGGCAAATAATGAGTACTTGATATTCATTAACAGGATACTGGCAGACTGGCAGTGGCATCTCCAATATCCTAAACAACACTTTGTTTGTAGCCCAAGAACCCAGTCTAAAATAGCAACCTAAGCTTTAGTGTAACTGTTGCAGACACAAATAAATATAGGGGCTTGCGACATTTTTTTTTCTAGTGTCATCCCTGTCCAACATATTGCAACTCCAACCACACTACTATTTGTATGGCGAAATTTGTGTCGCAAGATACAAGTTTGTTGTAGTGTCTCAATTATCATAATGTTAAAAGGAAATTTGACAAAATTCTAACAAAATTCAACCATCTTGATAACATATGTATACAAAAATGTATGTATTGATAACAGATAAGAGTTGAACAATTATGGAAGAATGATGTCCTCTATAACTATTGTAACTAAATTGACTAATATTGCCTCATGGTTTTGGAAGAAACTTCTCAACATTAGAGATTGATTGCTCTTCAAATGTGGGTCTGTCGAAGCTATTATGGTTAAATTTTCCGAGTGGACTCATATGGGTAAGTTCAATTTGTCAAAAGCTCTGTTTCATTTGTTTTGTGATGGCCAACAGATCTTATCTTGAACCGATGTTGGGTGGAAAGATATTTCTATGCCAAGGCATTCTGTCACGCTGGGCATGATGTAAGTCCTGGAATCCATAGAGTGTAACGCGTTGTTTGGCTCAAATCACTATCAAAATTGGCTAGCCAATATTACACTTGGCTCTCAAGACCCATCAGTTAAATCATTCAATCAGTCAATCAATATCCGATGTGAGACTAAATCTTGGAGTATCACAATCACCCCCACCTTAATTGTGCGACGTCCTTGTCACATGCAGGAGCTTGCGGTGCTTATCACCTAGAGAAATAAAACATGTGATGCAAGAAGTACATGCAGAAGCTTGCGGTGCTCACCAGTCTGGGCTTAAGATGAGGATTAAAATAAAGAACATGGGATATTATTGGCCAACAATGATAAGAGATTGTGTTGAATATGCAAAAAAGTGTCATCTCTGCCAAATTCATGGAGATTTCATTCATCAACATCCGAATTACCTACACCCTACAATGGCGTCATGGCCTTTTGACATATGGGGAACAGATATCATTAGACCCATTGACCCACCCTCTTCCAATGGCCACAGATTCATCCTAACAGCTACTGATTATTTTTCTAGATGGACAGAAGCAGTAGCCTTGAGAGAGGTGAAAGCAGACAATGTTATTAGATTCTGCAAAAATAATATAATTTATCGATTTGGAGTGCCAAGCCGAATCATTTTTTATAATGGTCCTTCTTTTAAAAGTTTTAAAAGTGGGGAGATTCGCTGATCAAAATAAAATTGATTGGCGATATTCATCAATTTATAATCTAAGAGTTAATGGCCTAGCCGAAGCATTCAACAAAACCCTATGCAAACTTCTAAAGAAAATTGTTTCCAGGAACAAGCGTGATTGGCATGAAAAACTCTTGGAGGCGCTTTGGGCTTACAGGACTACATATCGGACGCCAACACAGGCTACACCGTATTCATTGGTATACGGGGCGGAAGCAGTGCTACCTTTAAAAGTTGAAATTCCCTCTTTAAGGGTAGCAGTTCAATATGCTTAACTCATGAAGAAAATGCTAAACTTTGCTTAGATGAGCTTGATGCTTTAGATGAAGTTCGACTCAGAGCCCAACAAAGTCTGGAGTTATATAGGGCAAGAATGGAGAGAGCCTACAATAAATCAGTGCGAATTCGTGCTTTTAAAGAGGGTGAAATGGTTATGGTTCTGCGAAGACCGATCATCGTCACTCGCCATGCTGGAAAGAAATTTGAGCAAATTTGGGAAGGCCCTTATATCATTGAAAGGTCTTTGATGGAGGAGCTTATCAATTGATCGACCATCATGGAGAGCATCCAATGCCTCCAATTAACGGACGCTTCCTAAAGAAATATTATGTATAAACTACATCCACATTTTATTCCTTGGGGGCACGAGTCTAAACTACATCCACATTTTACTCCTTCGGGGTACAAGTCTAAACTGCATCCACGCACGAGTATAAACTGCAACTTGCATGAGTTCACTCATTGTAAAAAAAAAAGAAAAAGAAAAAAAAGAAGAAGATGGAGGATGTGGTTTTATCAAAAAATCACGGGTAAAAGATGAGCTATCGACGGACCTGGTGAAAACTCGAAAGGGCCCAGGGGTAAAATTATCAAAACAACCCGGCTGTGGTATACCCCCACAGGCAAAAATGGGAAACCCTCGCTATAGGAAAATCTGAAAGGACCTATAGGCAAAACCACAAAGCGGAACTAACCATGGTGAAAACCTCAAAAAAAGGCACCTGGTTAGAAAAAAACACCAAACTACCCCCCGAGTCCAATGATGAGTCACTACCGATATAGTATCTTTTGATGCTTCGGATTGGTGACAGGCTGAGGACTCAACCCCAAATTTCCCCTTTTATTTTTATTTATTTTTTTTCTTTCCTTCTCTTTTTATTTATTTTATTTTACTTCTTTTTCTTATCTTTCTTTGTCTTATAATGGGTTTGCTCATGGTATCAAGCAAATGATACTTTGGCGTCACGACAACTGAGAGTATACTCAAGGCAACAATAATCAAGAAGAGACACTGTCACAATAAATGAGATGGGGAAGCCGACGAATACCAAATGAGCCTGCAGAGAATATGTGTAGTAGGCTTTGATGGTGTCAAGTATCACATGAGTTGAATCCTAAATCATGTGCCAACTGTACAGAAAGAATGTCAGATCAAATTAAATAATTGAGTTCCAAAAGAGACCTAGATGATTGCCACATTAATCCAATAGACTAAGAAGGAATGGTTCGAAGATTATCTACAAAAGCCAAATATAATGAAAAGGGTATTCTTAATGGAATTCCAAATTAAGGCAATATGACTGCTGCAATGGAACGCTTCATGAACAGAACAACAACAACAACGATAGAAGTAACTCTTTCGAAGATAATCACTCATTCCCACCCATCAAGTCTAAAAAGCCCTCAAGGTCAACTTCGCTTATGTAACGACGAATCTCTTTGTTTGAAGGCTCGCATAAGGGGAGTTTGGCTGATCGAACTTAGTTGAATGATATGACTTGTGAGAAGAAGAAAGACAAACACATGCATTAATAAAAGTACACGTCAATGCGAATTCAAATTCCAATGAAAATTCAATGATGTATATGTCGATGCAAGATCTAAGTCAAGTGCAAACTCAATGATGCATGTGTCACTGTGAGTTTAATTCCAATGGCAAATTCTAAGTTCGTGCGAATTTAATGATACGGGCAGTGTGCTTCTTACGCATAACAAGCGCGTAAGAAACCCACTGGGGGCATTTGTTGAAGGTGATTAAACTTTCAATTTTTTTTATCATAATGAAAGAATTGTGGATTTAGTCCAACCATGCTTTCAATTGCAAATTCACCTATGATTGTCTACTCCACATCTAATCAGGTTGGTTATGAAGAAAATCAAGAGGGATTACGTTTACAGATTCTCAAATCTCACAAGATATGAATCCTTAAAGAATTAAGGAAAGTATGGAAATACACATAATTATAGCAAAGTATATCAAAAGGATCCTCTAATCTTTTATTGCCTAAATTATGCATGGTCTCATATCACCTATAAAAGGAGCTACACAAGGGGAACAAAATAAAACCCTAGCAATAAAAAAATAGCAGACCGAAACTCCCTAAAAAAAGTTCACTGTTCCCTCAATCCCTCTCTTGGCCAGCAAAGAAAAAAAAAGAAGAAAAGCTAGGTATTCCATCATCCTCTTTGTCAAAGCCATAAAAAAATATGTACTAATGTACATCCTCCACCACTCAAAAAGAAACCCATAAAAAAAGGGTCCATGGCCACCTACTAGCCGCCGTACTAACCTCAACCAAGCCACCAACTAAGGCCACAAAAGCCAAAAACCCTCTCCTCTTTCATGAGTTGCAAGAACACCCCCAACTCCCTTTTCTTCTTTACTTTAGTCAATATCCATTCAATTTTTGCACATAATAACATTATAAAAATTAAAAAATTGTACATAAGCGCATGTATAACAATAATATTACAGAGTCTCTGCACTCTTTTTGAAGCCTCCCCACTTTTTTTGAGTACGTGACTCTTTTTTCTGAGTCCCTCAGACTTTTGACTGAGTCCATGCACTCAACTATAGAGTCTATGCACTCTTTTGAGTCCCTCAGACTTTTGACTGAGTCCATGCACTCAACTATAGAGTCTATGCACTCTTTTGGAGTCCCTGTACTCCCCCCAAATCTGAGTCTCTGTACTCATTATAGAGTCATTGCACTCTTTCCAGAACCCGACTCACCCAGAAGCACAGGTGCTCAACCCTAGGTAACCGTCCTCACCGAAATCGACGTATTTCTTTTCATAATTTTTTATTTGAAAGCGATGGGAATCTTTGCATGAATTCAACATGAATTTCGCATAAATTCAATGGATTAAACAAATAACAAAATAAAAATGGATTTTTCTACATGAATTTACATGAATATGTGAATACGAGAATTTCTATGTGTAGTAGCATGAGAAGTAAATAATAGGTATGAACTTCAATGGGGAATGGCATGAGAAGTAAATAATAGGTATGAACTTTAATGGGAAATGACATGAGAAGTACATAGTGGATATGAATTTCAATGTATAGTGGCATTAGAAGTAAATTATTAAAGTCCTATTTGGATTTGGACTCTTGAAAAGAAAGGAAAATTTTACAATTTACTCTCTGATAAAATTGTAAAACAGTCTAGAATTTGCAGAATAACCCCTGATCTGTCCAAAATTTGCAAAATAACCCCTGATCAGTCCAGAATTTATAGAAAACCCCCCAATCTGCCCAGTCTTGCAAAACAGTCCAAAAATGTGCAGTTTTCACCCTGAAATAATTGCAGAAACTGCATTTAAGTCCAAAAAATGCAAAAACAGTGCAGAATTGTAGTTTTATACCCTGGAAAATTGCAGTTTAATCCTGAATTATATTTTGCTCCCTAGAGAAGTTGCAGAAACTGTAAAACAGCCCAGAAATTACAGTTTACACCCTAAAGAAATGCAGAAATTATATTTAAGCCTAGTTTTTGCAAAAATAATCCAAAAAATTAAAGTTCACACCCTGAAAGATGCATGAATTACAGTTTGATCTATTACTTTACAGTTTGATCCCCTGGAAAGATCTAGAAATTATAGAGTTTAAGCGTTCATTCACCCTGAAATAATTGCAGAAACTGCATTTAAGTCTAAAAAATGCAAAAACAGCGCAGAATTGTAGTTTTATACCCTGGAAAATTGCAGTTTAATCCTGAATTATATTTTGCTCCCTAGAGAAGTTGCAGAAACTGTAAAACAGCCCAGAAATTGCAGTTTACACCCTAAAGAAATGCAGAAATTATATTTAAGCCTAGTTTTTGCAAAATAGTCCAAAAATTACAGTTCACACCCTGAAAGATGCATGAATTACAGTTTGATCCATTACTTTACAGTTTGATCCCCTGGAAAGATCTAGAAATTGTAGAGTTTAAGCGTTCGTTCGTAGAATTCCATCAACTGCGAATTAATCCCTGAAAAATGTCAAAAAAATACAAAGACAAATCATCAAACTTTACGTGGACCTCTACGTCCTTAAACTGGATGAAATAATATTTTGTTTAAAAAAGAAACACACTCGAAATAGCTTGGTGTAAAGAAAAAAAACATGCGCCAATAAGTTTAAGATCAAAAGGCTCAGTTGTGTCCACCCCTAAGTCGTTAAACTAGCTAAAAATACACAATTCGAACAATAAAATCAAATATGACTTCTACATCGTTAAACTAGACCCCAAATCAAAATCGACCTCCATGTCACTAAACTGAGCCAAACTCAAAATCGACCCCTAAGTCGTTAAACTAGCCAAAAATACAATTCAAACAACAAATCAAAATTGACTTTCTACGTCATTAAACTGGAATAAATGCTAAAAAATGACCCCCACGTCTCTAAACTGGAAAATAAACCAACTTCGACCACTACGTCGTTAAACTGGAGGAAAATTTAAAGTCGACCTCTACATCGTTAAACTGGTCAAAATTCTGAACTCGACCTCTATGTTGTTAAACTAGACTAAATCCTAAATTCGACCTCCATGTCACGAAACTGGGTATAAATTTCAAATTTGACCTCTACGTCGTTAAACTGGATAAAAATCAAGTTTGACCTCCACGTCTTTAAAACTGAACCAAATCAAGTTTGACCTCCACGTCGCTAAACTGGGTACAAAAATCCAAGTTCTATTTCATTTCTTCAAGTCAAACCCAAACCCGAATTTCAATCGTCACATCTCTAGTCTAAGATTTTACATGAAAATTTGTACACTGGGGGTATGCCCCTGGTTAAGCCATGTATATGATCATAAAAAAATATAATATTATTGCATTTTCTTGCTTTGTGAGTTTTCTCTTGTTTTGATGATTTTTATTGACTCTTAATCGAAGGTTTCTTTCACTAATAAGGGTAATTAACAATAAACTCTTGAGTCTATTGAAAACCATGAACCCACATAAAAATAAAACCCTCTCCCATAGGGTGAATTTGATGGGATTGATATATAAGATAAAATTATCTATCTTAATTGGATGCATTTATCTGCAGCTAGTTGAGATAGATAATTTTGACCCCACAAATTCCGGTACGCCCGGTGGGACCTGGTTTCTCCTTCCATCTTTGAGTCAATATATCATCAAAATAGAAAACTCACTACTTGGTTTGGTAACAGTTTCTTACAAGGACCTTTTTCCTTTGCAGAATCAATGGCATCCAAGCAAGAAGTTGCGCCTGGAACCCCATTCGCTATCACTTTCGGCTCCGTGACATTCCCGCCAACTATGATGAATACTGACTTGTCATCGGTCTCCTTTGGGACCATTCCGAAGGTGATCAATTGTGTAGCGACTACCATTTCCCAGAAGTAAGAACAATCTGTTGCACCCACTGCAAACTTGCCAAAGTCATCCAAGCTTCCCTCACAAGGCAAGAGGCCTAACGTAGTGGTCCAAAGCCCGTCAACTTCACCAAAAAGAGAATCCGTGTTTAAGAGGCTTACTTTTCCAACTACCGAGTGAAGATCAACTTTTGAAAGGCTGTCTAACCCCATCAACAAAGCAACCAGCAAGAGAAAGTCAATTTTTGAGAGATTGACTCCTATTGACAATGTTGAGACTCCAGAACAGAGCCTAAACAAAGCTGTCGAGTCCATGGTTCCTGTGAAGAATTCTTTCGAGCCACTAAAATATGTTCAAAAGAATGCTACTGTAGCTAAGCTCCGCAAGAATGCTTTTAAGACATCCATGACCAAAGGGAAGAAGTCTAAGAAGGAACTTAAAACTTTATCCTCCATGATATACCAAGCACTAAAGCAGGTTAGAAGAATTCAAGGCGTTACGTCTTCCCCGCCACAAAAATCAGAAGATTTAGTCACTAAAAATTCCTTATCAGCCCCAGCAAGAAAGAAAAGGATAGTGAAGAAAAATACTGCGGAACAATATACGGTACATACTGTATATACCATTAGGAGCACAGATGAAGATGGTCCTGCACACAGAACAAGAAGTAGAAGCAGAGACAAAAGCAGCTATTCCCATAAAGATATATCGGGGGATCAAGATAAGGAAATAGAAATGAGTGAAGAGAATAAGAATAAAAATAAAAATCCCACTATTATCGAGGAAAATAATGATGAGGAAGGATTAGACTTCGTTCTAGAAGACAAAGATGATGTTATTGAAGGTCTTCAAAGATAACTTGCTGAAAGCAAAAAAAGAAGTTAGTGTGCTGAATATGAGAATGAATGACTTTACTTTGGTTATGCATCAAATTAGCAATCAACTTGCCAGGATTGAACAGGAAAAATTGCGGGAAAAGAATTCTACTACTGAACGATCACAATCAGGCACTCGTCTAGATATTGGTCAAAGTTCCAGCCAGTCTCATGAAGATTCTGCAGTCTTAACAAAAGATCGATAAAAGATTTGGCGATTGAGAATTTTACATGAAAATTTGTACAGGGTATACTCTGGTTAAGCCATGTATATATATATATATATATATATATATATATATATATATATATATATATATATATATATATATATATATATAGCGATTACCACCATAAGATGGATGTGGGGATGGTTCCTAGATATCAGTGTGAACTAAGTCAAAAGGTGCAAATGCAATTTTATTGCTATTTTGAAAAGGTAGGGCCACATGGTTTGCCAACTTACAGCTAGTACAAGGAGACAATTCATCGGTGGAAAAGGTTCCTAGTTAAACGGCCGTGCGGACCATGGTTGTGGGAGGAAGAGATGTTTGGTTATGAAGGTTTGTTTGTGAGGAAGTCAGATGATGTATAGCACCCGAATCTAAAATCCATAAGTTAGCTTTTATACCTGTGTGGGTGGCATAAGAGGTAGCAGTCAAACCTATAGTAGGTGATGTGAGTGATGAATGTAGTGCCTGTATTAGATCAGTGTAGGGTGGTGTTGTGGATGTGGATGGGATCTCGGCTATGGTTGTCTAGGGCTTAGTAGTTGGTGGTATGATTGGGGATGTTGTGGCTAGATGTGCGCGGGACTTTTTCATGGAGTGTCCCCAGAGCTTGTGAAAATCACACCACAACTTGTGGGAGGAGATACGACCAGATTGTTGCTGTCTGGCTAACGGAGGATATGATCAATGAGGAGGACCATCGTGGGGTGGTGGGTGGTAAGCGGCATGGACGGAGCTCAAACTGATGTGAAGAGTAGTTAGATGAAGGCGTGTATTGTCAGCATGTAGCTCTGTGACGGCCATCTTTAGAGTGGGTCTAGATGATCGATGGATATGTTAGCTACAAACAGATTTGAAATCTAGTTAGATTTTCATCAAGAATTGGAAGAGGCGTTATCGATCTCTATTATTGAGGTTGATGGTTCTAGAAGTTGGATCAGAAGAGGTGTTTCAAAGGCTGCAAGTTGCTCCCAGAGGTCGAAGATGTGAGTGTAGAACTTGCGGATGGACCGATCACCTGTGTGACTGTGGAAATATCCTGGTATAGTTGGAACTCCCGGGTGTCGTCTGACTAGGTATAGAATCGCTATAAATAGTCCTAGAGAGATATGACAGAGTCGAATCATGCAAGTTGTAGGCGGATGGGTGGTGAGACGGATTGCATAATTGCTGCGACGGCTTGATCTTCGACAAGTGTCCAAGCCATTAGGGCGGATTCATATGAGGAGAGGGCGGCGGCATCCTTAGTAGGATCTCTGGTAATAGATGGTCGAGTTAGAGTTTTTAGGAGCCGTCAATGTGTCCCCAAAGGCCACGACTGCGGAGTATAACTCATAGAGAGTAGGACCAGAGGTGGTAGTTGTCACCATCGAGTTTAACATCAATGGATTATTGGTGGAAGTGCATTTTCTGTGTGGTCATGTTTGTAAGATAAAGTTGGATTGGTTGAAGGGATCAGGTATACCTGACTTGAGTTGTTGATTGATGGGGACGTGCATAGGGCGTCAGAATTTATTGGATTGAGAGCGGTGGGTGACCATTGAGGCATAGGAGGTTACTGACTGATGATGTTGGTGCCGGGTTGACCGTGGACGGCTCTGGCTCAATGTCGGTGGCACAAGGTAGACTGTGGTGCTGATCTGGCTCGAAAATAAGCGGTATGCCGCCGCTGGATCAAGCCTGTGGTCGAGTGGTGGTGGTGCTGCGTTGTGGATCCGATTCGACAGTGAGTGGCGGTGCGGGTTTGGCTCGAGTGGTCGAAAGTGGTGGTGGTGCTGCGTTGTGGATCTGATTCGATTGTGTGAGTGGCGGTGCGGGTTTGGCTCGAGTGGTGGCGGTGGACAAACATCGTGTGGCAGTGGGCTATTGTTGGCGGCTAGGGTTGGTGGCTAGGGTTAGCGGCTAGGGTTAGGGTTTGTTGGGATAGTGATCACAGATTTGTTATGTGATGTACGTGGAGAAATTGTAGGGCTGAGGTTTAAGGAGAAAGTTGATTGGGTGGCTCCGATACCATGATAAATGCAGAGCAATTGGAGAAAAAGGATCTCCTTCTTCATTGATATGATAATCTATATATACAATGTAAATAGAATTATTGTGCAACTCTAACCGACATAGGACTAAGCAAGTATTCATATATACAATATTTAACAATTCGAGAGGAATATATGCAAAAACCCCTAAATTTTAAATTCAATTCTGACTGAGAACTCCAATCATGATATTGAGGTGTATATTTCTCGTCCACATATTTAAAAGTCTCCACTTGAAAACAGTCTTCACTTTGATTACTCACCCAATAGATGAATGGAATTAAAGTGGACATCTTAGTACCACAGAACACATTTAGTTTTTGGTGCCAAGGATACCCATATGTTTCCTGTATTTATGTGCTAAACTGTTAATTTGCAATTTATCAATTAATGAGTAAATTTAAAAGAAATAAAACATAAGAAGCACATGTTACGTTGAAAAAATTCTTTATGAATGCAAAAACAAAGGAAAGTAAATTAAACAGGCGATACAAGACCAGTAGCTATATGAAACATACGGAGCTAGATGTAGACTGTATGACTGCGATGAAATGTTCTGACGGCTTGTAGCTCGTTCATTTATCAGTGTTAGAATTAATATAAAACTATAATTCTCGATCCTCATCATAACTTCAGAGTTTTGGTGTAATCGTTAGAGGAACTAAATTTAAGATGGTATCAGAGCAACGCAGGTTCAAATCTCACCGGCCACGAATTTTAAGCGGATTTTCTAAAAAATTGGCACCGCTGCGTGAGTCCAGGTTTCAGTCCATAAAAAAGGACGTTCAACCTGGGGGGGCATGTTAGAATTAATATAAAATTATAATTCTTGATCATTACCATAACTTTAGAGTTTTGGTGTAATTATTAGAGGAACTAAATTTAAGAATCAGTACTCCAAGATTAAGCACATAGCAAAAACTAATTTAACAACTTGACAATTAATATTGCTATAGCTGTCACTCCCACAGCAACTTAAAGATACTTGAGTATAGTATCCCATATTAGCTAGACAGTACGACTACTGGAGCTGGATGTAGTTAGTTATGCCGGCTTCATCTGATTCTGATCCACCACCGATAGCACAATGAGTACTCACCCTCACTACAAGTGGAATCCGAACTTGATGGTAGCCATCGAACCACACTATCTCCCCAAAATCATACCTCCCCTCTGACCTTTTCAACGGGATGACCGTAACTTCATATGAAATCTTCTCTCCTTCACTGAAAAATACCAAACAGTGGGGCGATATCGATACATGCACACCCTGAGGACTCACCACGCTCGCGAAATAAATTGCTGCGCCTGACCCGACATTTGTTACTGTCCTTTGGACGGTAAGAGCTGTGTGAAGGTCTGATATGACAATTGCTGGGTAGTTGAGGTCCAGATCAGAATAAACATCGCAGCAGGTTGTATTGATGTTAATGGGAGAAATATTAGGGAGAACAATCTTGCGTATCTGGGCCTCCGTGTAGCCGATGCTACAGAGGAAGAGTATGTAGTCTTGAGTGTCCATGTCATAGATGAGTCCAGGATCCATTGCCTTCAATGGATCCACGTGTCCTGCCCCGATGTCAAAGGGATCCGCTGCTTTTAAGGTTCCTCCGGCTAAGATTGTGTCTGAGCTCGTGTCGGCCATGACTGCTGTAGTCATGAGAGCTGATCTGATAGCAGCAGGAGACCAATGAGGGTGAGCTGACTTGAGGAGTGCTACGATGCCCGATACGTGAGGACACGACATGGAAGTTCCAGACTGAAAATTCCAAGCCACGGAGCGATTGTCGAGCCGCGGGATCAATGTAGGCGGAGCTTTGGGGGACCATGCTGCTAAGATATTGACTCCAGGTGCAGCAATGTCGGGCTGCAATAAACGCGGTTTGTTATTGTCAACATCGCTGATGAGTGTATAATTATACGAGTAACTAATAAAGCACTACTCAAAGCTACAGTTTGACCCCAAAGTATATACCTCCAACTAAGGTAGGTTAGAAGAAGAAGAAGTTTGAAAATTAAGAGATGGAAGAGAAAGTGATTGCTTAGTTATTTAGAAAAACTA
>CM022706.1:57790001-58192501 GCA_012295165.1 Asparagus setaceus | reverse complement strand
ATCAAATACTCCGACAATGACATCATCTCCGAACTCTAGCTGCGTGGATAGTGTTGAGTACTCTTTGCTACGGGCTGCTAAGGTTAAGCCCATGAAATCCCAGCTTCTAGTGGTGTGCAGCTTCAATGCCTTGCTTCTGAACACTGATATAACACCATCCATGCCTATATATATATCTTACAGATTAATTTATCAGTTTAAAAATAGGCACGATACACCTCATCTCACAACTAACATATCTACATATAAACGTTGCCTCAGTGATCAGCGGAGAGAATCCAATTCCAGAAATGAACAAATGGATTCTAGAGAGAAGATGTGAATCCTCATTCTCCGTTGTACCTCTTATCTCATTAATATTTGCTGCAAACAAAAAGTAGCGCAAAGACCACTATTTTTATTAATGAGTGGTTGCGATTAATTCTAAAGTTAGCACTAATTATAAATTCTATGAATTAATTATAACCATGGACGCAAAAAAGTCTGATCTCGGGATGTATTTGTAGCTTTATTTGTTAACAGATAAACATATGATTGCTAAATATCTATAGCTAATAGGATATGGTTCTGATTTGAATATGTAGTGAAATCATATCATATATATATATATATATACTCCTTTAAAAGTAATGAGTTTGGGAAAATCTTCGGTAGACAAAAATAACCTTTGGTTCAAATACTAATCCATTAAGTAAGAATAAGTTGTGGATATACATAATATGAAGATAAGGATACAAAGTTGTAGAAATAGAATTTAATTTAGTACCCTTTTATGAGGAAAATATTTATCTATAACCGTGCTTTGATAGGAATAGAATTCCTAGGATTCAATTTTGTGCCTTCATTTAAAAATATTTATCCATAACCATGCTTTGATAGGAATAGAATTCCTAGATTCAATTTAGTGCATTTATTTAAAAATATTTATCCATAATCATGCTTTGATAGGAATAGAATTCCTAGGATTCAATTTAGTGTCTTTTTATGAGAAAGTTAAAAATATTTATCCATAACCATGCTTTGATAGGAATAGAATTCCTAGGATTCAATTTAGTGCCTTTTTATGAGAAAGTTAAAAATATTTATCCCTAAACATAGTGCCTTTTTATGAGAAAGTTAAAAATATTTATCCCTAAACATGTATGACATAATGTTTAAATAAAAATTATAGCAAATCTAATAATCTAATTTTATAGATTTGAACTCAAAATGAATCTAACTTATTTATAGTAATGAAATAAAAAATCAATTATTTTGATATTTAACCACGTGCATTGCACGTGCATAAAAACTAGTATCTAGATATGTATCTGAAATGGGTCCGGATTCTCTACAACATTGATTATAGAGAATACCTACAATTAGTTAAGTGAACTAATATTATTGGCTTATCTTAGTGAGTCCCACAACTAAAAGTCTTTTTATATTATTTAGATAATAAATAACACATGGGGTCCACTGAGTGAAGAGTTTTAATTGTTGAGTTGTAAAGAATCTCGACAATCAAGGATATATAGGATCTCTACCCATCTGAATTATCCAAATATATGTTGATCATAAAGTAGCAATTGTTTCGAATCTTCGGATTAAAGGATTTGAGGTTAATTTTAATGATCAAAGCTCTAATCTTAGCTTTCTAGATGTAATGAACATATTAATTAACTCTCCTGTATCATATGAACTATATTTTTGACTTACATCGGTTGGCGTTCGTCGGTCCAATCGAGCAGTCAATGTGAGTGAAGATGGGTTGACCCGTCGTCGTGGTCTCTGCCACCGCATATGGCTAACGTATTTTGATCGGCCATGCTCGTTGACGTATGGCGTCCATCCGAGCCTGATATATTTATATTTTTATATGCGTATATATCCATATATACGTATATGCATCTGGTTAGGGAAAATAGATATGAGTTTTCCTTACCGATAGTACATATTTGTATTTGTATTCATGTCTATCATTAGTAAACAAGTGTGAATATGGTAACTATCATATCCAGCCGTATCCGATCGGTTTTCACCTCTAATTACAACTCATCCCTAGTTTACACTCAAAAGATAATCATGCCCTAGTTTACACTCAAAAGAAAATCACACCACGAAACAAATCAATAATTGTAATAAAATTAGTGGTCTCGCTACTATTTTTTTGATAGTAAAGGGGATCATAGATACGGTTTTCACCTCTGATTACAACTCATCCCTAATCTATACTCAAAAGAAAATCACACTACTAAATAAATCAGTGGTTGTAATAAAAGTAGTGGTCTGGCTACTATCTTTTTGATAGTGAAGAGGGATCCAAATCCCAAACACATAAACACAAAAGCGATCGAGTTACCATAAATTTTCTTGTAATCTATTATTTACGCTTACTAGGCGATATCTTTCACTTATAATAGAAAAGGAGAATAATGGGTATCTTAGTCATACGAGAGGATTCTCTCATTAAAAATTATGCGACTGAATTTCGACCAAATGAATAAAGTGGGAGAGAGAATCTCTCATAACAATGTTGAGTGAGATTCAGTCACATCATTGTACATGAGAGGATGCTCCCATATCACATACAATACTCATCTCATATAAGAAAAGAAAAATTAAAATAATCTTACTAGACAAATTGGTGGCTTGTGTTGAGTTAATAATTGCTGCAAAACCAGAGAAGCCATGCCTATAGCTATATAGCATTGCTTCTTTTGCTTCATCTTCTCTGCAAAAGGAATTAAGAGTACAAGTAATGAATTAATGTTCAAATACAAGCTAGCCAAGTTGTAAAGAAATTAGGCACTACGAGGGTGCTAGTAGGAGAAAGGAAAGTACTTAGAGAAGACATTTGAGAGGAGTTGGATATGACTTTGAGTGGTGAGAAGAGGTTCTTGGCCTTTGTTGTGGCCCAAGTAGACAATGTATACCTGAAAGATTCATATATACATGTACATGCACGAGATAATTATTTGTTGTCAGGAGGAGAAATTAAGGAATGCAGATACGGCCAATGATGCTTATTCTTTAAATTTGCAGTAAAAAGCTGCTAAATATTTGTTACATACATGAGATGGAAAAGTAGATGCCACAGATGGGAGTAGTGAGAGATAAGAGAGGAGGATGAAGAGCCCTAGAACAGTAAGAGAAATATTAGGAAAGGCCATTGCTTAGTTAAAATTAGTTAACCTTGCACAAATAATATAGAGATAGCATCGACCGTGAGGGGATTATTTATATAGAGATGGGGGGATGAGTACTGTTGGAATGAGAGCATAGAGATAGCATGGCTGCAGGGTGCCTTGCGTTACAAGCATGCTATTTTGCATTATCGTAGCTACATCTAGCTAGGTTTTATTGTAGCTATAACCAGTGAGTCTCTGCCCCCTCTCCCTCCTCCTCTCTCAATGGCAAGCAGAAAGCTAATTTTTATCATGTTACTCTCTCTCTCTCTCTCTCTCTCTCAATGTCAAGCAGAAAGCTAATTTTTATCATGTTATCTACGGTTATCAACCATCTGATCAACTTGGAAACTCTAAAGTTTGGAATTGAATTATATATGCATTAGTACTAAATGATAGCTTTTGTTCCCTCAAAAAAGCCTAATCCAAGGTTTTAAGATCTATAAAGATTTTAGGGAAAATTGCTTCTAGCCCCCAAAATAACAATAAGTAAGCTTCCCCCACACAAGACTTTTTCAACCCTTCCAAAACCCCCAAAATGAAACACACTAAGCTCTTAGCCCCTAAAACACAAAACCCAATATATTAAAACATGTGAAGACCATAGAACCCCTCCTCTCTCTCTCTCTCATTATCTCAGGTGATTACAAATGGGTTTTGGGGGGAAAAAATTTTAGTTCCCTCCAAAACCAAAGAATTTTCCCATCGCACTCTTCCCTCCGTCGGCGGCGCGACTTCCCCGACGGCTGCTTGTCCTCTCGACGCCGACCACGACGGCAAGATCGCCTCATTGACCTCAAGTCCACGATCATCGCCGACGACGCCGCCAACGCCTCCATGATTTCCGCCACGGCCGGCCGAAATGGCCGTGGACTTCGATGAGTTTGGCGCATCCTCGACCGTGGACTTAGACGAGTTGGCGCATCCTTGGCTAATTATAAAGATCTAAAATGGTTGAATCGAGTGCTTTTTTGTTATTTTACATATTATTTTTATTTTAATGTAATGAGCTTGTTGTTAAGGTTGTGAGTTATGAGTTGGTTGTGAAAGAATGTTATGAGTTGGTTGTGAAGATTACGAGTTTGTTGTTAACCTTATGAGATGGTTGTTAAGGTTATGAGTTTGTTGTTAACCTTATGAGATTGTTGTTAAGGTTATGCGATTGTTGTTAAGGTTATGAGTTGGTTATTAAGGTTATGAGTTTGTTTAGTTGCTAAGCAAATGTATTAAATTCTAACGAGCCTATCCAGTTGCTAAACATATGTATTAAATGCTAACATTAACAACAAAGCGTTAACCTTAACAACAAAGCACTAACCTTAATAACGAAGCATTAACCTTAACAACGAAGCCCTATCCTTAACAACAAAGTCCTAATCTTAACAACAAAATATTCCTAATCTTAACAACAAAATATTAACCTTAACAACAAAGCCCTAACCTTAACAACAAAGTCTAAAACAAAGCCTTAACCTTAACAACAAATCCATAACCTTAACAACAAAGCCCTAACCTTAACAACAAATCCATAACCTTAACAACAAACCCATAACCTTAACAACGAAGCCCTAACCTTAACAACGAAGCCTTAACCATAACAACAAAGTCATAAGCTTAACAACAAAGCCTTAACCTTAACAACAAACCCATAATTCGTAACATTCACAACAAACTAAAGTTGTTAAGGTTAAGGCTTTGTTTAAGACTATGTTGTTAAGGTTAGGGCTTTGTTATTAAGTTTATGAGTTTGTTGTTAAGGTTAAGGCTTCGTTATTAAGGTTATGAGTTTGTTGTTAAGGTTAAGGCTTTGTTTAAGACTTTGTTGTTAAGGTTAAGGTTTTGTTGTTAAGGTTATGGGTTTGTTGTTAAGGTTAAGGCTTTGTTTAAGACTTTGTTGTTAAGGTTAGGGCTTTATTGTTAAGGTTATGAGTTTGTTGTTAAGGTTAAGGCTTTGTTTAAGACTTTGTTGTTAAGGTTAGGGCTTTGTTGTTAAGGTTAATATTTTGTTGTTAAGATTAGGGCTTTGTTGTTAAGGATAGGGCTTCGTTGTTAAGGTTAAGGCTTCGTTATTAAGGTTAGTGCCTCGTTGTTAAGGTTAACGCTTCGTTGTTAATGTTAGCATTTAATATATATGTTTAGCAACTGGATAGGCTCGCTAGAATTTAATACATATGCTTAGCAACTAAACAAACTCATAAGGTTAACAACAAACTCATAACCTTATCAACAAACTCATAACCTTAACAACCAACTCATAACCTTAACAACAATCGCATAACCTTAACAACAATCTCATAAGGTTAACAACAAACTCATAACCTTAACAACCATCTCATAAGGTTAACAACAAACTCGTAACCTTCACAACCAACTCATAACATTCTTTCACAACCAACTCATAACTCACAACCTTAACAAGAAACTCATTACATTAAAATAAAAATAATATGTAAAATAACAAAAAAGCACTCGATTCAACTATTTCGGATCTTTATAATTAGCTAAGGATGCATCAACTCGCGAAGTCCAGGTCGAGGATGTCAACTCCGGGTCCATGGCCGCTTCGGCCGGCCGGCGAAAATCATGGAGGCGTTGATGGCGTCGTCGGCGATGATCGTGGACTTGAGGTCAATGAGGCGATCTTGCCGTCAGAGTGGCCGCCGAGGACTTCTAAGGCCCGGCCGGTCAGAAGGTCGCCACGGCCGAGGGGAGGGGTAGCAAGGGGAATTCTTGGTTTTGGAGGAACTAAAATTTTTTTCCCCCCAAAATCTATTTGTAATCACCTGAGATAATGAGAGAGAGAGAGGAGGGGTATTATGGTCTTCACATATTTTAATATATTGGGTTTTGTGTTTTGGGGGCTCAGAGCTTAGTGTGTTTCATTTTGGGGGTTTTGGGAGGGTTGAAAAAGTCTTAGGTGGGGGAAGCTTATTTATTGTTATTTTGGGGCTAGAAGCAATTTTCCCAAGATTTTATTTATATAAAAGATTGCATGTGCGCGTACTTCATTACTACTCCAAAAGAACTTATTTAATATAAGACAAGACTTTGATCCTTCTCAACTAGGTTGACTTATTAGGGCACCTAATTGGGCTAGTTAAGTTGCAGACCCTTGATTTGTCCTAGTGGTGTCTCCAAATAACTTATGAACTTATTAAATTTGATAATCTCTAGGATTATTAACATTTCCTAGAGATGTCTTGTTAATTTTAGTGGTGTCTTAAGTAGTAAACACACGTAAAAATAAGTATAAATGTCCATAAAGTAGGTAATCTAGTAGTGTCTTGTGATATTATTAGATACTAAATCGAAGAAACTTAAAAAGAACTTGAACTCCAAAATAGCAAGCAAAATGAAGAACTTTATTGAATTCTCATGAATTGAATATGTAAAATGCAATGGTCCTAGGCCTTTGTTTATACTATACAAGAATCTCTCACAATCGTCTGATTAAACTTGATCTCCAAGTAATCCTCATAACTGTAGGATTTGACTTGGTCAACAATTAATTGAATATTTTCATAATACAAATAAGAGTCTAAATTCGATTAAATTGATTTCTTCCAAATTAGATACTAATGATAGAATTTTAGGAATATGCTAATCTGGATGGATCCGTCTTGTTGAGATAGGTGATTTTCATACATAATGTATTAGATTCGACTTACGTATTTGGAGAAATTAATTACCTTTCTTTGCGGTTGATATTTTAAATCCGAAAATAATTTAGATTTTATTTTTCTTGTCCTCCAAGTAATTGAATATTTCCTTTTCTTCTTGATTCCCTGCTATAGATATGATTGCTGCTTAATTGATTCTTCTAGAATATGGGCTTTTTGGCTTCAATGGGCTTCATTGGGGTTTTCTTTATTTAAAATCAATTTTTCCTGAAAATTCACTAAAAATACCCAAGTAGCAATTAAATATATACAAAAATAAAGATAAATGAGGATACAAAATGATATAAAATATGTTAATCAATTCAATAGAGAGGTTAGTACTTAGATGTAATGAATCTTTATTAGCCGTTCTTTACATCTTCACCTAATAATTTGTCATTCACTTTTTTTAGATATTTGGGTTTAATGAAATGCCAAGTGCATAATAAAGCTCATCCAGAGGGTTCAATTTCTAAAAATTACGCAGCAAGCGAATGTCTATCATTTGTCTCTCGTTATATTAGGGGTGTACAGGGTAGACTTCAAACACCTGCTAATAATAAGGATGACACAACTCTTTACGCTCGTGGGTTAAACAAAGAATAATCTAACTTTTTGTTAGATCACGCTCATGCATATGTATTAAACAATCTAGAAATCTTTTCTGAATATCGAAGGTAATAACATTTAAAATATTTTAATGCTACTTAGTTATTTATTTTTAATTTGACAATAGAAACTTATTTGTCGTACTAATAGGCAATATCAAGAAAAGCTAAAGAATGAATAACCCAGAAAGTAATGAACACATGACATTAAATAAAGACATATGAAGGAATTTCTGTTTAGGTCAAGAATAAAGTAAGTTTGTTAAATTTAACAATATTTATATTTTAAAAATAAATTAAGTAAATATTATTTTTAATGTTATATTAATATTGATTTTAGATTTAAAAATAACTTGTGTTGTGGGTGATAATAAAATATCTGAAGAAGTAAAGCTTCATGCAGAGCATCCTTACAATGTAGTAAACCAATATGGTGGATACCGTGTGAATGGCTATAAATTTCATACAATAATGGTTGATGATACAAAGGTAACCTAGAATAGTGGTGTCATGGCTACCTTCTCGCGAGAATATTTCATAAATAGGAGAGATCAAAATCTAGTAGAAAGTAATATAACATATTATGGACAGTTGAAAGATATCGTGGAGATATTCTACGGATTTGGTTGTCTAAATGAATGCAAACACATGATGTTTATGATTCGTTGGTATTTTGCAAAGAAGCAAAAAGATTCCTACGGCTTTACAATTGTCAATCTCGATAAAGAAATAGATAGCGATGAGAAGTTTATGTTCACATCTCAGGTGGGACAATGCGTCTATGTGAAAGATCTTAAGGTCAAAGACGAGTGGGTTGTTTTAAGTAAGGATCCTAGAGCTTATATTCAACCTTCTGCCAATAAAGATGCTGATGAGAAACATATAGATAATTTCAATGAGCTAGATGCATCGGTTGAAGAATTCTCTTATCCGTAGAACGTAGTGTTTGATTTGGATGCTCCAACGACTTGGGCTGACATTCCAAATGTTATAATAGGCTAGAAATAGCTGGATGTAGTAGTGTTTGAATGTTGTGATGTTTTGATATGTGTAACTTACATATATTGCAGACTTATCTTGCTCTTTCATTTGGTCCACATAAATTGAATATGAATATATAATATTTTGTTTGCATGTTAAACATTCAACTTGCATATGTCTAGAGATTTGAGTAGGAGGCTATTTTCTAGCCCTAACGATGACCAACCATGGTCAAATTTGCATATCTCAGGTTCTTCCACACAAGTACCCTCTAGGGCAGATCCACCCTCAGAGAAAGATCTGACATCACCTCCCGTTAAAGGTATTTTTAATAAGATATTTATTATTTCATGATATATGCACAGATACTGATTATTTCTTTTATTTATTTTCGTAAGAGTGAGTAGCCATCGCCCATGTTCCCTGTTGAGTCACCAGTCCTCCGAGAATATATTCCCGGGATTGAGTGCGGGCCTTTACCACAACAAACAAAGGAGTACAGACGCGGTCATGATGTGAGATCCCTTGCGCCAGAAAAACAACGGGATGCATAGAAACCGCTAATTGATGATATAATAACTATAGTGAAAACTGAAATAGAGCGAAGATTTGGTAAATTCAATACTTTTAATCTTCTAAGTTTGCAAAACTAATATTTGTTGGTTTTTCTTAAGTGTAGATAACAGATGAAAAGAATGATTACTCTTTATTTCTCTCGTATGATTGACTTTAAATTTTGCACTTTTAAGTTACTAATACATTTGCTTTTCTTTTTGGATTTGTAGGAAGAGAAGTTTAGAAGAAGAAAGGCCGTAAGGGGAGTGAGCTCAAAAAGAAATTACCACCAGATGACTTTCGTGCTATTTTAAGAAGGAAAAGAAATCGGCTTCCCTACTGGTGAATGGGCTAATTGGTTTACTTCATGTCTTGGGTGTTTGGCACAGCGGAGCAATTATGCTAACCCATTTTTTTAGCCTGAGCAGTTGCCCTTTAACTGCCTAGAATGTGTATATAGAGATTGTTGGGTAATTTAAAATTACTTTCTCCCTATCATTTTTCTTTTACTTTTATAGTCGATTGTCCTACTTATATAGATATCAATTTGCAGAGATACTTCAATATCGAAGATAATCTTGTAGCGCGGAATTATTTATTTGCATTTGATGGAAAGTTCAAGCATGCCCTCAGGGAATGGAGATACGAAATCACAAAGAAATGCTTCGAGGCATACAAAGAGGATTGGGAGAGGTTCTACAAGCGACATAAGAGAATTGTTAAAGAAGATCTTGCTACACTTATGGTATTGTGGAGCAAAGAAAAACACAAGGTAAGTCTTAATTTAATTATATTATTCACACTGCTTATTATACATTAATGTACTAAAATGGTTGTACTTGTTAAAGAAAACATATATGAGAAACAAAGAAAACCAAGGTGCAAAGGAGTATGATCACCCTACAGGGACTACTTCATTTGCGCAGATTGCAGATCAATATTGTAGAATGACGGCATAAATATTTTACGTTTCTCTATTGCCTATAAATGCTATTTATTTCATAGGTAAAACTAATAAATAAATGTATAAATCTCAAAAACTCCTCTTTTATCCCGCTTCCTGAACTACATAAGAGGACTTTTGCTACAGTAAAGAAGGGGTATGATTCGATGTTAAAAAAAAGTAAAAGCTGCAGATGATTAATGATATGCATGTAATTTAATGTTTTGAATAATTGAATTCAAGTTGTGATGTATCGATGACATTATCTATGTACCTACTAATTTAAATTTTATTCTGATCTTTTTTGTTTCTTAGGAAGCGTTGGATAATATGTATTCAGAGATTGTTGCACAGAGTGAGGAGCCCCTTACTATAGAAGAGAATTACAATGTGAGCCATTTAGTTTATGGACTTCCCAAAAAGGGAAGGACCAGGTGGTTGGGAGTAGGAGCTCAAAGGCTGCCCACACCATTTTAGCCCTCGATGATGACGCCTTCTACTATGCCCTCAATGATAGCATCATGCATGCCGCAGGAGGACTGCACTCAACATGCGATGTAGCTTGTTTCGTCGACAATGAGACATTTAGGTGTCAGACTTTCGAGGAGGTGTGGGAGGATATTATGGAGTAGTGCATGAAAGTGGGCCAACCTACTACATCGTATGGGATGATTTTTACGCACATAATAAAATGTTATAAACATAAGATTCCTACTCGACTGTAAATATCACTTGTGGAATTTATCACCCCTCAAAAGGTATTTACCGGTAGTGGATAGACTAGTGGACAAGCTGGTGGATAGGTATATGATTATATACATAACACATGCAATTATATAAACAACACGTAAAGTGTGTGATTCTTATATGAATTGTTTTATTGTTAGTATGGAGATAATGTCGTGGGGAGCACAACTCAAAGGAGTGGAGCCGCCGCCAACAACAGGATGAGGACACAAATGAGGAGGAAGACCTCCATTAGTGTGTTTTATCATTTTGTATCTTGGACATACTTGTATGGGAGGTATATACTTTGCATCTCGACGATTTGTAGTATTTTTACATGCTAGACTTGTTTTTGGGGATTGGGGCATGTTTATAGGATTTGTACCATTTTATATCCTACACATGTTTGTGGGTATGACCATGTTTCTATTGTGGGTATTTTGTGGATTTATCTTGTACGTTTGTGGGTATTATGATCATTTCTATTGTGTATCTCGAATGTATGAGAGATATTTATTTGTGAATTATGGATGACTTGAGTGGGTCTTTGGTATATATAAAATGTGGTTTGTTTTAACTATTATGATGAGAATAATGTGTTCGTTAATGTGGTTGTGTATATTTTCAACTGAAATATTATCGTGTATAGGATATTTGTATATATAGGAAAATTTTTAACTTTTTCGATATTACTTTTTTCTTAGGTTATATACTCGCCGTCAAGGATGATTATCCCTGACAGGGACACCGTCAAGAATGTATAAACATTCTTGATGGGCTGCCGTCAATGATGTTATCCTTGACGACTTCCACGTCAAGGATGCTTTTCCCGTCAAGGACGTGCATCCTTGATGGCTTGCTATCAAGGATGAAACATCCTTGATGGGACATTTACGAATGGCGTATCCTTGATGGCGGCCCATCAAGGATGCGCTTTTGGGATAGGAAAATGGGCATCCTTGAAGGGATTGCCCGTCAAGGATGCCCAACTAGTGGAGTGAAGATATTGATAATTGTAAGAGCACTTCTAGTTATATTTTAAATATTGGCTCTATCTCATTTTCTTGGTCATGAAAGAAGCTTGTTGCACTCTCAATTTGGAACATGAAGTAGCAGGAGGCATCAAGTGCTTGTAAAGCAATTTGATTGCAAAATGCACTTAAACAAATTCATGTTCAAGTCGAAGACCCTACAAAGATCGATGTTGACAACAAATCAACAATTGATTTGGTAAAGAATCCATTCACTCGTATGAGGTAAAAGCATATCGATGCTCGCTACTATTTTCTTCGCAATCATGTTGGCAAGAACGAGATTATGTTAGTGTGTTGCAAGTCCAAAGACTAGGCTGTTGACAATCTCACTAAGCCCTTGAAGTTTGAAGCACTTATAAAGCTGAAGCTCATGATGGAAATGACGACTTTATAGAATCAGGAGGTAAGGGGTGTAGGATTTAATCATTAGCATAGAACACTTCAAGATATGTTTCATATAATTATCTTCAAGAGTTAGTTTTATCCATAAGAGCTTATTTTATCTTTAGGAGTTAGTTAATTTGTATGGAGTTATCTACAGGATTTTTTATTTTTTTATTTTTTATTTTTTTCGCTTTTCTATAGGAGGTGTTCTTATCCATGAGCACCATGTGGCATACACCACACCAATAGAAGGAGGTCTTGTAGCACAAAAAAGATTGTTTAATTTCATCACCTTCATATTTATATGTAATTTGTGCCACATATAGCCTATTTTTATTGGCATAGTATATGCCACCTTGATACTCAATGAGCACCCGTGTAACCTGCTGCAAAAGGCGCAGATAGAGATAAATTTTGTTTGCTTCTCTCCTCTCTCACTCTCTCATTCGCATATATACCTCCACTGACCCACTAGTCGAGAGATTTTCATACCTTTGTTTTGAGCATCCAACGAGTTCCGATACATGTATTGATCAGTCACATGCATCCTAATTATTTATAAATATATGGCAGCAGTAACTTTTTTTTACATCCTAATATGTATAGATTTGGAAAGAAGAAATAGCTTGATCGCCAGATGTAGGAGACTATCATTTGCCTATGTTTTCCATGGCGTGATGTCTTTGTAACAAAGTAACAAACGGTCACTCATAAAGCATTTGAACTAGGTTACTTAAACTATAGCTTACGTTAATGATGGACATCTTTATGCACCACATGAATAGGAGAAGCCTACAACAAACTTTTCAGAACTCAGCAACTTAGGGCCCTTTTGGTTGGTACAAAGTATAATACGTAGGGAGCAGATCAGATCTATTACTTCTAAAACTACGAAGTACGAAGAAGTAGAAGTACTACTTTTTCATTAGTTTTATAAATTTTTGGAAGTAGAGGAAATCATATTTTTTCATCTTTATTTAATTTTTTTGTTTGGATAGCAATTATAAATATTATTAGGAAGAGAGATCTTTCGGGATTTTATTTAGTAATAGATAATATCCATATAATAAAAAATTAATTTTATTCTTAAATTGACTCAATTTCAACTATTTCCGAGCTACTTCCTGAGTCTTTGAGGGGAGAAAAAAGATTCAAAAAGTATGGATGACACGTGGGCGCCACATCAACATCTAAAAATGTACTGAAAGTAGCTTTTCTGAAGAAACAAACTGACTTTTCGCTCAGAAGTAGCTCATAATTTCTTTACTTCAACTACTTCATAACTACGGCAAATAGACGGGCCTTTATAGCCTATAAGCTAATAACTAGAATACATGTGATTATACCTTCAATTGATTTCCTATGGGTTAACTACACTTTTAGACTCTTTGCAACATGGAGTTTTTTAACTCAGCTAGCATACCTATAGTTTCATTTAGGCAAATAGACCCTGAGTAAACAATTTTTTGCTCTTTTACCCTTAGTTGTTATTACCCCTGAGCTTACCCTGAATGAAATTGCTTTTTTACTTTCAGGGGTAAAAGAGGTTCTCAAAATGATCCGGGCTCTGTTAACCATCTTCACACTTGTAACTTGGTTTCCTTTGAATACGTTGAAGTTTTTTAACACGGTGAAAATATTTGATGGGTACGATTAAAGTTGATGTATGCATGTGAGATATCTTCTCAAAATAAATACTTGATATTGTTCGACTGTGCGTATGCGTAGACGAGAATAGGTAATTGAAGGGGCTATGAAACTTTTGAAACACCCATCATCTATTGCAATGACTTCGAATCATGCTCCTCTTCTTTTAGATTAAAAAAAAAAACGCTGTAACAGCATTCAATCAATTATTACATACACATTCATCATAATCTCCACCACCAACCAAGATAACAGGCATGGCGAGCTGTTTCAATCCTGTGAAACTTTTTCTTGACGTTCCAATATTCTTTTCAGTTTCCTTCTTTACTTGGCTACTACGTGCTATAAATGCGGATTAGGATGTTAAAATATTTATATACTAGAAACCAATAATTCATCAATAATTATATTTGAAATTATTCATTATCACCATTTTAATTCCCCAACCCACTTTTGTAATAACCTTTATTACCCTCCAATTATATCTGAAATATATATTCACTACCACCATTATACCCAAATTAATTCATGACATAATCCTCCTATTAATCTAATATTATATTATAATATTAAACATATAGTAATAAACTAAATAAAAATTAAAATTTATAATTATATATTAATCTCACATTAATATATAACATATATTTATATGACTTAATAGAATTTATAATTATTTTAACCAAACCAATCAAAACGTAAGTCCATCACATACCTTTTCCATTATCACCCATAATATGCTCATTTCTCCATAATCTCCACTTTCTAATAACTCTTAATTCTATCAGTTAACCTTCATCACTTACCTATTAATCCTCAATTACTAATCTCCTTCAACTACCTATTAGTGCTCCTTTTACAATTACTTAAGAAACTAACACTAGTGGAAATATGGGTATCCTAGACAGACAAATCCACCGAGAATGTCCGGAATCTGTCAAGAATGAGCATCCTTCACAGACATCCATCAAGGATGAGCTGTCAAGAATGGTCCGTCAAGAATGAATCCGTTTTCACGCCCCATGACCAACTCTCACGTCGTGAGCATGTGACTAGGCTAAGTAGTATATGCAATCGGCCAAACTCCACCGAAATGCATATACTTTAGTCTATATGTGATATGGACATACATCAACATATCTCCAGAGCATCACAGAATATACATATATACAAACAGAGTATATCAGAAGCAATGACTAAATAGCAAATACAACAAGTCCCACAGGTAGAATGTCCATATAGATAGATAAGTGTCCTACATGTCCAACGACAATGAGATATCCCGTATAAAATGGCCGCTCTGCCTCAATGCATGTCCAAACATGAAAATACAACTTATCCCACATTGCAGGGAATACTAGCCAAACAATAAACATTGAAAGAGGAAGACAAATAGATAATGTGATACTCCATAAGCTACTCCATACCTAGTGGTCCAACTAAGAATGGGTGTCTCCTGTCTCAGACGAGTCTAAAAAGGTGCTAATGTCCAGGTCCACAACTAACGTGCAAACCAGGACACTCGGAAAATTATCTAGCAAGTGGTAAAATGAAGGAGTGGTTTCTGCACATATAATGTGTATCACGAATACAAGGTTAGTGAACGATAAGAGATGTCATATAATATATCATATATTCTCATGTCCAAGAAACATGCAGAGAATTCTCCATAAAACAGTAAAGCATAAGATACACGTCATATAGGTAACATAAGTGATGTGCACCTAGTCCTCATGAGTTATGCATAAGTATTCTGTTGAAAGAAAACCATATGATCTAAATTATTCTGATATACGAGCCATAAGAGGATTCTGTTGAAGGAACGCCATAAGAAAATCCCTTGAGAACTCATTTATATATATGATATTCGGTTCACGGCTCCAGACACCATGCTCTCAGTTTCCCTTTTTATTTTTATTTTTTTACATCCAGTTATAAGCATATTCTGCTTAGGGCTCAAATACCATGCTCTCAGCTTCCTTCTTTATCGACTGGAATAGCACTGAGGAAAGATATCGCTCTCCAAAGCTGGGGAAAATAACCTGCAACCAGAGCAAGGAATGAAAAATATTATCTAAATATTCTACACAGTAAAATGAAAATACATAAACAGTTCATTACTAAATCTATTTAAACGATTAGACATAAAATTTACGTTACACATTGAAGAAACCCGCTCACAGCATTCTGGAGATGGAAGTCGATTTTTAATACAAGTACTGTCCTTGTCAAAGTTAAAACTTCCTAAATAGAAAGTGTTGCTTTCTCAAGCATATGTAGGAGAGAAGGTTAGGTGTTAATCCTGCACCCTCGTAGTATCCTCGTTTCGAACTTACTACCGATGTAGTTTCAGTTTAAAAGATAGACCCTTGGGTGGATTTTTGGCAGATATTTTACTCGCTAATTTCACCCAGGGATAATATCTCCCAAAATTCCACCCAGGGTAATAGAGTCAAAAAAAAATGTCCATCTACCAAAATGAAAATACAGGGATCGGGTAGTAAGTTGAAAATGCTGATATTGCAGGAGGCCTGTGTGCAAGTAGCCCTTTTCTTAATGGCTTACTTTCACTTTGGTAATCCCAAGTTTACTCTTTTTTTTTATTTTGATACCCCAAAGTTTTTTTCTGACATATTGATACCCAAGCTTCAATCCCATTTCATGTCTAGATTTCGTTGCATTTTTCTGTTAAAAACAATACTGATAAATATGTAGGGGGAATTATTTTTCATGAGAGAGATATATTTGACCTAAATGTATCACGTATTAAGCATATGATACAGTTTTCACAGAAAAATGCTACGGAAAGTAAGCAGGGGTATCCGAGCTTTGGGGTATCAAAGTGTAAAAAAAGATTTGGGGTATCAAAGTTTAAAAAGGGTAAACTTTAGGGAAGCATAAGTGAAATAAGCCTGTTTTAGATGATGAACTTTTACTCTGAAGTTTCACGAAGAAACAACATATAGGCAGAAATTAGCTGGTAATTTACCACAATGAGTTTCCCTTCATTCTCTGGACGCTGTGCAATTCTAATGGCAGCAGCTGCAGCAGCTCCAGATGATATTCCAACCTGCAACAAACACCAAAGATAAGAAGAGGCAGACAGGATGAATTATCTAAATCATTTGCTACGCGAAAATTTGTGCATAAACTGCAAGGTCAGAAATAGAAGGTAGGTTTCTAAATAACGGGTATTTCTGAAAAAGGACTCACCAACAGCCCTTCTTTCAGGGCAAGAAGCTTTGCCATTTCAATAGCCTCATCACTTGAAACCTGACAAAACATACCATGAAACAAACAGTAAGTTGCTTTGTGAAATATGGCAGATAAAAGGGCAATTAAGTGAATTCCTGATGAAAATATTACCTAATTCTGTTTAGTTAGCATTCTTCATCTGGATCACCAAATGTTGTTATCCAGAAAATAAGAGAAAAGAACTATTGACTTAAATGATTTCTTTAGCTGTATTTAGCCTTAGTATTAGCCTTCTCTTGATAGACTCAATTGCAGGGTCCGAGATTTAGACTGGCTTTAAAGTTAGACGTTCGAACTTTGATTGCTTAACGCACTCAAATCATGATTATGTTCTTAAATTAAATTAGTCAGTTTTCTTTCTTTCTTTCTTTCTTTCATTCTTTTTCCTTTTTTCTTTTTCCTAAAGATGGAAGATTCTATTATTTTACTCCTTAATTTTATCTCCTTAAATGCTTGTGAATGTATCTTTCTCCCAACATGCACATAATTATTAAATGCAGGATCCCAAATACTGATTCAGTTAGGCTTACCCCCTCCTCCTTCCTGACTACTATTCACAATTATTACTACCATTCCACAAACCAAATCACACTGCGAATCTTAACACACTGGTTTTAAACTTGTATTTACCCCTTGAATTTTCATATGTAAGATTTGCGAATAAGGGCGAATCATGTATGCACCAACTCCAGTTTCATACTCATACATTAATCATTTATAAATTTATATTACCCATTATATACAGCACTTCTGTGGTGAACATTTGACAAATTAATGTTTTGTGCAAAACTCATGGATAGGCTACTGTGTGGTGTTAGATCAGTGGAAATGCTAGAATCCTGATATTTTCGTCAGGACTTCTTCCCTCTGATAAGAAGCTTAAAAATACTTTTTCTCAATGGATAGAAAGATAATAAAATATAAATGTATTGTATTGAGATAACACCCATCTTGCACATGTCTAGAACTACATAACTCATAGATGCATGCAACTATGCACGGGTCATGAATTGATCCAGAAAGTCATAAAGATAAATCTAAATGCATTGGTTGAGGCGCTTCTAGTCAACATTAATAAAATATTTTGTATTTTACAGGCAGGTTAACACAGAAGTTCGCATTTTAAAGGTCTTGCAAATGTGAGTTAATTTAATCATTCACCATATGTTGCATCCATAACATCAAATTTTGTTCCTGTCATCCCAACATCATAGATTAGTTATGCTACCAATGTCTATGCTCACCTGAACTACTTCATCAATTAGATTAACATCCAAAACTCCAGGAATAAAACCAGCTCCTATTCCTTGGATCTTATGTGGGCCTGCAATAATTAAAAAGTAAACATCTTGTCAAATTGCTGACAGGAGAGAGATTCTTCTTCAGGAAAGAACCAAATTTTCAAGATCCATCTATTGGTAACTATTTATAAAATAAAAAAAATGCACAGGGAATAGAACTGTAAAAGAGAATAAATATGCTATAAATACAATATAACAGAGCTGACCAAAAAATAAAAATAAAAATAAAAAACATGTCCATCATGCAAAGAACAATTTGAAATTGCAATAAATACATATGAGACAACAATTCTGAAAGCAACTGTATTGAGATAGAATTATCAACAGTTATATATGAAAAAATATAGCAACCTGTAGCATTAAATTAAATCATCTTCAATAGCAAGAACAACAAAGCTACAAATGACATGCTGGAGGAACTTCTCTATCAACGTCGAACGATATAATGACAAAAAATGATATTAATATATCCCAGAGCAAAGCACATATCCCAGTTGTACCTTAAGCGGTGCTCTGCAACAAAAATCCAGATCAAGAATGAAGTACTTGAGATAAAACAAAGGGTTAATTGCGAATAGACCCTGTAGTTCTATTTAAGCGATAGACTCCCTGAGTGAAAAGTTTTTTACTCGTAAGATCATCAAAAAGGTTTTTAGGAGGATAGACCCTCTATAGTTCTATTGGTGAGGACAGATCCCCAATTTCGCTAAGGGGGCATGCTCACACATAGGCCAATACTACAAGAACTCTAATCGCACAAATAGAAGTAGAGAAGAGGGGGGGTTCAATTCGCAAGTGGGTGATACTACGGGGGGCTATTCACAATTAACCCTAGAATAAATTATTCCTCATAATTAAAATCGTATAATATGACACTTTTCCTGGGTCAAAATTGGTCTGCCTATACATTTCGACATGAAAAAATAACTTATTTGGCCCCTTAATGTCCAACTTTAGTTTCTTTGTTATTTAACAGAATAAGCAGTTGCTTTACATGACTAGGAAACTCAAGTATAAATTTATATATTAAATGCATGTCTCAACTCCAAAAGAGTTGACTTGGGCTATTATTAATAGTATCCAACATGCAGATCTTATCAACCCGTTTTAAAATTAGGAGTCCAAAAATGAAAATCCAAACCGGTAGATGTGATCTACTGTACATGAACTATCTAGAAATAAAATTTCAAAGGATTTCAACATCATTAACCCATGCATCATATGTCGTCAAAATCAACATTTTGGAATTTTCATAAAGTTGCTTAATTTTTCGCCACTTGATACATGATAGAAAACACGTCGAAATCCTTTGAAAATTTTGTTTATAAGTAATTCATGTGTAGTAGATCACATGTTGGTAATATTTATAGTAGCCTAGCTCAACTCCAAAAAATATAAATATTGGTTTCATATTGCCATGTCAAACACCTCATGTTTCAAAATTTGAAATTCTTTGGTGTCCATAAGTTAACAACAGAAAAATCGCAAAATACAAGCAATCCTATCAAATGCCATATGCTCAATTAACAGGATAAGTAGTTCCCTTACATAAAATGAAACTCAAAGATAGATTTATATAAATATTTAATTGCATGTCTTAGAAACATATGATGTTGGTTCTATATCCAGCGATATACCATGTCGAACACCCCATATCTGTCTCGTTACATGATACTCTTTTTGTTTTGATAAGTTAACAGCAGAAAATTGCAAAATAAAAGCAATCCTATCAAATGCCATATGCTCATTTTCATCTACTATATGAAAACCATATTTCAAGCTTGAACTGCTAGCAACAGTTACTTATGTAAGGATATAATGCTATGATATAAAGATGACAATCAAATATTAGGATTAGCGTTTTGAGAGTAAAAAGTCTATGATGGCGACTTTCATTGTTAGAACACACTATCTTTCAGAAGTGTATGAAACAAATAGGTGTGAAAATAACAAAACAACATAACGGCTATTAGATGATAAAGCAGACACAGCTACATATCAAAACCGAACGACCAAACTTTCTCAAGTTATAGGAGAAGCATGAATAGGCACTAGAGTCAAGCAACACTTGCTAATAACTGTTAATTCTATCAGTTAACCTTCATCACTTACCTATTAATCCTCAATTACTAATCTCCTTCAACTACCTATTAGTGCTCATTTTACAATTACTTAAGAAACTAACACTAGTGGAAATATGGGCATCCTAGACAGACAAATCCACCTAGAATGTCTGGAATCTATCAAGAATGAGCATCCTTCACAGACATCCATCAAGGATGAACTGTCAAGAATGGTCCGTCAAGAATGAATCTGTTTTCACGCCCCATGACCAACTCTCACGTCGTGAGCATGTGACTAGGCTAAGTAGTATATGCAATCGGCCAAACTCCACCGAAATGCAGATACTTTAGTCTATATGTGATATGGACATACATCACCATATCTCCGGTGCATCACAGAATATACATATATACAAACAGAGTATATCAGAAGCAATGACTAAATAGCAAATACAACAAGTCCCACAGGTAGAATGTCCATATAGATAGATAAGTGTCCTACATGTCCAACGACAATGAGATATCCCGTATAAAATGGCCGCTCTGCCTCAATGCATGTCCAAACATGAAAATACAACTTATCCCACATTGCAGGGAATACTAGCCAAACAATAAACATTGAAAGAGGAAGACAAATAGATAATGTGATACTCCATAAGCTACTCCATACCTAGTGGTCCAACTAAGAATGGGTGTCTCCTGTCTCAGACGAGTCTGCAAAGGTGCTAATGTCCAGGTCAACTAACGTGCAAACCAGGACACTCAGAAAATTATCTAGCAAGTGGTAAAATGAAGGAGTGGTTTCTGCACATATAATGTGTATCACGAATACAAGGTTAGTGAACGATAAGAGATGTCATATAATGTATCATATATTCTCATGTCCAAGGAACGTGCAGAGAATTCTCCATAAAACAGTAAAGCATAAGATACACGTCATATAGGTAACATAACTGATGTGCACCTAGTCCTCATGAGTTATGCATAAGTATTCTGTTGAAAGAAAACCATATGATCTAAATTATTCTGATATACGAGCCATAAGAGGATTCTGTTGAAGGAACGCCATAAGAAAATCCCTTGAGAACTCATTTATATATATGATATTCGGTTCACGGCTCCAGACACCATGCTCTCAGTTTCCCTTTTTATTTTTATTTTTTTACATCCAGTTATAAGCATATTCTGCTTAGGGCTCAAATACCATGCTCTCAGCTTCCTTCTTTATCGACTGGAATAGCACTGAGGAAAGATATCGCTCTCCAAAGCTGGGAAAATAACCTGCAACCAGAGCAAGGAATGAAAAATATTATCTAAATATTCTACACAGTAAAATGAAAATACATAAACAGTTCATTACTAAATCTATTTAAACGATTAGACATAAAATTCGTTACACATTGAAGAAACCCGCTCACAGCATTCTGGAGATGGAAGTCGATTTTTAATACAAGTACTGTCCTTGTCAAAGTTAAAACTTCCTAAATAGAAAGTGTTGCTTTCTCAAGCATATGTAGGAGAGAAGGTTAGGTGTTAATCCTGCACCCTCGTAGTATCCTCGTTTGAACTTACTACCGATGTAGTTTCAGTTTAAAAGATAGACCCTTGGGTGGATTTTTGGCAGATATTTTACTCGCTAATTTCACCCAGGGATAATATCTCCCAAAATTCCACCCAGGGTAATAGAGTCAAAAAAAATGTCCATCTACCAAAATGAAAATACAGGGATCGGGTAGTAAGTTGAAAATGCTGATATTGCAGGAGGCCTGTGTGCAAGTAGCCCTTTTCTTAATGGCTTACTTTCACTTTGGTAATCCCAAGTTTACTCTTTTTTTTTTATTTTGATACCCCAAAGTTTTTTTCTGACACATTGATACCCAAGCTTCAATCCCATTTCATGTCTAGATTTCGTTGCATTTTTCTGTTAAAAACAATACTGATAAATATGTAGGGGGAATTATTTTTCATGAGATATATTTGACCTAAATGTATCACGTATTAAGCATATGATACAGTTTTCACAGAAAAATGCTACGGAAAGTAAGCAGGGGTATCAGAGTGAAATTGTATTGAAACATTGGGGGTATTGAATTGTCAAAAAAAAGCTTTGGGGAATCAAAGTGTCAAAAAAGATTTGGGGTATCAAAGTTTAAAAAGGGTAAACTTTAGGGAAGCATAAGTGAAATAAGCCTGTTTTAGATGATGAACTTTTACTCTGAAGTTTCACGAAGAAACAACATATAGGCAGAAATTAGCTGGTAATTTACCACAATGAGTTTCCCTTCATTCTCTGGACGCTGTGCAATTCTAATGGCAGCAGCTGCAGCAGCTCCAGATGATATTCCAACCTGCAACAAACACCAAAGACAAGAAGAGGCAGACAGGATGAATTATCTAAATCATTTGCTACGCGAAAATTTGTGCATAAACTGCAAGGTCAGAAATAGAAGGTAGGTTTCTAAATAACGGGTATTTCTGAAAAAGGACTCACCAACAGCCCTTCTTTCAGGGCAAGAAGCTTTGCCATTTCAATAGCCTCATCACTTGAAACCTGACAAAACATACCATGAAACAAACAGTAAGTTGCTTTGTGAAATATGGCAGATAAAAGGGCAATTAAGTGAATTCCTGATGAAAATATTACCTAATTCTGTTTAGGTAACATTCTTCATCTGGATCACCAAATCTTGTTATCCAGAAAATAAGAGAAAAGAACTATTGACTTAAATGATTTCTTTAGCTGTATTTAGCCTTAGTATTAGCCTTCTCTTGATAGACTCAATTGCAGGGTCCGAGATTTAGACTGGCTTTAAAGTTAGACGTTCGAACTTTGATTGCTTAACGCACTCAAATCATGATTATGTTCTTAAATTAAATTAGTCAGTTTTCTTTCTTTCTTTCTTTCTTTCATTCTTTTTTCCTTTTTTTCTTTTTTCCGAAAGATGGAAAATTCTATTATTTTACTCCTTAATTTTATCTCCTTAAATGCTTGTGAATGTATCTTTCTCCCAACATGCACATAATTATTAAATGCAGGATCCCAAATACTGATTCAGTTAGGCTTACCCCTCCTCCTTCCTGACTACTATTCACAATTATTACTACCATTCCACAAACCAAATCACACTTGAATCTTAACACACTGGTTTTAAACTTGTATTTACCCCTTGAATTTTCATATGTAAGATTTGCGAATAAGGGCGAATCATGTATGCACCAACTCCAGTTTCATACTCATACATTAATCGTTTATATATTTATATTACCCATTATATACAGCACTTCTGTGGTGAACATTTGACAAATTAATGTTTTGTGCAAAACTCATGGATAGGCTACTGTGTGGTGTTAGATCAGTGGAAATGCTAGAATCCTGATATTTTCGTCAGGACTTCTTCCCTCTGATAAGAAGTTTAAAAATACTTTTTCTCAATGGATAGAAAGATAATAAAATATAAATGTATTGTATTGAGATAACACCCATCTTGCACATGTCTAGAACTACATAACTCATAGATGCATGCAGAAAGTCATAAAGATAAATCTAAATGCATTGGTTGAGGCGCTTCTAGTCAACATTAATAAAATATTTTGCATTTTACAGGCAGGTTAACACAGAAGTTCGCATTTTAAAGGTCTTGCAAATGTGAGTTAATTTAATCATTCACCATATGTTGCATCCATAACATCAAAATTTGTTCCTGTCATCCCAACATCATAGATTAGTTATGCTACCAATGTCTATGCTCACCTGAACTACTTCATCAATTAGATTAACATCCAAAACTCCAGGAATAAAACCAGCTCCTATTCCTTGGATCTTATGTGGGCCTGCAATAATTAAAAGTAAACATCTTGTCAAATTGCTGACAGGAGAGATTCTTCTTCAGGAAAGAACCAAATTTTCAAGAAACATCTATTGGTAACTATTTATAAAATAAAAAAAATGCACAGGGAATAGAACTATAAAAGAGAATAAACATGCTATAAATACAATATAATAGAGCTGACCAAAAAATAAAAATAAAAATAAAAACATGTCCATCATGCAAAGAACAATTTGAAATTGCAATAAATACATATGAGACAACAATTCTGAAAGCAACTGTATTGAGATAGAATTATCAACAGTTATATATGAAAAAATATAGCAACCTGTAGCATTAAATTAAATCATCTTCAATAGCAAGAACAACAAAGCTACAAATGACATGCTGGAGGAACTTCTCTATCAACGTCGAACGATATAACGCTGAAAAATGATATTAATATATCCCAGAGCAAAGCACATATCCCAGTTGTACCTTAAGCGGTGCTCTGCAACAAAAATCCAGATCAAGAATGAAGTACTTGAGATAAAACAAAGGGTTAATTGCGAATAGACCCTGTAGTTCTATTTAAGCGATAGACTCCCTGAGTGAAAAGTTTTTTACTCGTAAGATCATCAAAAAGGTTTTGAGGAGGATAGACCCTCTATAGTTCTATTGGTGAGGATAGATCCCCAATTGCTTCTTCTTCTTCTTCTTCTTCTTCTTCTTCTTTTTTTAAACTTTCAAAAGAGTCGAAAAAGTTCGCTAAGGGGGCATGCTCGCACATAGGCCAATACTACAAGGACTCTAATCGCACAAATAGAACTAGAGAGGGGGGGGGGGGTTCAATTCGCAAGTGGGTGATACTACGGGGGGCTATTCGCAATTAAGCCTAGAATAAATTATTCCTCATAATCAAAATCGTATAATATGACACTTTTCCTGGGTCAAAATTGGTCTGCCTATACATTTCGACATGAAAAAATAACTTATTTGGCCCCTTAATGTCCAACTTTAGTTTCTTTGTTATTTAACAGAATAAGCAGTTGCTTTACATGACTAGGAAACTCAAGTATAAATTTATATATTAAATGCATGTCTCAACTCCAAAAGAGTTGACCTGGGCTATTATTAATAGTATCCAACATGCAGATCTTATCAACCCGTTTTAAAATTAGGAGTCCAAAATGAAAATCCAAACCGGTAGATGTGATCTGTACATGAACTATCTAGAAATAAAATTTCAAAGGATTTCAACATCATTAACCCATGCATCATATGTCGTCAAAATCAACATTTTGGAATTTTCATAAAGTTGCTTAATTTTTCGCCACTTGATACATGATAGAAAACACATCGAAATCCTTTGAAAATTTTGTTTATAAGTAATTCATGTGTAGTAGATCACATGTTGGTAATATTTATAGTAGCCTAGCTCAACTCCAAAAAATATAAATATTGGTTTCATATTGCCATGTCAAACACCAAACACCTCATGTTTCAAAATTTGAAATTCTTTGGTGTCCATAAGTTAACAACAGAAAAATCGCGAAAATACAAGCAATCCTATCAAATTCCATATGCTCAATTAACAGGATAAGTAGTTCCCTTACATAAAAATGAAACTCAAAGATAGATTTATATAAATATTTAATTGCATGTCTTAGAAACATATGATGTTGGTTCTATATCCAGCGATATACCATGTCGAACACCCCATATCTGTCTCGTTACATGATACTCTTTTTGTTTTGATAAGTTAACAGCAGAAAATTGCAAAATAAAAGCAATCCTATCAAATGCCATATGCTCATTTTCATCTTCTATATGAAAAACCATATTTCAAGCTTGAACTGCTAGCAACAGTTACTTACGTAAGGATATAATGCTTTGATATAAAGATGACAATCAAATATTAGGATTAGCGTTTTGAGAGTAAAAAGTCTATGATGGCGACTTTCATTGTTAGAACACACTATCTTTCAGAAGTGTATGAAACAAATAGGTGTGAAAATAACAAAACAACATAACGGCTATTAGATGATAAAGCAGACACAGCTACATATCAAAACCGAACGACCAAACTTTCTCAAGTTATAGGAGAAGCATGAATAGGCACTAGAGTCAAGCAACACTTGCTTGTATGGGTCAGACTATAACAAGTTCCCCATAATTTTTATTTTCAACCTTGATAACATTTAACTACACATGAAGATCTTGCAAGCATCATATAGATATTGACCAACTTTTGACTTAGTAGATGTCATGTCAAAGCTATGGATATATGAATTGGCATACAAATGCAAAAATTATGGGTATCCAAACATCAGGCAGACAGGCCGACCTATGTTATTTGAATAGCTTGATAAGATGAACACAAATTAGTGATGTATTCTTAATAATTTTTTACAAAAAGGATCCCAAGAACCCAGGAGCAACATACCTGGCTTTCCTCCTGATAAAACAGCACTTTCTGATGGTTCCACACCATAAAGCTTAAACAAAGAAACAGATAACATAAAGATATTAGAACAGCATAAATAGCACAGGAAAAAGCATAGCAAGTACATGACCAACCATTTGAAGGTCAGATGCTGCAGAAAGGAGCTAACTGACAATATTATTATTTAGTCTTAATTGCACTAACCTTGACATCAGGATTTTTCTCTTTAAGATATTTCCCTGTTCCAGTTATTGTACCCCCAGTTCCAATGCCAGATACAAAGCCATCAATTTTCCCATCAGTTGCACTCCATATCTCAGGCCCAGTTGTTTCATAATGAATCTATAAGCAGATCATGAGATTCAAATATATCCTTCATGATAGACAGAGAAATTCTAGAGAGTAATCACATATAAGTACCTTTGGATTGGAAGGGTTTTCAAATTGTTGAAGAATATATGAATTGGGTGTCTTTGCAGCCAACTCTTCAGCCTTCTGAACAGCTCCTTCATTCCCAAAACTGGATCAGTTAGAACCAACTCAGCACCAAAAGCTTTAAGAATGATCCTTCTCTCGAGACTCATGGACGCTGGCATTGTTAGGACAAGCTTATAACCCTTCGCTGCTGCTATGAAAGCCAACCCTATGCCAGTATTACCACTGGTAGGCTCAATCAGGACACTCTTTAAAACAATAAAACAGGCACAAAGGGGGAAGGAGTCAGTTAAATATACCGATAAGGTTCCAATATCTACATCTGTCATATATAACTATTCTATCTATGAAGAATTAGTAGACTATCTGAAACTATGCTATAATACAAATATGATTAGCACTTCAGTCAAAACCTATTACACGAGGAACCTTGAAGCTACAGCCCTAAACGTAATCTGATCAGCCAAGATATATTTGCTTGATGTTCATTATGGCTAGAAATATCACCATAATGCTTGTTTTACTAGGCTATTACATTTATAGATTAGGTTCCTACTCCTTCAACTCCTATAAAAACGAAAGTTAAGAATAAAATAAAAAAGACTAGAGATCGATGTGAACAATGTTAAATCCAAACTACCAAGGAAAATGATTAGTTCATATCTTTATTATTATTATGAGATAGCGTTTTCAGCCAGCTTTCTGACAAAGGGCACTTGGCTGCTCGTAATAAATTTAAAATTTAAAATTTTTAAATATATCTCCTGATCTCTTCCACCAATATTCCTTTACCTCCAAATATTAGATCTCTTAATAATAACTTTTGAGATCATCAAGATTAAAAATAACAAGTTTCAACCACATACTAATACCTAGATCAGCATGCAAAAGTCTCAAGGAAAAGTATTAGACGATTGAGATTGGTACGTCTATCAACTAATAATCTCATTTGAAACTGGAAAGAAACATAGTAAAGCTCAGTCTGATACATGCAATCAATTAAAAGGATTGAGGAATAGTTTGTCTAGGAATCAGATATAGAAATCATGAAAGCGTTCTACAAACCTTAGATCATCACCATCATCACCTAAGATTTTTTCCACTAAAATGGGATTAATTATGAAGTAGACAAGCTCAAGAATAGATGACCTAAGTTTACAAGCAGTAACTACGAACCTGGAGTCAGCCCAATATAGATCAGTGAGTTCTTAGCCTGTGTGACTAAGAAGGTGTTTGGGAGGGCTTATTAATTGAAGCTTATAACCTATGGTAGCTTTCGGAGGCTTTTGACTTTTATGATAAAAATTCTACAAAAATTATATCAGTAGAAAAGTCAGTTTCTTGGTCAAACATAGCTTATTTAGATAAGACTTATAAGATAGTTTTTCAAAAGTTGGGGAACCCAACTTTTTTAAATAGGATTTATAAGCTAGCTTATTTGAGATGTCTCCAAACATGTAGATATCAAAAGGCTAGCTTAAAAGCTACTTTGATGAAAAAATAAGCTCCCCCAAACACCCTTTAACTATGAGCAACAGAGGGTCGTGCCTTATGCCTTGATAGCCACTTGGCTGATAGGTAAGTACATCTCCTCATTCTTGCAGTGTAAGCTCATGCAACCAAATAGCAACCCTCCAAAATCATATGGACTGTGAAGTAGGCAGCTAAGATGAATGGTTTGCTCATAAAATTAGCCAAAAATTTAATGGACTCACTTCCCAAAATCTGAAAACTTTTCAGAATTAAACATAGAACATATCACAGGTTTTAGAAATTTGTACTCATAGGTTGCAAGGTGTTAGAAAACAAGGCACTAAAAGAAATCTGGTTTTCAAATTACTTCTGAAGTATTTGAATAAATTTGCAAATGCTGAATAGTTAGCTAAGCTGAGGTAAATGATATTCCTTTACAGTTTCAAGATAATGTGAAAGCAGAAAAGAAATATTGTGATGAGGTGTTAAAAATGCAATAATGGGAACTGACGTATGAAATTCTAAAAGTGTCCCCTTGATGGTTAGTTCTTCTTCTGTCCAATTTGCAAGCTGTCACTTTAATTGTAAGCCTAATACTTGTCTACTTCCCTCCTTTGTATGAAGCAGGAACTGATTATATGCTAGTGAAAATCCACGAGTTGGTTACCTGCCCAGGAGTGATAAGGCCTTTTTCCTCGGCATCAGTAATCATGCTATATCCAATCCTGCCAGAAAAATTAATTCTATCAGCATTAAAAAAAACTTTGTTGGTTTAAAAAATAAATTTCATTAGAAAATGTGAGAAAGAAAATTAACACCTGTCCTTAACACTGGAGCAGGGCTCCATCATTTCAAGCTTAGCAGCAATACGGGCCTTGCAGCCACTCACAACATTGTTGAGATACACCAACGGAGTTTTGCCGATCAACTGAGAGATTGCAGGAAATACTTAGAGAACTAAAGATTGAACTTGAAGTGGTTAAACAACATTCAGGGAAAAAAAGAGAAGCTCATACTTCAGTGATGTCCTTAGAAATCTTAGTTGTATGACTCACTTCACCCATTTTATCAGACTATCTGCAAGAATCAAAGGTTTAGAACATATTCAGTTCTTCCAAATATATCTACTGGACATTTGCACAACTCGAATGAGAGTTTAAGTTTTATTCTACTGGAAATAAATTTGAGTATTCAATTTGAGCATAATGCACAATTTAAGTGTCATATGCAGTCATAATATGTGTAAAGTTTAGCCAAACTGGATGATAATGGAAGCTATATGCATGGAAAGTGTAGGTCTCATTCACCCTTACAAAAGGAATAGACAATGTACATAACAAAAACATCAAGAGGGTAACATTTTATTTCTTAAAAAATCTCTTACAGTTCAATTTCATGATGGTGTCAGGTGGAAGATGAAAAGGATTACTTAGACATGTATTCTAAAACTTAATATATCAACTAGCTACCTTGAAGTAATCATACAAGAATTAATCACATGGTGTACCATATAGTAGCAGCACAGTTTGTAGATGTTCACATGCACAATTAAGAAGTAAGAATTCACTGTTTAAGACAGAAAAGTTATATTTCTCAATTATCCTTCTATAATGATGATTGTTTTCTGCAAGAAAGAATAAAAGGAAAATAAGTAGACAAAAGCCATATCGTGTTTGGATCTGATGTGCAATTTGATTCTTTAATATTAATTATCCCTTAAAAGGAGATGCAAATGGTAAAGAAATCCATAAATTTCCATCAATTTTATGGCTCTCATACTATAGCATACTAATTAGCAAATTACATTGGGAGTAAAGATTAATGATAACTACAGTCTGGCAGTAGCTTCCGAAAGACAAGAGACTTTGATACGGAGACATTTTCAAAACACACTTGGTTCAGTTGGAAATAATAAAATGAAAAACAACTAAGTATGAACATATTAGCACAAAGGAAAGAGAAATCAATTCAAAGTACAAAAAAGGTAACAATATGCCAACAGAATATGTAATTGGACCATAAACAGTGGAACAACACCTATATAGTTTTTTTCAAAGTAAAATACTAATCATATGTGGGAAGAAAGTGCAAAAGAATACATAGATGGTGAACATCTACTTATGCCAATTCAGACATAAACAAAGAGACCAAACTCCTAAAGCTTATCTAGAATATAAAAGAACAGAGACAATGGTTCAACTTTCAGTAAATGAATAAAAGCATACAAATGAAATGATAAGTGTTAAACTACAGTTTTTGTAATCACGTATGAAGAATCCCTATCAAACATAGGCCAGTGGAGGACTTATGCTGAAGCTGATGGGAACCAAAATGAAAAATAGGCTGTCTCAATAAGACAACTTTCAAGGGAGTAACAGATACTAAAGTTCAAACATACCTCACGGGGGCCAATTTTAGATACTGGCTAATATTTTGTCAAGAATTTTTTGTGTCAAACTACATGATTTTCGAGCAAATGAAAATGAAGTCTGCAAAAAGAAGCTCGAAATCTGACCAACAATAAGCAGTGCTTTAGAATTACCTCATGTTCAACACCATACACTTATATTATTGAAGCTTGAAGATACTATTTTCCTTTGGGGAACTTTAATATGTATGACCATGAATCTGAAATATTAATAGCAGCACAAGAAAGCCAGACGGGCACACGTTTACCCTAGATCATAGCAAAAGACACGATACTTAACTAAAATTTGCTCCGCTATGAAGCCAACTCCAATACGGGCAACACGATAAAGAAAAGTCTTAAATAAAAAAGATCAGATCAAATGTAAAAAGTTCCATGACTATCACATTAAATATGTGAACTGAGAAAAGAGTTTTTTTCCCACTAAAATTTCAAGTAGAACAAAAAGAAAACCAGAGGATAGAAAAAGAGGAGATTTATTTACTTAATAAAGGGAAAAACTAGATTTCTCCTCGAATACAAATAAATTTCAGACAACTACGAACTCTTTCCAATGACCATCTTCTCTCGTCTAGTAAACGATGAACATCTCCAATAATATGTTTAGGTCACACTATAAGAACATTACGAAAAGGTACAGTCATCAACCAGATTAAACCAAAATTGAACCTTTCCGTCATCAACGTATAATCTAATCCCCAAACAACCAATAACTCTATTATTCAACAAAATAATTAAACAAGGTATTGAAGTGGGACCCACAAATCTCCATCCAAAATCATCAAAGAATGGAATAATCCCAGTTTCGGCTAAACACCTTAAATTTTCTCAAGCAAAGAAAAGTAACCAGTGTCCGGATCCTCGATCAAACACAAATCAAAGAGATTAAAGCAGCAAAATAAATAGATAAAATCAATGTAATGAAGAAAGGCTCACCGCTGAGAGAGAGAGAGGGGAGAGACTTCAACAAAGACGACAGCTTTCTGCGAAAATTTCTGCTGCCCTGGCATTTGTGGGTTTTTCTTAATTACGATTTGCATATAATAAAAAGTTGTTTTTATACAAATTTGTCGGGGTGTTTTTGGTTACTAGTTACTAAATATTGAAATTGCTAAATAGATCCCTCAATTCTTATATGAACTAAGAAATTAGTGTATTAAAATTGCTATTAGCTCCTCCCGTTCTCATGTTATTTTGGAATTGGTCCCACCCATCAGGAGCAAAAGTTCTAACAAGAAGGAAATTAGACCCTCAAATCATGGAAATTTTCTCTTTTTGGCGCTTGTTAGATCCCCCAAGTTCTTATAATTATCTCTCATCTTTTTTAACCTTTATTCTTCCAGACGATTCTGCACATCAAAAAAGAAGAAACGGTCGTCATCCGAACCCGACAAATAACGGGTCGGCTTCTGATGCTAATGGGTATGTATGTATGTATGGCCCCCGATTACCCAATAACCCAAATCCTATTCTATCACCCAGCTTGTTTTTGTGTGGACACTACAGTCATTGTTTGGGGCCGAACATCCAGCCTGCGAACAGAAGCACCGGCTGGGGATTTCAAAAGGCACTTCACCCTCTTTCTCCGGGTTAGCTTTGGCTCTTACTACATTAATCTTAATTAATTTCGTATTCATTTATTTATCTCTTTTTATTTATAGTTTCTTGCTGTTAATGGGGTGATCCCAAAGATGTTACTAGCTAGTTTGAAGCTATATTTGATGACAAACAATGTTCTAGAGAGAGACCATGTTTGAGAAATGGCCTACAAAATACTATTTTAAAGTAAAACACAAGATCAACCCCCACTGAGCACAGCAATGAACACAGAGAAACAATCCAGCCTAGCTACAAGCCTTCGAATTATAATTATCCTGGATCCATCCCTTGCTGTCATTTCTCCTCGTAACATCCGATGCCGTTGTCAGAACGAAACTGCTCAGAATATTTCTAATCCCCAAGCTCTTGATCATACATAGGTATAGAAAAACTCCAACTTAGCAACCTCAACAAAATTATGCATCACCAATCTCCGGCCATCTGTGCATATTGTGGTAGCTAGTAGGATAGAGATAGAAATATATCCTTCATGATAGACAGAGAAATTCTAGAGAGTAATCACATATAAGTACCTTTGGATTGGAAGGGTTTTCAAATTGTTGAAGAATATATGAATTGGGTGTCTTTGCAGCCAACTCTTCAGCCTTCTGAACAGCTCCTTCATTCCCAAAACTGGATCAGTTAGAACCAACTCAGCACCAAAAGCTTTAAGAATGATCCTTCTCTCGAGACTCATGGGCTGGCATTGTTAGGACAAGCTTATAACCCTTGCTGCTGCTATGAAAGCCAACCCTATGCCAGTATTACCACTGGTAGGCTCAATCAGGACACTCTTTAAAACAATAAAACAGGCACAAAGGGGAAGGAGTCAGTTAAATATACCGATAAGGTTCCAATATCTACATCTGTCATATATAACTATTCTATCTATGAAGAATTAGTAGACTATCTGAAACTATGCTATAATACAAATATGATTAGCACTTCAGTCAAAACCTATTACACGGAACCTTGAAGCTACAGCCCTAAACGTAATCTGATCAGCCAAGATATATTTGCTTGATGTTCATTATGGCTAGAAATATCACCATAATGCTTGTTTTACTAGGCTATTACATTTATAGATTAGGTTCCTACTCCTTCAACTCCTATAAAAGCGAAAGTTAAGAATAAAATAAAAAGACTAGAGATCGATGTGAACAATGTTAAATCCAAACTACCAAGGAAAATGATTAGTTCATATCTTTATTATTATTATGAGATAGAGTTTTCAACTTTCTGACAAAGGGCACTTGGCTGCTAGTAATAAATTTAAAATTTAAAATTTTTAAATATATCTCCTGATCTCTTCCACCAATATTCCTTTACCTCCAAATATTAGATCTCTAATAATAACTTTTGAGATCATCAAGATTAAAAATAACAAGTTTCAACCACATACTAATACCTAGATCAGCATGCAAAAGTTGCAAGGAAAAGTATTAGACGATTGAGATTGGTGCGTGTATCAACTAATAATCTCATTTGAAACTGGAAACATAGTAAAGCTCAGTCTGATACATGCAATCAATTAAAAGGATTGAGGAATAGTTTGTCTAGGAATCAGATATAGAAATCATGAAAGCGTTCTACAAACCTTAGATCATCACCATCATCACCTAAGATTTTTCCACTAAAATGGGATTAATTATGAAGTAGACAAGCTCAAGAATAGATGACCTAAGTTTACAAGCAGTAACTACTGAACCTGGAGTCAGCCCAATACAGATCAGTGAGTTCTTAGCCTGTGTGGCTAAGAAGGTGTTTGGGAGGGCTTATTAATTGAAGCTTATAACCTATGGTAGCTTTGAGGCTTTTGACTTTTATGATAAAAATTCTACAAAAATTATATCAGTAGAAAAGTCAGTTTCTTGGTCAAACATAGCTTATTTAGATAAGACTTATAAGATAGTTTTTCAAAAGTTGGGGAACCCAACTTTTTAAATAGGATTTATAAGCTAGCTTATTTGAGATGTCTCCAAACATGTAGATATCAAACTAGCTTAAAAGCTACTTTGATGAAAAAATAAGCTCCCCCAAACACCCTTTAACTATGAGCAACAGAGGGTCGTGCCTTATGCCTTGATAGCTACTTGGCTGATAGGTAAGTATATCTCCTCGTTCTTGCAGTTTAAGCTCATGCAACCAAATAGCAACCCTCCAAAATCATATGGACTGTGAAGTAGGCAGCTAAGATGAATGGTTTGCTCATAAAATTAGCCAAAATTTTTAATGGACTCACTTCCCCAAAATCTGAAAACTTTTCAGAATTAAACATAGAACATATCACAGGTTTTAGAAATTTGTACTCATAGGTTGCAAGGTGTTAGAAAACAAGGCACTAAAAAGAAATCTGGTTTTCAAATTACTTCTGAAGTATTTGAATAAATTTGCAAATGCTGAATAGTTAGCTAAGCTGAGGTAAATGATATTCCTTTACAGTTTCAAGATAATGTGAAAGCAGAAAAGAAATATTGTGATGAGGTGTTAAAAATGCAATAATGGGAACAGACGTATGAAATTCTAAAAGTGTCCCCTTGATGGTTAGTTCTTCTTCTGTCCAATTTGCAAGCTGTCACTTTAATTGTAAGCCTAATACTTGTCTACTTCCCTCCTTTGTATGAAGCAGGTACTGATTATATGCTAGTGAAAATCCACGAGTTGGTTACCTGCCCAGGAGTGATAAGGCCTTTTCCTCGCATCAGTAATCATGCTATATCCAATCCTGCCAGAAAAATTAATTCTATCAGCATTAAAAAACTTTGTTGGTTTAAAAATAAATTTCATTAGAAAATGTGAGAAGGAAAATTAACACCTGTCCTTAACACTGGAGCAGGGCTCCATCATTTCAAGCTTAGCAGCAATACGGCCTTGCAGCCACTCACAACATTGTTGAGATACACCAACGGTGTTTTGCCGATCAACTGAGAGATTGCAGGAAATACTTAGAGAACTAAAGATTGAACTTGAAGTGGTTAAACAACATTCAGGGAAAAGGAGCTCATACTTCAGTGACGTCCTTAGAAATCTTAGTTGTATGACTCACTTCACCCATTTTATCAGACTATCTGCAAGAATCAAAGGTTTAGAACATATTCAGTTCTTCCAAATATATCTACTGGACATTTGCACCTCGAATGAGAGTTTAAGTTTTATTCTACTGGAAATAAATTTGAGTATTCAATTTGAGCATAATGCACAATTTAAGTGTCATATGCAGTCATAATATGTGTAAAGTTTAGCCAAACTGGATGATAATGGAAGCTATATGCATGGAAAGTGTAGGTCTCATAAACCCTTACAAAAGGAATAGACAATGTACATAACAAAAACATCAGAGGGTAACATTTTATTTCTTAAAAAATCTCTTACAGTTCAATTTCATGATGGTGTCAGGTGGAAGATGAAAAAATTACTTAGACATGTATTCTAAAACTTAATATATCAACTAGCTACCTTGAAGTAATCATACAAGAATTAATCACATGGTGTACCATATAGTAGCAGCACAGTTTGTAGATGTTCACATGCACAATTAAGAAGTAAGAATTCACTGTTTAAGACAGAAAAGTTATATTTCTCAATTATCCTTCTATAATGATGATTGTTTTCTGCAAGAAAGAATAAAAGGAAAATAAGTAGACAAAAGCCATATCGTGTTTGGATCTGATGTGCAATTTGATTCTTTAATATTAATTATCCCTTAAAAGGAGATGCAAATGGTAAAGAAATCCATAAATTTCCATCAATTTTATGGCTCTCATACTATAGCATACTAATTAGCAAATTACATTGGGAGTAAAGATTAATGATAACTACAGTCTGGCAGTAGCTTCCGAAAGACAAGAGACTTTGATAGGAGACATTTTCAAAACACACTTGGTTCAGTTGGAAATAATAAAATGAAAAACAACTAAGTATGAACATATTAGCACAAACGGAAAGAAATCAATTCAAAGTACAAAAAAGGTAACAATATGCCAACAGAATATGTAATTGGACCATAAACAGTGGAACAACACCTATATAGTTTTTTCAAAGTAAAATACTAATCATATGTGGGAAGAAAGTGCAAAAGAATACATAGATGGTGAACATCTACTTATGCCAATTCAGACATAAACAAAGAGACCAAACTCCTAAAGCTTATCTAGAATATAAAAGAACAGAGACAATGGTTCAACTTTCAGTAAATGAATAAAAGCATACAAATGAAATGATAAGTGTTAAACTACAGTTTTGTAATCACGTATGAAGAATCCCTATCAAACATAGGCCAGTGGAGGACTTATGCTGAAGCTGATGGGAACCAAAATGAAAAATAGGCTGTCTCAATAAGACAACTTTCAAGGGAGTAACAGCTACTAAAGTTCAAACATACCTCACGGGGGCAATTTTGGTACTGGCTAATATTTTGTCAAGAATTTTTGTGTCAAACTACATGATTTTCGAGCAAATGAAAATGAAGTCTGCAAAAGAAGCTCGAAATCTGACCAACAATAACAGTGCTTTAGAATTACCTCATGTTCAACACCATACACTTATATATTATTGAAGCTTGAAGATACTATTTTCCTTTGGGGAACTTAATATGTATGACCATGAATCTGAAATATTAATAGCAGCACAAAGAAAGCCAGACGGGCACACGTTTACCCTAGATCATAGCAAAGACACGATACTTAACTAAAATTTGCTCCGCTATGAAGCCAACTCCAATACGGGCAGAAAAGTCTTAAATAAAAAAGATCAGATCAAATGTAAAAAGTTCCATAACTATCACATTAATATATGTGAGCTGAGAAAAGTTTTTTCCCACTAAAATTTCAAGTAGAACAAAAACCAGAGGATAGAAAAAGAGGAGATTTATTTACTTAATAAAGGGAAAAACTAGATTTCTCCTCGAATACAAATTTCAGACAACTACGAACTCTTTCCAATGACCATCTTCTCTCGTCTAGTAAACGATGAACATCTCCAATAATATGTTTAGGTCACACTACAAGAACATTACGAAAAGGTAGTCATCAACCAGATTAAACCAAAATTGAACCTTTCCGTCATCAACGTATAATCTAATCCCCAAACAACCAATAACTCTATTATTCAACAAAATAATTAAACAAGATATTGAAGTGGGACCCACAAATCTCCATCCAAAATCATCAAAGAATGGAATAATCCCAGTTTCGGCTAAACATCTTAAATTTTCTCAAGCAAAGAAGAAGCCAAATGTAATACTGACCACTGAACTCTATGAACAAGAAAAGTAGAAAATTAACCAGTGCCCGGATCCTCGATCAAACACAAATCAAAGAGATTAAAGCAGCAAAATAAATAGATAAATCAATGTAATGAAGAAAGGCTCACCACCTGAGAGAGAGAGAGAGGGGAGACTTCAACAAAGACGACAGCTTTCTGCTAAAATTTCTGCTGCCCTGGCATTTGTGGGTTTTTCTTAATTACGATTTGCATATAATAAAAAGTTGTTTTTATACAAATTTGTGGGGGTGTTTTTCGTTATTAGTTACTAAATATTGAAATTGCTAAATAGATCCCTCAATTCTTATATGAACTAAGAAATTAGTGTATTAAAATTGCTATCAGCTCCTCCCGTTCTCATGTTATTTTGGAGTTGGTCCCACCCATCAGGAGTAAAAGTTCTAACAAGAGGGAAATTAGACCCTCAAATCATGGAAATTTTCTCTTTTTGGCGCTTGTTAGATCCCCCAAGTTCTTATAATTATCTCTCATCTTTTTAACCTTTATTCTTCCAGACGATTCTGCACATCAAAAGAAGAAACGGTCGTCATCCGAACCCGACAAATAACGGGTCGGCTTCTGATGCTAATGGGTATGTATGTATGTATGGCCCCGATTACCCAATAACCCAAATCCTATTCTATCACCCAGCTTGTTTTGTGTGGACACTACAGTCATTGTTTGGGGCCGAACATCCAGCCTGCGAACAGAAGCACCGGCTGGGATTTCAAAAGGCACTTCACCCTCTTTCTCCGGGTTAGCTTTGGCTCTTACTACATTAATCTTAATTAATTTCGTATTCATTTATTTATTTATCCTTTTTATAGTTTCTTGCTGTTAATGGGGTGATCCCAAAGATGTTACTAGCTAGTTTGAAGCTATATTTGATGACAAACAATGTTCTAGAGAGAGACCATGTTTGAGAAATGGCCTACAAAATACTATTTTTAAAGTAAAACACAAGATCAACCCCCCACTGAGCACAGCAATGAACACAGAGAAACAATCCAGCCTAGCTACAAGCCTTCGAATTATAATTATCCTGGATCCATCAGTTGCTGTCATTTCTCCTCGTAACATCCGATGCCGTTGTCAGAACGAAACTGCTCAGAATATTTCTAATCCCCAAGCTCTTGATCATACATAGGTATAGAAAAAACTCCAACTTAGCAACCTCAACAAAATTATGCATCACCAATCTCCGGCCATCTGTGCATATTGTGGTAGCTAGTAGGATAGAGATAGAAATAGGAACCACAACTTTCTTATCCGAATTCGTAACACCTATTTAGCCTCTTTCTCTCCCAACTCTTTTTCCCCCCCTTCCTCCAACAATGAATCTTAGGAATGGAAATCCATGCTGGTGCTTATGTCTGTATTTTGGTGTGCTGATCTTTGATCTTCTTGAGAATAAAATATCTTCGCTACATATGTTGTAATGTAATGTTCAGGATCAGTTGCTAGGATGGTTGCTTCATTCTTGTTGTTGGAGGGTTGCCACTGGTGTACCTCAACACAGATTATTATTGGAAGACACCACAAAAGCCTATCTAAGCGTAAATATTTATGACTTGATTTGATTAGTTAGTTTTTTATTTTTTTATTTACTTTTTAGTGATCTTTGATATAACAATTATCCATCCCTTTGTTAACTTACTTTGTTCTTCAACAGAGCAGACAAGCTGCAATTGAGAAAGCCTCTCATTCTTTCGGAGTATGATCAGGAGACCTCGTTCAGCAGAAGGCATGCTGTATTATTATGCAGCGGAATTTCTCTTGTTTCGGCTCTCACTTTAAGTTGTGTCCCTGTAAAAGCTGCAGCAGAAGAAAAGACTCAGAAATCTCTGGAGGATGGGGAGGGAGAAACTGGAGTTGTTGGTGCTATCAAATCCCTGTTCGATCCGAGCGAGAAAACCAAGTCAGGAAAAGTACTGCCCAAGGCTTACTTGAAGGCTGCGAGGGAAGTGGTGAAGACTCTCGAGAGTCGCTGGAGGAACAATGTTAAATCCAAACTACCAAGGAAAATGATTAGTTCATATCTTTATTATTATTATGAGATAGAGTTTTCAACCAGCTTTCTGACAAAGGGCACTTGGCTGCTAGTAATAAATTTAAAATTTAAAATTTTTAAATATATCTCCTGATCTCTTCCACCAATATTCCTTTACCTCCAAATATTAGATCTCCTAATAATAACTTTTGAGATCATCAAGATTAAAAATAACAAGTTTCAACCACATACTAATACCTAGATCAGCATGCAAAAGTTGCAAGGAAAAGTATTAGACGATTGAGATTGGTACGTGTATCAACTAATAATCTCATTTGAAACTGGAAAGAAACATAGTAAAGCTCAGTCTGATACATGCAATCAATTAAAAGGATTGAGGAATAGTTTGTCTAGGAATCAGATATAGAAATCATGAAAGCGTTCTACAAACCTTAGATCATCACCATCATCACCTAAGATTTTTTCCACTAAAATGGGATTAATTATGAAGTAGACAAGCTCAAGAATAGATGACCTAAGTTTACAAGCAGTAACTACGAACCTGGAGTCAGCCCAATACAGATCAGTGAGTTCTTAGCCTGTGTGGCTAAGAAGGTGTTTGGGAGGGCTTATTAATTGAAGCTTATAACCTATGGTAGCTTTCGGAGGCTTTTGACTTTTATGATAAAAATTCTACAAAAATTATATCAGTAGAAAAGTCAGTTTCTTGGTCAAACATAGCTTATTTAGATAAGACTTATAAGATAGTTTTCAAAAGTTGGGGAACCCAACTTTTTAAATAGGATTTATAAGCTAGCTTATTTGAGATGTCTCCAAACATGTAGATATCAAAAGGCTAGCTTAAAAGCTACTTTGATGAAAAAATAAGCTCCCCCAAACACCCTTTAACTATGAGCAACAGAGGGTCGTGCCTTATGCCTTGATAGCCACTTGGCTGATAGGTAAGTACATCTCCTCATTCTTGCAGTGTAAGCTCATGCAACCAAATAGCAACCCTCCAAAATCATATGAACTGTGAAGTAGGCAGCTAAGATGAATGGTTTGCTCATAAAATTAGCCAAAAAATTTAATGGACTCACTTCCCCAAAATCTGAAAACTTTTCAGAATTAAAACATAGAACATATCACAGGTTTTAGAAATTTGTACTCATAGGTTGCAAGGTGTTAGAAAACAAGGCACTAAAAAGAAATCTGGTTTTTCAAATTACTTCTGAAGTATTTGAATAAATTTGCAAATGCTGAATAGTTAGCTAAGCTGAGGTAAATGATATTCCTTTACAGTTTCAAGATAATGTGAAAGCAGAAAAGAAATATTGTGATGAGGTGTTAAAAATGCAATAATGGGAACAGACGTATGAAATTCTAAAAGTGTCCCCTTGATGGTTAGTTCTTCTTCTGTCCAATTTGCAAGCTGTCACTTTAATTGTAAGCCTAATACTTGTCTACTTCCCTCCTTTGTATGAAGCAGGTACTGATTATATGCTAGTGAAAATCCACGAGTTGGTTACCTGCCCAGGAGTGATAAGGCCTTTTTCCTCGGCATCAGTAATCATGCTATATCCAATCCTGCCAGAAAAATTAATTCTATCAGCATTAAAAAAAAACTTTGTTGGTTTAAAAAATAAATTTCATTAGAAAATGTGAGAAGGAAAATTAACACCTGTCCTTAACACTGGAGCAGGGCTCCATCATTTCAAGCTTAGCAGCAATACGGGCCTTGCAGCCACTCACAACATTGTTGAGATACACCAACGGTGTTTTGCCGATCAACTGAGAGATTGCAGGAAATACTTAGAGAACTAAAGATTGAACTTGAAGTGGTTAAACAACATTCAGGGAAAAGGAGAAGCTCATACTTCAGTGACGTCCTTAGAAATCTTAGTTGTATGACTCACTTCACCCATTTTATCAGACTATCTGCAAGAATCAAAGGTTTAGAACATATTCAGTTCTTCCAAATATATCTACTGGACATTTGCACACCTCGAATGAGAGTTTAAGTTTTATTCTACTGGAAATAAATTTGAGTATTCAATTTGAGCATAATGCACAATTTAAGTGTCATATGCAGTCATAATATGTGTAAAGTTTAGCCAAACTGGATGATAATGGAAGCTATATGCATGGAAAGTGTAGGTCTCATAAACCCTTACAAAAGGAATAGACAATGTACATAACAAAAACATCAAGAGGGTAACATTTTATTTCTTAAAAAATCTCTTACAGTTCAATTTCATGATGGTGTCAGGTGGAAGATGAAAAGAATTACTTAGACATGTATTCTAAAACTTAATATATCAACTAGCTACCTTGAAGTAATCATACAAGAATTAATCACATGGTGTACCATATAGTAGCAGCACAGTTTGTAGATGTTCACATGCACAATTAAGAAGTAAGAATTCACTGTTTAAGACAGAAAAGTTATATTTCTCAATTATCCTTCTATAATGATGATTGTTTTCTGCAAGAAAGAATAAAAGGAAAATAAGTAGACAAAAGCCATATCGTGTTTGGATCTGATGTGCAATTTGATTCTTTAATATTAATTATCCCTTAAAAGGAGATGCAAATGGTAAAGAAATCCATAAATTTCCATCAATTTTATGGCTCTCATACTATAGCATACTAATTAGCAAATTACATTGGGAGTAAAGATTAATGATAACTACAGTCTGGCAGTAGCTTCGAAAGACAAAGAGACTTTGATACGGAGACATTTTCAAAACACACTTGGTTCAGTTGGAAATAATAAAATGAAAAACAACTAAGTATGAACATATTAGCACAAACGGAAAGAGAAATCAATTCAAAGTACAAAAAAGGTAACAATATGCCAACAGAATATGTAATTGGACCATAAACAGTGGAACAACACCTATATAGTTTTTCAAAGTAAAATACTAATCATATGTGGGAAGAAAGTGCAAAAGAATACATAGATGGTGAACATCTACTTATGCCAATTCCAGACATAAACAAAAAGACCAAACTCCCTAAAGCTTATCTAGAATATAAAAAGAACAGAGACAATGGTTCAACTTTCAGTAAATGAATAAAAGCATACAAATGAAATGATAAGTGTTAAACTACAGTTTTTGTAATCACGTATGAAGAATCCCTATCAAACATAGGCCAGTGGAGGACTTATGCTGAAGCTGATGGGAACCAAAATGAAAAATAGGCTGTCTCAATAAGACAACTTTCAAGGGAGTAACAGATACTAAAGTTCAAACATACCTCACGGGGGCCAATTTTAGGTACTGGCTAATATTTTGTCAAGAATTTTTTGTGTCAAACTACATGATTTTCGAGCAAATGAAAATGAAGTCTGCAAAGAGAAGCTCGAAATCTGACCAACAATAACCAGTGCTTTAGAATTACCTCATGTTCAACACCATACACTTATATATTATTGAAGCTTGAAGATACTATTTTCCTTTGGGGAACTTAAATATGTATGACCATGAATCTGAAATATTAATAGCAGCACAAGAAAGCCAGACGGGCACACGTTTACCCTAGATCATAGCAAAAGACACGATACTTAACTAAAATTTGCTCCGCTATGAAGCCAACTCCAATACGGGCAGAAAAGTCTTAAATAAAAAAGATCAGATCAAATGTAAAAGTTCCATGACTATCACATTAAATATGTGAACTGAGAAAAGTTTTTTCCCACTAAAATTTCAAGTAGAACAAAAAGAAAACCAGAGGATAGAAAAAGAGGAGATTTATTTACTTAATAAAGGGAAAAACTAGATTTCTCCTCGAATACAAATAAATTTCAGACAACTACGAACTCTTTCCAATGACCATCTTCTCTCGTCTAGTAAACGATGAACATCTCCAATAATATGTTTAGGTCACACTATAAGAACATTACGAAAAGGTAGTCATCAACCAGATTAAACCAAAATTGAACCTTTCCGTCATCAACGTATAATCTAATCCCCAAACAACCAATAACTCTATTATTCAACAAAATAATTAAACAAGATATTGAAGTGGGACCCACAAATCTCCATCCAAAATCATCAAAGAATGGAATAATCCCAGTTTCGGCTAAACATCTTAAATTTTCTCAAGCAAAGAAGAAGCCAAATGTAATACTGACCACTGAACTCTATGAACAAGAAAAGTCAAACCAGTGCCCGGATCCTCGATCAAACACAAATCAAAGAGATTAAAGCAGCAAAATAAATAGATAAAATCAATGTAATGAAGAAAGGCTCACCACCTGAGAGAGAGACTTCAACAAAGACGACAGCTTTCTGCTAAAATTTCTGCTGCCCTGGCATTTGTGGGTTTTCTTAATTACGATTTGCATATAATAAAAAGTTGTTTTATACAAATTTGTGGGGGTGTTTTCGTTATTAGTTACTAAATATTGAAATTGCTAAATAGATCCCTCAATTCTTATATGAACTAAGAAATTAGTGTATTAAAATTGCTATCAGCTCCTCCCGTTCTCATGTTATTTTGGAGTTGGTCCCACCCATCAGGAGTAAAAGTTCTAACAAGAGGAAATTAGACCCTCAAATCATGGAAATTTTCTCTTTTGGCGCTTGTTAGATCCCCAAGTTCTTATAATTATCTCTCATCTTTTTAACCTTTATTCTTCCAGACGATTCTGCACATCAAAAGAAGAAACGGTCGTCATCCGAACCCGACAAATAACGGGTCGGCTTCTGATGCTAATGGGTATGTATGTATGTATGGCCCCCGATTACCCAATAACCCAAATCCTATTCTATCACCCAGCTTGTTTTTGTGTGGACACTACAGTCATTGTTTGGGGCCGAACATCCAGCCTGCGAACAGAAGCACCGGCTGGGGATTTCAAAAGGCACTTCACCCTCTTTCTCCGGGTTAGCTTTGGCTCTTACTACATTAATCTTAATTAATTTCGTATTCATTTATTTATTTATCCCTTTTTTATAGTTTCTTGCTGTTAATGGGGTGATCCCAAAGATGTTACTAGCTAGTTTGAAGCTATATTTGATGACAAACAATGTGCTAGAGAGAGACCATGTTTGAGAAATGCCCTACAAAATACTATTTTTAAAGTAAAACACAAGATCAACCCCCCACTGAGCACAGCAATGAACACAGAGAAACAATCCAGCCTAGCTACAAGCCTTCGAATTATAATTATCCTGGATCCATCCCTTGCTGTCATTTCTCCTCGTAACATCCGATGCCGTTGTCAGAACGAAACTGCTCAGAATATTTCTAATCCCCAAGCTCTTGATCATACATAGGTATAGAAAAAACTCCAACTTAGCAACCTCAACAAAATTATGCATCACCAATCTCCGGCCATCTGTGCATATTGTGGTAGCTAGTAGGATAGAGATAGAAATAGGAACCACAACTTTCTTATCCGAATTCGTAACACCTATTTAGCCTCTTTCTCTCCCAACTCTTTTTCCCCCTTCCTCCAACAATGAATCTTAGGAATGGAAATCCATGCTGGTGCTTATGTCTGTATTTTGGTGTGCTGATCTTTTGATCTTCTTCGAGAATAAAATATCTTCGCTTACATATGTTGTAATGTAATGTTCAGGATCAGTTGCTGGGATGGTTGCTTCATTCTTGTTGTTGGAGGGTTGCCACTGGTGTACCTCAACACAGATTATTATTGGAAGACACCACAAAAGCCTATCTAAGCGTAAATATTTATGACTTGATTTGATTAGTTAGTTTTTTATTTTTTTATTTACTTTTTAGTGATCTTTGATATAACAATTATCCATCCCTTTGTTAACTTACTTTGTTCTTCAACAGAGCAGACAAGCTGCAATTGAGAAAGCCTCTCATTCTTTCGGAGTATGATCAGGAGACCTCGTTCAGCAGAAGGCATGCTGTATTATTATGCAGCGGAATTTCTCTTGTTTCGGCTCTCACTTTAAGTTGTGTCCCTGTAAAAGCTGCAGCAGAAGAAAAGACTCAGAAATCTCTGGAGGATGGGGAGGGAGAAACTGGAGTTGTTGGTGCTATCAAATCCCTGTTCGATCCGAACGAGAAAACCAAGTCAGGAAAAGTACTGCCCAAGGCTTACTTGAAGGCTGCGAGGGAAGTGGTGAAGACTCTCCGAGAGTCGCTGGAGGAAGATACCAAGGATGTCGCCAAGTTTAGGAGAAGTGCTGATGCTGCCAAGGAGTCAATTAGAGACTACTTGAATGGGTGGAGAGGACAGCAGGCCGTAAGCAAAGAGGTTTTTCTGATCTTTTCCTATCTACATTCATTATCTCACCTGACTTACTTGTATTTGCATATAAGCATAGTTCTCATAGAGACATAGACTAAGGTTAGCTGTTGGTATGTGATATTTACAAGTAACACAAGTTGAACACTTTAGCTTCCCACAAGGCATGCCTGCATGCGTGTTAAGTTTGTGTTTGTATAATCAATATTTCAGTTCATTTGGTTAGATGACGCCTCAAATTCAAACACACTTCAAATTAACTTCTTGTAGTTGAATATAATGTAACTTTAACTACACTTTTTTGCTGGAGAATGGACATCATCATCATCATTCACACTCAAAGTCTTTTACCATAAAAGATAATATAAATCCAAGCCAGCTCTTGTGTGTTCTAGATTGGCCAATTATGCAGATGTTTTACTGTTAGGACCACAAATTTTCGTTGATCAAACTCATAAAGCTGTAATCATACTAGGAGTAGGATGAACTTCTAATTTGCATTCCTTTATCATTAATATTAGACACTAGTTGCCCTCATTTCTCAGAAAATAGAGAAGAATATACTTTGTTTCTAAACATATCTTGATTAAATTATGATCTCAACATCTTTTTCCATCTTATCATTTACTCCAGGAATCCTATTTTGCCCTGGAGAAAGCAATCAGGTCCCTCGCCAACTTCTATTCGAAAGCTGGCCCCTTTGCAACACTCTCAGAGGAAGTGAAAACAAGCATCCTGGATGACTTGAACACAGCGGAAGCATATCTATAGCTAAATGTGATCCTCAGTTGTGTTTTAAATCATATCGTCGGTCTAGTAGTAGTTGGCCATTCGATTCTCTTATTTCTGTTTAGTTTTTTTACCTCTTTCTAGATGGTTTGCCCCTTTGGCACATCGGTACTCGTTTGTTTTCCCTCATACGAGGGTCATAAGCTGATTAAACTATGTTGAGGACCATGTGGTTGCATATTTGTTTGCATGTTGTCTTCTGACCATATATAACTGCTTAAACTAGGGAGTGTAAAGTGTATTACAGTGGCAAACTCTCTGATTATCATGGAACCTATGGGACTCAAGGCTAATTATTTTTTTCGCATCTTTTCTTCAACAATGTTTTAAATTAAGCTACATGCGCAATATTCACAAAATCTACATCGGTACTATCATGTATCTCAACGGTGTTCAGCTTGACGGCTTGTGAAGTTCATATCGTAGTCCATGTATTTTTATCCGTTTCAAGAAAAGGGGGAAAATCCAGAGCACAAATCCATGTATTTTTAACCATTTCCAGAAAAGAAAAAAGCACAAAAGAAGTCCATGTATTTTACCAATCATTCTTTTACAAAAGTACATTTTCAAAGCTCTCTAACCTTTTTTTTTTTAAGTAGGGAAATTAATTTTGGACTCAGTTCACTATTTGGAAAAAAACTCACCCTCGCCTACTTCTCCCAATTCCTTCATTTATTCCCTTTTTCAAAAGAAACTATCATTCAAATAGCAGAATATGATACAGTTATTGGAAACACATGACTTTTTTTTTTTTGTTGGGACATTATAGGAAATCAATTTCTTGCGTAAAAATGTTTTTCCAGACATTTTAAAGTGTTTCTTGAAAAAATATTTTGTGTACTATTTATTTCACCCTTAAATCAAGGGAAGGAATAACTTAGTTCAAAAGTTCATATATAGTTTGGATCTAAATCAAACAATGGGAATCAACAATCTTAGGAAAAGAAGAGAGAAAGAGACGGATTGTCAAAAAGGTATGTGTTATCGCCCACTTATCCTATTTTTTGTTATTAAAATATTAGGTTTCTAAGCAGTTCATAGAAAAAAAGTAAGAATTGGATTCCTACAATTTTAACGTGTTCTCTTCATTTCTTAAATAACTTGTGAACCAACAAACTAAGGATTAGGATTTTTTTTTTTTTGCTAAAAGTTGTTCGGGGGTGCTCGTGTGAGGAGGTATTCACACGATTACCACCAATCTTGTCGAAGCAAACTAGGGGTGAGCAAAGTTCGGTGCAAACAAATTAAACCGATCGAATTGAATTTTAGTGGTTCGGTTTGGTTTTAGAAAACTTATGTTTGTTTTGGTTCTAAAATTTGAAACCGAAATAATCAAACCCGCCGCTCTCGACATAATTACCTAAAAAGCTTATGCTCGTTCAAGGTGAATAGATAATTAATACTAATAATTTTTATATATTTTGATTGAAATGTTTGATTTTAGTTTGTAAAGTCATTGATTTGACGAGTTTTCTCTTCAATTTGAGATACGAGATAAGTTAAAGGTTTGAAGGAGTAAGTCTTTTTTTTTTTTTTTTTTGAGAGAAATAATAGTCTTGGCTTTTAGCTAAAAATTCACTAATTTTACATTTTAAAGCCCAAACCAAACAAACCAAATTGAACTGCACTGAACGGATTCGACATGTTTCGATTCGGTTTTGAAACTAGCTCGTTCGGTTTGACGAAAAATAGTAGAAAACCGACTGAATCAATCGTCTGCTCACCGCTAGGTTACGAAATCTAACTTTCATTGCTCTTATTAAGTTGCACTTTCTCTACTCGACCCCCGACTTTGCAAGCGCATTTTGTGGGTGAAAAAATCCAATTGACAAGACATTTATCTCCATCGACACATGCTTGTTTTGAGTCATTTGTCATTTAGAGGCAATGTACCCATCCAATTTTTTAACTGAAGCTATTTGACAATTATAGATAAGGGGTCCAATCCGGTAAGAAAAGTTTAAAGTCTAGAGAATTTTGTGTCCAAAGTGAGAAGCAGATCATTGTGGGACAAAAAATTCTTTTGAGGGTTATGTGCAAAATACCCACTTAACAAAAAAGTTCAGGGGTTAGTCAATAATAAACATAATAAACAAAGGGTAAAATTCACAAAACCCACCATAATTATTTTATTTTAACCCTCTCTCTTCCTCTATTATATGGAACCCTAGTCTACTAAATTCCCTTTCTCGGAAGGAACAAGTCCTCAAAATTCGCAGATGAAGAAGAGCCAAGCGAAGCGCTCATCCTCCTCCTCTTCAAAACCCCCCGCGGCTTCGTCCTCCGCTCGGAAATCTCGATGGGAAACGGCTCCCGATGGTGGCCCTTCAACTTCCAGGGAACCGGCCAAGCCCTCCTCAACTCCTAACAACCATAAAGAATCGGACAGAAACAGCAGGGATGCCCCTCCTCCCTCCTCCTCCGCCCCCGTCCCCGCCGCCCCGACGGCGCCGGCCTACGGGTTCCAAAACCTGGAGCGCCGAACCATCGTCCTCGCTGACGGCAGCGTCCGCTCCTACTTCGCTCTGCCCCCGGATTATCCTCTCGACCCTTACGGCCAGCAGGGCGGGCGAGGCTTCGACAGGAGGTTCAGCCCTGACTGTTTCCGCGAACCCCTGCCGCCCCCGCCGAGAGACTACTGGCTTGACGGCCCACCGCCGCCCGTGGAGGCTGGGCCGTCGGCCATGAAGAGGAAGTACCCTGACGACGACGAGTTCGCCTGGCACAGACACCACGTTTCTCAGTACGGTCACCCTATCCCCCCTAATCTGAGGTACGAAGACGATCTGAGGATGCCGAAGCAGATGAAATTAGGAGGAGGAGGAGGAGGAGGCAGAGACGAGCCGCCAGCGACGACCTCCGTGCCTGCTGTAATGGATGTGGACCCACAGGCATTGAAGAGGGCTTTTCTCAAGTTTGCTAAGACCATAAACGTGAATGCTGCTCAGAGGAAGAGTCTTTTGGAGGATGGGAAGAACGGCCGGTTGTTTTGCGATGTCTGTGGCAGGTTCGATCTTTTTTACTTCGCTCATCATTATTTCAGGCTTTCTTTTGATGTTCCTTATGCTTGTGGTCTGTGCTTCTATTTATCTCTCGAATCGCATGGATTGCCGTGGACTTTTAGGGGCTTTATTAGTTTTATGTCCAGCTCTGTTGAATGATGTTGTGCACGTGCACTGCTTTTTTCCAGTTCTTTAGGTGAATTTATGTGGTTTTCTTGTGAATTATTTTACAGTGCTAATCTGTGGATCATCTTATTTTCCTTTTAATCTCTGATGACATGTGTTGAGCATATCTGTTTGAAGTTACTCGGTGTGCTTCTATTTTATCTTTCATGTTTTTATGTCAATGATTGCTTCTCTTCCTCCTACAACCTATGTCGTCACAGCTCCATTTATAGACAAATTAGGTTCTCTAATCTTCTTATTTGCCGTATATGAGTTAATTAGTTGCAAGTGGAATGCTGCATTCTCTTGAACTTCCATGTTGAGTTTGAAGGAGCTTTATTAGTGTCATTCATAGTTGGAAGTATAATGTTGTCCTCAACTTTTATCCAAGTACTTGACATGGGATTCAAGGTAAGGTTTATGGGTGTGATATTTAGACTTGAAGGAGTTGTATTAATAGGCCTTTTTCTTATTTAATTAAATTTGATTTTTTTTTTGGCCTAGTCCTACGTTTGCTCAAACTTTGTAGTTACAACTGCCAAATCACATTATCTCGATAAGTTTCTGTTAACTGATGGTCGGTGATGGTCTCCTTCATTTGTGGGGTACAGAAAACTTGTTGAATTTGTTCTGTAAAATCACTCTTTTCTACCGCAATTCTGTTTGAAGTTACTGTTATCTATTTTCCAGCATATTTATGTCATCTAATGATCATGATGTATAGTTGAAAGTGGATGCAATTCATGATGGTAAAGGTATTAATGCACTTTCTAGATTTAGCGTAAAGGTATATACCCCGAACATAAATTTGTATATCAAAGAGGTCTCAGTAGCTGGATATCATAATATGGTTTTATGAAATGTAGTATGTGGATAAAAGGAAGATTGGAATCGTGGGAAATTTTTAAGAGGTTTGAAAATGGATAAATAAACTTTTATGGATAATGAGTAAATAATAGGAGAAGGGGCATGCCTTTAGTCATCTGAAAAAATATTGAAGTTTTTAAGGAATTGTTGGTTGTAGCTAGGGTGTTGATTATTCTATCTTCAAGCCTGGTCTAGTATTATTATTATTATTTTTGTTGCTTTGTATTTTTCATTTATTCTCTCCTTGTGCACTGATGCTTTGAGCATTAAACAACACTAACCTCTGATGATCTAAGCAGGATGTACATACTCAGAGTGCTTTATCTATTTGCTTGATTGAGCTTTCTTTTGTTTTCTTTTTCTGCAGTTATCGTGATACCGCATTTAATATGTTTTCTTATATTCCTTGTTAAGTTTGTTTGTTTAGATTGCTTCAGATGCTTTGTGTGAACACTTTAAATCCGTGAGGTCTTAGGTCTAATTCTTGTTCGTAATGATCTTTAATATATGTACATTGGTCATATTTATTCTTCCTTTGCTGGTTCCTTTGAGATGCATCGTGATTCTAAATGTTGGATATCAAGGTTATGTCAAATGAAAAGGTTGCATATAGGATGATGGAAATCGACAACATATCGGGATATTTGGTAAAGATCAGATGGAGTCGTATTAGATAGTTATATACATCTTGTAGATGTATTAAATGAAATCAAATTGTACAAAAAACATCAAATCATGTATGTGAAATTTATTTAGAGGTTAAATGGTTGTGGATACATCTAAGATGAGTCAAGCAGGAGATAGATGGAGATTGAGAAATAGGAGGGGCTTACCTGCGGCAACACACAATTAAGGGGTGAAGGGATAAACAACAATCAAGTATGAAGAGACTCACAAGAGGGTGTTTGCGGAGGCTTATTTTTTAGTCAAACTAGTTTTTAAGCTAGCTTTTTTTATTTCTATCTGTCTGGTAAAATGCCAAATAAGTTAGCTTATAAGTCCCATTTTAAAAAGCTGGTATACCCCAGCTTTTGAAAAACTAGCTTATAAGCTCACTTAAAAAAGTTAGGTTTGACTAAGCAAATTACTATTCTACTCAAACATTTTTTATAGTATTTTTATCAAAAAAGCCAAAAGCCATTAAAAGTCGGCATAACTTATAAGCTTCAAAAAATAAGCCTTCCCAAACACCCTCTAAGTCGAGAAAGGTGTGGTGAAGCATTGGGGCTTAATTGAGCTCTAATCTTCTATTGAGATCTATATAAAGCAAGTTCCAGTTTGGATTAGGGCTCAATTGCCCAAACCTGACCTTTAAAGCAAAATGTTAGATTAGATTCTGATGTAAAATTATTTCAGCTGAATTTTTTGCTGAAATGTTGTCCAATATAGGAAAAAATTCCAAAATGTCACTTGATATATTGAGAAAATTCTGAATTATTTAAACAAGTTCCCAAAATGTCAACATTAAGTATAACCTTTCTCGCTGCAGCGAACCCTATAAAAGAACATTTCGGATGACATATTAGACATGTCAGTTGATTTTTAAGCTCTAAATGCATTGATGTGATTTTTGAGAGCATGGTTGGACGCAGACCCATCATGTTGAGTTTTCGGTTTATAGTTAAAGTATATGGTTCTTAGTCACTAATATAGTGACTTGAAATGATTAAAGGTTTAAAGTAGATGTATTTACTTTCAGTTAAGTGTGAGATAAATATGCATATTAAGAGTTTCAAAGTAGGGTTTACATAACTGGTTTTGTGAGGTTAGGTTAAAAGCAACTGAATTTGAAACCAAAAAATTCGACCACTTCTCTTTCACTCTCACTTCGATCGGGGTATCAAGCGTCCTTCACTCTCACTTTAACAGGCACTTGTCTCTCTCAAGGCTGGGGGAGGGGCTTCGATCAACTTTCCTACGGCAGAATGATCAAATCAAAGCCAACGACGACGAAGACGAGATTACTAAGTAGTTTCAGTATTGTAGCTTGTTTTTTTCTCAAATTCTTTTTTCTTGTTCATTTTCCTTCTGCAACCATCTGCTATCTCTTCTTTCCGCTCCATGTTAATCTTGCTTCTTTTTTCCTTCTCTACTACTTGGTGACAACTTTTCTTTCTTTCTTTCTTCTTTTCTCCTCTCGTACTTGTTCTGCAAATTGTAACATTGAAGATTTAGCAGCAACGTCATTAATATTGCAATTTTAACTTAGAATCTTATATTTCATTATATTTAAATTATGAAATTTAGTGCACTTCACTTCAATGAGGCCCGCCCGCCTCGCCTTGTGCATAGCGCAAGTCATGTGCTTTTGTGGCCCCGCATTGCATCGTCCGCGTTAATAACATTGTTGAATATATTGAAAGACAATTTGATATTAGGTGATGCAGGACAAAATGGTTTCAAATTGTTGCAGTTGAGATTAGGAAAATTCATTAGGATTTTAATTTTAGTTAGAAGGATATAATTTAAATAGGATTGGATTTATTATTTCGTTAGGATTGTTATTTTGTTGAGATTTATTATTTGATGCTATTTGTTAGTTAGGATTTTATGTGTTGCTATATTCTTAAGAGTTTATTTTGTCTTAGTTTATTCTTATAAATGGGTTGTAGTTCTTCATTTCAGGGAAAGAGAGAAGTTTATGAAATATCAGACATGTGAGTTGCATTTATCTTATCGTATGAGTTGCTATTATGTTAGACATATGAGTTATCTAGGGTGTGAATTTCAATTTTCTTTTGTTGTTAATATGTATTGGATCTCAAAGACATTATCTCCACAAATCAACCACTCATTAGATCTATAAAAGCCAGAATGGAAAACAAAAGACTTTATTCAATCTTCAATCAAATAATCCTTATCAAACAAAACCCACCGCGCAAATTAATTCTTACTCCCCGAGTATGTGTTAACCTCAACAAGTCATAAGCGTTAACATCATCACTTCCCCTTCTCTTCATCTCCTCTTCTCCCGTTCTTCGTGACCACAGGAGCCTATCAGGCCCGATCCCTTCAGAACTTTATCTCGACCCCTTCAGAACCTTATTGCCGCCAGCAAAGTCGCCGATTAAAGCTCCGCACGACCTTGTCTCCTTCTGTCAAACCATCTCCAAGCCTCGCCAGACCTGAATTTTTTATGCTTACCGGCAAGTTTTCCAACACCGACAGACTCTTCCGACTTTCTCACAGGCTTAGAAACCCTTCCACGAGCTCTCTGAGTCTGACGCCTGTGAAGTTTCGATCACTCTTAAGTTCACTAAAATGACACCATCCAAGAGTTCAACTAGATCACATTCAATTAGTTTTTGAAGTCGAAAGAGATCTACTTTTGATTAATGTTGTTTCTTTGATCCCCTTCATTTGGTAGTAGAGACGAAATGGATTCGTAGTTGGTTTCAAATCAACGACAATTATGGAGAAACAATGCAATGGCTGCCTTATCTACTTTAGATTATTGAGACCCTTAGAACTCTTGAGAAATTCATGATAGAAAAATAGGTTATAAACGAGGACGTTAGGGCACATTTTGATGTACTAGAAGGGACACAATCAAGCGACATCATGTTGAGTAAAGATTTATATTGTAACGAATATGTCACACCCCTACCATGAGCCCATTGTCGCGATATAAGTCGTGAGACTCAGCGAGTGAAAGCGCTGGCTTGGCTCTATCCATGCCAAAATTAACTAGCCAATGTTGCACTAGAATCCCTTCACATACTATATGAACTCATTCAATTCTTTGTAAATTCCTAATGTGGGACTAAACACCTTGGGTATCACAATCACCCACCTTAAATACACGATGCCCTCATCGCAGTTTTTCTTATTTTTTATTTTTTAGTTATAATAAATGTCAATGTTATAAAAGAGCTAGGCACCACTAGGTGCCGGAATAGCGCCTAGCGCTGGACACCTAGGCGGATTTCTTTCTTTGTTTTAGTGATGGTAGAGGAGGTTCTCTGAAAGTCGGAGGTGGAGGAGGTGTTCATAGTATTGGAGGAGGCCGGACATGTTCGGAGGAGATTGGAGGAGGCCGGACATGTTCGGAGGAGATTGGAGGACGTAGAGACTAGCGGAGGAAATCATGACCAAGACATGAGCGGTGCAGTCCGCGTAAGTGACCACCCTCATCTAGGCGCTTTTTAAAACAATTGCATCCTACATCACCACTTGGTGATGTGAATTCTAGAGGTGGCTTCTATGGGTCTTATATGTGGCTCCACCGTGCTCGCGTGATACAACACTCAGTTCCGCATAGCACTTAGTTTCGCACTTCCGGCTGACTAACAACTTTGATATTATTTGTCATGCCCTGGGCCCACGAGCCCATTGACGCGATGTAAGTCGTTGAACCCACTGAGTGCAACACGTGGTTTGGCTCAATCCACTACCAAAATTAACTAGTTAATGATGCACTTGAATCCCTTCACTTACTATATAAATCCATTCAATTCTTTTATAAATATTTCTCCTTGAGATTCAACTCTGCTATTCAAAATGGGGCATCTCAATCGTATCCTTTGCCTTATAATTGACTTGTATGTGTTGGATGTAACTGATCCATGCCTGAAAATTAAGCAAAATGCTCCATAGATGGCTTTGTACCGTTATTAGGCAAAGTAGTTGCTTTTAAATGTTGGGTACAAAGTGAGAAGCAGATCATTGTGGGACAAAAATTCTTTTGAGGGTTATGTGCAAAATACCCACTTAACAAAAAGTTCAGGGGTTAGTCAATAATAAACATAATAAACAAAGGGTAAAATTCACAAAACCCACCATAATTATTTTATTTTAACCCTCTCTCTTCCTCTATTATATGGAACCCTAGTCTACTAAATTCCCTTTCTCGGAAGGAACAAGTCCTCAAAATTCGCAGATGAAGAAGAGCCAAGCGAAGCGCTCATCCTCCTCCTCTTCAAAACCCCCCGCGGCTTCGTCCTCCGCTCGGAAATCTCGATGGGAAACGGCTCCCGATGGTGGCCCTTCAACTTCCAGGGAACCGGCCAAGCCCTCCTCAACTCCTAACAACCATAAAGAATCGGACAGAAACAGCAGGGATGCCCCTCCTCCCTCCTCCTCCGCCCGTCCCCGCCGCCCCAGCGCCGGCCTACGGGTTCCAAAACCTGGAGCGCCGAACCATCGTCCTCGCTGACGGCAGTCGCTCCTACTTCGCTCTGCCCCGGATTATCCTCTCGACCCTTACGGCCAGGGGCGGTCGCGGCCACCCTGGATTCGGGCGAGGCACAGGAGGTTCAGCCCTGACTGTTTCCGAACCCCTGCCGCCCCGCCGAGAGACTACTGGCTTGACGGCCCACCGCCGCCCGTGGAGGCTGGGCCGTCGGCCATGAAGAGGAAGTACCCTGACGACGACGAGTTCGCCTGGCACAGACACCACGTTTCTCAGTACGGTCACCCTATCCCCCTAATCTGAGGTACGAAGACGATCTGAGGATGCCGAAGCAGATGAAATTAGGAGGAGGAGGAGGAGGAGGCAGAGACGAGCCGCCAGCGACGACCTCCGTGCCTGCTGTAATGGATGTGGACCCACAGGCATTGAAGAGGGCTTTCTCAAGTTTGCTAAGACCATAAACGTGAATGCTGCTCAGAGGAAGAGTCTTTTGGAGGATGGGAAGAACGGCCGGTTGTTTTGCGATGTCTGTGGCAGGTTCGATCTTTTTACTTCGCTCATCATTATTTCAGGCTTTCTTTTGATGTTCCTTATGCTTGTGGTCTGTGCTTCTATTTATCTCTCGATCGCATGGATTGCCGTGGACTTTTAGGGGCTTTATTAGTTTTATGTCCAGCTCTGTTGAATGATGTTGTGCACGTGCACTGCTTTTTCCAGTTCTTTAGGTGAATTTATGTGGTTTTCTTGTGAATTATTTTACAGTGCTAATCTGTGGATCATCTTATTTTCCTTTTAATCTCTGATGACATGTGTTGAGCATATCTGTTTGAAGTTACTCGGTGTGCTTCTATTTTATCTTTCATGTTTTTATGTCAATGATTGCTTCTCTTCCTACAACCTATGTCGTCACAGCTCCATTTATAGACAAATTAGGTTCTCTAATCTTCTTATTTGCATTATATGAGTTAATTAGTTGCAAGTGGAATGCTGCATTCTCTTGAACTTCCATGTTGAGTTTGAAGGAGCTTTATTAGTGTCATTCATAGTTGGAAGTATAATGTTGTCCTCAACTTTTATCCAAGTACTTGACATGGGATTCAAGGTAAGGTTTATGGGTGTGATATTTAGACTTGAAGGAGTTGTATTAATAGGCCTTTTTCTTATTTAATTAAATTTGATTTTTTTTGGCCTAGTCCTACGTTTGCTCAAACTTTGTAGTTACAACTGCCAAATCACATTATCTCGATAAGTTTCTGTTAACTGATGGTGGTGATGGTCTCCTTCATTTGTGGGGTACAGAAAACTTGTTGAATTTGTTCTGTAAAATCACTCTTTTCTACCGATTCTGTTTTGAAGTTACTGTTATCTATTTTCCAGCATATTTATGTCATCTAATGATCATGATGTATAGTTGAAAGTGGATGCAATTCATGATGGTAAAGGTATTAATGCACTTTCTAGATTTAGCGTAAAGGTATACCCTGAACATAAATTTGTATATCAAAGAGGTCTCAGTAGCTGGATATCATAATATGGTTTTATGAAATGTAGTATGTGGATAAAAGGAAGATTGGAATCGTGGGAAATTTTAAGAGGTTTGAAAATGGATAAATAAACTTTTATGGATAATGAGTAAATAATAGGAGAAGGGCATGCCTTTAGTCATCTGAAAAAATATTGAAGTTTTTAAGGAATTGTTGGTTGTAGCTAGGGTGTTGATTATTCTATCTTCAAGCCTGGTCTAGTATTATTATTATTATTTTTGTTGCTTTGTATTTTTTTATTCTCTCCTTGTGCACTGATGCTTTGAGCATTAAACAACACTAACCTCTGATGATCTAAGCAGGATGTACATACTCAGAGTGCTTTATCTATTTGCTTGATTGAGCTTTCTTTTGTTTTCTTTTTAGGTTATCATACCGCATTTAATATGTTTTCTTATATTCCTTGTTAAGTTTGTTTGTTTAGATTGCTTCAGATGCTTTGTGTGAACACTTTAAATCCGTGAGGTCTTAGGTCTAATTCTTGTTAATGATCTTTAATATATGTACATTGGTCATATTTATTCTTCCTTTGCTGGTTCCTTTGAGATGCATCGTGATTCTAAATGTTGGATATCAAGGTTATGTCAAATGAAAAGGTTGCATATAGGATGATGGAAATCGACAACATATCGGGGATATTTGGTAAAGATCAGATGGAGTCATATTAGATAGTTATATACATCTTGTAGATGTATTAAATGAAATCAAATTGTACAAAAACATCAAATCATGTATGTGAAATTTATTTAGAGGTTAAATGGTTGTGGATACATCTAAGATGAGTCAAGCGAGATAGATGGAGATTGAGAAATAGGAGGGGCTTACCTGCGGCAACACACAATTGGGGTGGAGGGATAAACAACAATCAAGTATGAAGAGACTCACAAGAGGGTGTTTGGGAGGCTTATTTTTAGTCAAACTAGTTTTAAGCTAGCTTTTTATTTCTATCTGTGTGTAAAATGCCAAATAAGTTAGCTTATAAGTCCATTTTAAAATTTAAAACTTGCAACTTCTCAAGCTCAAAAAGTTAGGGACTAAGCAAATTACTATTCTACTCATTTTTTATAGTATTTTATCAAAAAGCAAAAAGCCATTAAAGTAACTTATAACATAAGCTTCAAAAATAAGCCTTCCCAAACACCCTCTAAGTCGAGAAGGTGTGGTGAAGGGCTTAATTGAGCTCTAATCTTCTATTGAGATCTATATAAAGCAAGTTCGGTTTGGATTAGGGCTCAATTGCCCACCTTTTAAAGCAAAATGTTAGATTAGATTACGATGTAATTATTTCATGTGAATTTTTTCAAAATGTTGTCCAATATAGGAAAAAATTCCAAAATGTCACTTGATGAGAAAATGAATTATTTAAACAACAAAATGTCAACATTAAGTATAACCTTGCAACCTATAAAGAACATTTAGGATGACATATTAGACATGTCAGTTGATTTTTAAGCTCTAAATGCATTGATGTGATTTTTGAGAGCATGGTTGGATAGACCCATCATGTTGAGTTTTGGTTTATAGTTAAAGTATATGGTTCTTAGTCACTAATATAGTGACTTGAAATGATTAAAGGTTTAAAGTAGATGTATTTACTTTCGCTTAAGTGTGAGATAAATGCATATTAAGAGTTTCAAAGTAGGGTTTACATAACTGGTTTTGTGAGGTTAGGTTAAAAGCAACCGAATTTGAAACCAAAAATTCGACCACTTCTCTTTCACTCTCCGCCGATCGGGTATCAAGCGTCCTTCACTCTCACTTTAACAGGCACTTGTCTCTCTCAAGGCTGGGGGAGGGGCTTCGATCAACTTTCCTACGGCAGAATGATCAAATCAAAGCCAACGACGACGAAGACGAGATTACTAAGTAGTTTCAGTAGTGTAGCTTGTTTTTTTCTCAAATTCTTTTTTCTTGTTCATTTTCCTTCGCAACCATCTCTATCTCTTCTTTCCTCCATGTTAATCTTGCTTCTTTTTCCTTCTCTACTACTTGGTGACAACTTTTCTTTCTTTCTTTCTTCTCTCTCCTACTTGTTGCGCAAATTGTAACATTGAAGATTTAGCAAAGCGTCATTAATATTGCAATTTTAACTTAGAATCTTATATTTCATTATATTTAAATTATGAAATTTAGTGCACTTCACTTCAATGAGGCCTGCCTCGCGCTTGTGCATAGCGCAAGTCATGTGCTTGTGGCCCGCATTGCATCGTCCGCGTTAATAACATTGTTGAATATATTGAAAGACAATTTGATATTAGGTGATGCAGAGGACAAATGGTTTCAAATTGTTGTTGAGATTAGGAAAATTCATTAGGATTTTAATTTTAGTTAGAAGGATATAATTTAAATAGGATTGGATTTATGTTAGGATTGTTATTTTGTTGAGATTTATTATTTGATGCTATTTGTTAGTTAGGATTTTATGTGTTGCTATATTCTTAAGAGTTTATTTTGTCTTAGTTTATTCTTATAAATGGGTTGTAGTTCTTCATTTCAGGAAAGAGAGAAGTTGAAATATCAGACATGTGAGTTGCATTTATCTTATCGTATGAGTTGCTATTATGTTAGACATATGAGTTATCTAGGGTGTGAATTTCAATTTTCTTTTGTTGTTAATATGTATTGGATCTCAAAGACATTATCTCCACAAATCAACCACTCATTAGATCTATAAAAGCCGAATGGAAAACAAAAGACTTTATTCAATCTTCAATCAAATAATCCTTATCAAACAAAACCCAAGGAATTAATTCACTCCCCGAGTATGTGTTAACCTCAACAAGTCATAAGCGTTAACATCATCACTTCCCCTTCTTCATCTCCTCTTCTCCGTTCTGTGACCGAGAACTATCAGGCCGATCCTTGAGAACTTTATCTCGACCCCTTGAGAACCTTATTGCGCCCGACAAAGTCGTAGATTAAAGCTCATACGACCTTGTCTCCTTCGTCAAACCATCTCCAAGCCTCGCCAAACTGAATTTTTTATGCTGCAAAAGTTTTCCAACACCGGACTCTTCCGACTTTCTCACGGCTTAGAAACCCTTCCCGAGCTCTCTCGATCGGCCTGTGAAGTTTCGATCACTCTTAAGTTCACTAAAATGACACCATCCAAGAGTTCAACTAGATCACATTCAATTAGTTTTGAAGTCGAAAGAGATCTACTTTTGATTAATGTTGTTTCTTTGATCCCCTTCATTTGGTAGTAGAGACGAAATGGATTAGTAGTTGGTTTCAAATCAACGACAATTATGGAGAAACAATGCAATGGTCACTTTATCTACTTTAGATTATTGAGACCCTTAGAACTCTTGAGAAATTCATGATAGAAAAATAGGTTATAAACGAGGACGTTAGGGCACATTTTGATGTACTAGAAGGGGACACAATCAAGCGACATCATGTTGAGTAAAGATTTATATTGTAACGAATATGTCACACCCCGGTCTGCGAGCCCATTGTCGATATAAGTCGTGAGACTCAGCGAGTGAAAGCGTGGCTTGGCTCTATCCATGCCAAAATTAACTAGCCAATGTTGCACTAGAATCCCTTCACATACTATATGAACTCATTCAATTCTTTGTAAATTCCTAATGTGGGACTAAACACCTTGGGTATCACAATCACCCACCTTAAATACACGATGCCCTCATCGCAGTTTTTCTTATTTTTTATTTTTTAGTTATAATAAATGTCAATGTTATAAAAGAGCTAGGCACCACTAGGTGCCGGAATAGCGCCTAGCGCTGGACACCTAGGCGGATTTCTTTCTTTGTTTTAGTGATGGTAGAGGAGGTTCTCTCGAAAGTGGAGGTGGAGGAGGTGTTCATAGTATTGGAGGCTGGGACATGTTGGAGGAGATTGGAGGACGTAGAGACTAGCGGAGGAAATCATGACCAAGACATGGCGGTGCAGTCAGCGTAGTGACCACCCTCATCTAGGCTTTTAAAACAATTGCATCCTACATCACCACTTGGTGATGTGAATTCTAGAGGTGGCTCTATGGGTCTTAGATGTGGCTCCACCGTGCTCGTGATACAACACTTTCGATTCGCATAGCACTTAGTTTAGCACTTCCGGTGACTAACAACTTTGATATTATTTGTCATGCGGGCCCACGAGCCCATTGGCGATGTAAGTCGTTGAACCCAGAGTGCAACCGTGGTTTGGCTCAATCCACTACTAAAATTAACTAGTTAATGATGCACTTGAATCCCTTCACTTACTATATAAATCCATTCAATTCTTTTATAAATATTTCTCCTTGAGATTCAACTCTGCTATTCAAAATGGGGCATCTCAATCGTATCCTTTGCCTTATAATTGACTTGTATGTGTTGGATGTAACTGATCCATGCCTGAAAATTAAGCAAAATGCTCCATAGATGGCTTTGTACCGTTATTAGGCAAAGTAGTTGCTTTTAAATGTTGGGTACAATTGATGAGCTCTTCCCTAATATTTGGAACAGGGTTCGTAGAATCACTTCATTAAAGGTGATTTATTCACAAGTTATGAATAGCTGATAAATTATTTGGCAGTCTTGAATAGATGCCACATCTCCTGTGCTCAGCTTATGGATTAAGTTTACGGGAAACTGATTCATATTGTTTGTTGTGTTTGATAACTCTTTCTTGTTATTTCCATATTCAAAATGACAGCAAAATACTTGCATGTTGGATATTGTATTTGTCGAAGGACAAATCAGTTGGCTTTTAATTAGTGTGTTTGCATATGAGCTATAATGTATGATATATGCATTTAGCATCTATGCGGTATAGCTACATTGAGATATTTCGCTGCTTGCATATACTCAGAAGTATGTGCCCAAATGCTGCTCAGATAAAGATCTTTTTCCCTCCTGGATATTAGTTGTCTGATGTGGAACCCATGAACATGTCTCTTGGGACATGGTTCTTAACTTCAACTGTTTGTTGTGTCAAACATAAGGACTATGAGCTGGAAGAAGAAAAATTCCACATGCATTTTGAAACTGTTACTTCTGTGTTTCCGAACCCCTGCCGCCCCGCCGAGAGACTACTGGCTTGACGGCCCACCGCCGCCCGTGGAGGCTGGGCCGTCGGCCATGAAGAGGAAGTACCCTGACGACGACGAGTTCGCCTGGCACAGACACCACGTTTCTCAGTACGGTCACCCTATCCCCCCTAATCTGAGGTACGAAGACGATCTGAGGATGCCGAAGCAGATGAAATTAGGAGGAGGAGGAGGAGGAGGCAGAGACGAGCCGCCAGCGACGACCTCCGTGCCTGCTGTAATGGATGTGGACCCACAGGCATTGAAGAGGGCTTTTCTCAAGTTTGCTAAGACCATAAACGTGAATGCTGCTCAGAGGAAGAGTCTTTTGGAGGATGGGAAGAACGGCCGGTTGTTTTGCGATGTCTGTGGCAGGTTCGATCTTTTTTACTTCGCTCATCATTATTTCAGGCTTTCTTTTGATGTTCCTTATGCTTGTGGTCTGTGCTTCTATTTATCTCTCGAATCGCATGGATTGCCGTGGACTTTTAGGGGCTTTATTAGTTTTATGTCCAGCTCTGTTGAATGATGTTGTGCACGTGCACTGCTTTTTTCCAGTTCTTTAGGTGAATTTATGTGGTTTTCTTGTGAATTATTTTACAGTGCTAATCTGTGGATCATCTTATTTTCCTTTTAATCTCTGATGACATGTGTTGAGCATATCTGTTTGAAGTTACTCGGTGTGCTTCTATTTTATCTTTCATGTTTTTATGTCAATGATTGCTTCTCTTCCTCCTACAACCTATGTCGTCACAGCTCCATTTATAGACAAATTAGGTTCTCTAATCTTCTTATTTGCATTATATGAGTTAATTAGTTGCAAGTGGAATGCTGCATTCTCTTGAACTTCCATGTTGAGTTTGAAGGAGCTTTATTAGTGTCATTCATAGTTGGAAGTATAATGTTGTCCTCAACTTTTATCCAAGTACTTGACATGGGATTCAAGGTAAGGTTTATGGGTGTGATATTTAGACTTGAAGGAGTTGTATTAATAGGCCTTTTTCTTATTTAATTAAATTTGATTTTTTTTTTGGCCTAGTCCTACGTTTGCTCAAACTTTGTAGTTACAACTGCCAAATCACATTATCTCGATAAGTTTCTGTTAACTGATGGTCGGTGATGGTCTCCTTCATTTGTGGGGTACAGAAAACTTGTTGAATTTGTTCTGTAAAAATCACTCTTTTCTACCGCAATTCTGTTTTGAAGTTACTGTTATCTATTTTCCAGCATATTTATGTCATCTAATGATCATGATGTATAGTTGAAAGTGGATGCAATTCATGATGGTAAAGGTATTAATGCACTTTCTAGATTTAGCGTAAAGGTATATACCCCGAACATAAATTTGTATATCAAAGAGGTCTCAGTAGCTGGATATCATAATATGGTTTTATGAAATGTAGTATGTGGATAAAAGGAAGATTGGAATCGTGGGAAATTTTTAAGAGGTTTGAAAATGGATAAATAAACTTTTTATGGATAATGAGTAAATAATAGGAGAAGGGGCATGCCTTTAGTCATCTGAAAAAAATATTGAAGTTTTTTAAGGAATTGTTGGTTGTAGCTAGGGTGTTGATTATTCTATCTTCAAGCGCCTGGTCTAGTATTATTATTATTATTTTTTGTTGCTTTGTATTTTTCATTTATTCTCTCCTTGTGCACTGATGCTTTGAGCATTAAACAACACTAACCTCTGATGATCTAAGCAGGATGTACATACTCAGAGTGCTTTATCTATTTGCTTGATTGAGCTTTCTTTTGTTTTCTTTTTCTGCAGTTATCGCATACCGCATTTAATATGTTTTCTTATATTCCTTGTTAAGTTTGTTTGTTTAGATTGCTTCAGATGCTTTGTGTGAACACTTTAAATCCGTGAGGTCTTAGGTCTAATTCTTGTTCGTAATGATCTTTAATATATGTACATTGGTCATATTTATTCTTCCTTTGCTGGTTCCTTTGAGATGCATACGTGATTCTAAATGTTGGATATCAAGGTTATGTCAAATGAAAAGGTTGCATATAGGATGATGGAAATCGACAACATATCGGGGATATTTGGTAAAGATCAGATGGAGTCGTATTAGATAGTTATATACATACTGTAGATGTATTAAATGAAATCAAATTGTACAAAAAACATCAAATCATGTATGTGAAATTTATTTAGAGGTTAAATGGTTGTGGATACATCTAAGATGAGTCAAGCAGGAGATAGCTGGAGATTGAGAAATAGGAGGGGCTTACCTGCGGCAACACACAATTAAGGGGTGGAGGGATAAACAACAATCAAGTATGAAGAGACTCACAAGAGGGTGTTTGCGGAGGCTTATTTTTTAGTCAAACTAGTTTTTAAGCTAGCTTTTTTTATTTCTATCTGTCTGGTAAAATGCCAAATAAGTTAGCTTATAAGTCCCATTTTAAAAGGCGGTATACCCCACTTTTGAAAAACTACTTATAAGCTCACTTAAAAAGTTAGGTTTGACTAAGCAAATTACTATTCTACTCAAACATTTTTATAGTATTTTTATCAAAAAAGCCAAAAGCCATTAAAAGTCGGCATAACTTATAAGCTTCAAAAAATAAGCCTTCCCAAACACCCTCTAAGTCGAGAAAGGTGTGGTGAAGCATTGGGGCTTAATTGAGCTCTAATCTTCTATTGAGATCTATATAAAGCAAGTTCGGTTTGGATTAGGGCTCAATTGCCCAAACCTGACCTTTAAAGCAAAATGTTAGATTAGATTCTGATGTAAAATTATTTCAGCTGAATTTTTTGCTGAAATGTTGTCCAATATAGGAAAAAATTCCAAAATGTCACTTGATATATTGAGAAAATTCTGAATTATTTAAACAAGTTCCCAAAAATGTCAACATTAAGTATAACCTTTCACATAAATGAACCCTATAAAAGAACATTTCGGATGACATATTAGACATGTCAGTTGATTTTAAGCTCTAAATGCATTGATGTGATTTTTGAGAGCATGGTTGGACGAGACCCATCATGTTGAGTTTTAGGTTTATAGTTAAAGTATATGGTTCTTAGTCACTAATATAGTGACTTGAAATGATTAAAGGTTTAAAGTAGATGTATTTACTTTCAGTTAAGTGTGAGATAAATATGCATATTAAGAGTTTCAAAGTAGGGTTTACATAACTGGTTTTGTGAGGTTAGGTTAAAAGCAATGAATTTGAAACCAAAAATTCGACCACTTCTCTTTCACTCTCCGCCGATCGGGGTATCAAGCGTCCTTCACTCTCACTTTAACAGGCACTTGTCTCTCTCAAGGCTGGGGGAGGGGCTTCGATCAACTTTCCTACGGCAGAATGATCAAATCAAAGACAACGACGACGAAGACGAGATTACTAAGTAGTTTCAGTATTGTAGCTTGTTTTTTTCTCAAATTCTTTTTTCTTGTTCATTTTCCTTCTGCAACCATCTGCTATCTCTTCTTTCCGCTCCATGTTAATCTTGCTTCTTTTTTCCTTCTCTACTACTTGGTGACAACTTTTCTTTCTTTCTTTCTTCTTTTCTCCTCTCGTACTTGTTCTGCAAATTGTAACATTGAAGATTTAGCAGCAACGTCATTAATATTGCAATTTTAACTTAGAATCTTATATTTCATTATATTTAAATTATGAAATTTAGTGCACTTCACTTCAATGAGGCCCGCCCGCCTCGCCTTGTGCATAGCGCAAGTCATGTGCTTTGTGGCCCGCATTGCATCGTCGCGTTAATAACATTGTTGAATATATTGAAAGACAATTTGATATTAGGTGATGCAGGACAAAATGGTTTCAAATTGTTGCAGTTGAGATTAGGAAAATTCATTAGGATTTTAATTTTAGTTAGAAGGATATAATTTAAATAGGATTGGATTTATTATTTCGTTAGGATTGTTATTTTGTTGAGATTTATTATTTGATGCTATTTGTTAGTTAGGATTTTATGTGTTGCTATATTCTTAAGAGTTTATTTTGTCTTAGTTTATTCTTATAAATGGGTTGTAGTTCTTCATTTCAGGGAAAGAGAAGTTTATGAAATATCAGACATGTGAGTTGCATTTATCTTATCGTATGAGTTGCTATTATGTTAGACATATGAGTTATCTAGGGTGTGAATTTCAATTTTCTTTTGTTGTTAATATGTATTGGATCTCAAAGACATTATCTCCACAAATCAACCACTCATTAGATCTATAAAAGCCAGAATGGAAAACAAAAGACTTTATTCAATCTTCAATCAAATAATCCTTATCAAACAAAACCCACCGCGCAAATTAATTCTTACTCCCCGAGTATGTGTTAACCTCAACAAGTCATAAGCGTTAACATCATCACTTCCCCTTCTCTTCATCTCCTCTTCTCCCGTTCTTCGTGACCACGAGAGCTATCGGGCCGATCCCTTGAGAACTTTATCTCGACCCCTTGAACCTTATTGCCGCCCGACAAAGTCGTAGATTAAAGCTCATACGACCTTGTCTCCTTCTGTCAAACCATCTCCAAGCCTCGCCAAACCTGAATTTTTTATGCTTACCGGCAAGTTTTCCAACACCGACAGACTCTTCCGACTTTCTCACAGGCTTAGAAACCCTTCCACGAGCTCTCTGAGTCTGACGCCTGTGAAGTTTCGATCACTCTTAAGTTCACTAAAATGACACCATCCAAGAGTTCAACTAGATCACATTCAATTAGTTTTTGAAGTCGAAAGAGATCTACTTTTGATTAATGTTGTTTCTTTGATCCCCTTCATTTGGTAGTAGAGACGAAATGGATTCGTAGTTGGTTTCAAATCAACGACAATTATGGAGAAACAATGCAATGGCTGCCTTATCTACTTTAGATTATTGAGACCCTTAGAACTCTTGAGAAATTCATGATAGAAAAATAGGTTATAAACGAGGACGTTAGGGCACATTTTGATGTACTAGAAGGGGACACAATCAAGAAGCGACATCATGTTGAGTAAAGATTTATATTGTAACGAATATGTCACACCCCCAGTCTGCGAGCCCATTGTCGCGATATAAGTCGTGAGACTCACTGAGTGAAACGCGTGGCTTGGCTCTATCCACTGCCAAAATTAACTAGCCAATGTTGCACTAGAATCCCTTCACATACTATATGAACTCATTCAATTCTTTGTAAATTCCTAATGTGGGACTAAACACCTTGGGTATCACAATCACCCACCTTAAATACACGATGCCCTCATCGCAGTTTTTCTTATTTTTTATTTTTTAGTTATAATAAATGTCAATGTTATAAAAGAGCTAGGCACCACTAGGTCTGAATAGCTTAGCATTTGGACACCTAGGCGGATTTCTTTCTTTGTTTTAGTGATGGTAGAGGAGGTTCTCTGAAAGTCGGAGGTGGAGGAGGTGTTCATAGTATTGGAGGAGGCCGGACATGTTGGAGGAGATTGGAGGACGTAGAGACTAGCGGAGGAAATCATGACCAAGACATGGCGGTGCAGTCAGCGTAGTGACCACCCTCATCTAGGCGCTTTTTAAAACAATTGCATCCTACATCACCACTTGGTGATGTGAATTCTAGAGGTGGCTCCTATGGGTCTTAGATGTGGCTCCACCGTGCTCGCGTGATACAACACTCGATTCGCATAGCACTTAGTTTCGCACTTAGGTGACTAACAACTTTGATATTATTTGTCATGCCACGGGCCCACGAGCCCATTGGCCGATGTAAGTCGTTGAACCCAGAGTGCAACCGTGGTTTGGCTCAATCCACTACCAAAATTAACTAGTTAATGATGCACTTGAATCCCTTCACTTACTATATAAATCCATTCAATTCTTTTATAAATATTTCTCCTTGAGATTCAACTCTGCTATTCAAAATGGGGCATCTCAATCGTATCCTTTGCCTTATAATTGACTTGTATGTGTTGGATGTAACTGATCCATGCCTGAAAATTAAGCAAAATGCTCCATAGATGGCTTTGTACCGTTATTAGTCAAAGTAGTTGCTTTTAAATGTTGGGTACAATTGATGAGCTCTTCCTAATATTTGGAACAGGGTTAGTAGAATCACTTCATTAAAGGTGATTTATTCACAAGTTATGAATAGCTGATAAATTATTTGGCAGTCTTGAATAGATGCCACATCTCCTGTGCTCAGCTTATGGATTAAGTTTACGGGAAACTGATTCATATTGTTTGTTGTGTTTGATAACTCTTTCTTGTTATTTCCATATTCAAAATGACAGCAAAATACTTGCATGTTGGATATTGTATTTGTCGAAGGACAAATCAGTTGGCTTTTAATTAGTGTGTTTGCATATGAGCTATAATGTATGATATATGCATTTAGCATCTATGCGGTATAGCTACATTGAGATATTTCGCTGCTTGCATATACTCAGAAGTATGTGCCCAAATGCTGCTCGTATAAAGATCTTTTTTCCCTCCTGGATATTAGTTGTCTGATGTGGAACCCATGAACATGTCTCTTGGGACATGGTTCTTAACTTCAACTGTTTGTTGTGTCAAACATAAGGACTATGAGCTGGAAGAAGAAAAATTCCACATGCATTTTTGAAACTGTTACTTCTGTGCAGTTATCTTCCTTTTCTGCAGCTTCAAAAGGAGCAAGAGAGGATGAACCAGGAAGATGAGGGATCGGGATGAAGTAGACGTTTTTATAGGAAAAATATGATTTGATGGCTCTACAAATTAAATGGGTTGTGAACTCATTTAATGGGTCACCTTAAATGGTTTCTTAAGTTCGTAACTTAAACCCATTCAACTTATAATCAAAACTAACCATATTAACTTCTTCCTTGAGACCTAACTTTTCGATCCTCCTTATCAATTGCAGCAGTGGCAAAAAGCTAAGGGAAATTGCATGATGAGCTTTTGCATTGTATGGTCCATTGTGCTACTTTTGTATCCTCTGTTTTGACAGAACTAAACAAGTCACTGGTACTTATAGAACTTTCTTTTAAAATGATATGCAGCAGGAAGTTTGGTCTTTTTTATTTGAACTACTCAATTATGCCTGTTCGTTTCAATAATAATAGTCAGTGGTCTGGCTGTTTGAGCCAGTAGCTTATGGGAATAATTTTGCGAAGATTTATCTTTAGGCATGCAGGTTTTTGAGCCTTGCTTTCATTATAGATAATCTAGGTTGCTTTCCTTTTTGGGGATGAAGGTTGTTTCCAGTACGTTAACTTATCATACATGGGTTGTGACACATTGGTTTAATCGGATCTGACTCAGAGTTACTTAGAAAGTTAAAACATTGGGTTGGCTGTTTAGGGTTGTTCATATTTTAGGTTCTTTTTTGTTAGCTGCCTATTTGAATTTATTTTGTTATTTTAGATTAGAGAAAGTCTGGTTCAGGTTTTATTTCTAGGTATTCATGTATAAATATTGTTTATAAGTTTGGTGAACGAATGATGATTCAAGTTGAATTATGTGTGGCATTTATATTCTCTCTTTCTCTCCTTATGACTGCCCGTAGACACCTCCTTTGCTGTTCTTGGTTTATGTTTCTATTTGCTGCATGAGGCAGATCTAAGGAAATTTGCTAACGTCAACTTGGTGCACCCTACATGTTTTTATTTCCCCATGTGATGGATGGATTCTGTTATCACTCATCACATCACTGTTTCTTTTGTTCTACTTGATGATATATACTGAATTAATTTGTCATCGAGAACTCCTTAAGTTTTATGAGGGATGTTTGAATTTGCTCTTTCTGCTGTGGCTTTCAAGTATGTGAATGTTTGAATAAGCGCATATTTAAGTCCATTTATGCATGAGGATTTTCTTTCTCCTTCAACTGCTATTTTGACAACGGAAATTGTTGTCAGTAGACGAGGTTGAATAATGCAGTTCACATGGTGTTTATGTTAAAATAGAAGTATGTATTGTTACCTCAGGGTCAGTCCCTTATGAGATGTTGACAATTCAAAGTGATTGTTATCAGGTCTCATGAATATGGGTGGCAATGGGAAATGGGATAACTTGTTTACCCACTTTTCAGGGTAAGGGTGAGATTTCTTAACCGTTGATCTAAACATGTAAGGGGTAAGATATACTTACCCTTTTATCTAAACAGGTAGGGCAAAAGTAAGATGTTTTTACCTACGCATTTCCCATCTAAACTAAATAAACAATTACTTTCTTACTTTGTAGTTGTATAATTTATACAAATTGAATTTAGTCAATACCTTTTCCCCCCTTTTAGCTCGGAATTGAATTTTGTCAGTACCTGTATATTCATTTTGCTCAATGGTTGTGCTCGCTAATTATTGGTGCTTGCATTTTGTTTTGAGTGGTGGCATCATTCTTTGATTTTTATGACTTCATAGGTAGAATGCTTGTATTCCATCTGTCTCTTTGATATAATTTGGTTTTGCTTTAGGGCTTCATTTAAGGAAAAGTTGGTGTATTTGTTAATTCTGAAAAATTTTATTTTATGTAACTGTTTTTACCCTGTGGGATGAAGGAAAGTTTTATCCATTACCCATTAGGTAGGATAATTGTAACTTCTAAAGTTTTAGGCTAAACGTAGAGAATTAGATATTTATGGTTATGTCAAGGATAAAACCTTACCCTACTGGGTTTCTTACCTACTCATGAGGCTAAGAACTTTGATATCTTTACCCATGAGCATCTGGTACTTTTTTTGGCATTCTCTGTTATTGATAGCTTGTATATATCGTTTTTTTTAATGTAACCTGGAAATGAGGCATAACAAGACTACATTCTGACTTTCTACGAAATGTGTGTATGTTGATGGTATTGAGTATTGAGTCACTTGTTTAATTTGTTTATCTTAGTGTCTGCAGTTGGTAGCATTTTCAACAGCACATGAACGAGAGTTCTTCAGCACATCTGGTTGAAAAAATAAAATAAATAAATAGTTGCTTGAAGCAATTTGTTTGTGATTCATTTTGTCCCTTAGCTTTATTAGGATGATGATGTATTGGATTCTACAACTTGAAGATTATAGTAAGAGCTGGAGAAATTTTAGCTTTCTACTATCCTCTTGTTTAAAAGGAAGCTCTGGTTCCTCTATTATTAAATGCACTTTGTGTGCACATTTCAGGGCTTCAAAAGAGTTCTCAGATGTACATGGCCTCATCATGCATGCTTACAGCTCACAGAATCCAGACCTGCGTGTTGATCATCTTGGGTTACATAAGGCCATGTGTGTTCTTATGGGATGGGACTACACAAAGGCACCTGAAAACTCTAAGGCATATCAGTCATTATCTGCTGATGATGCATCAGCAAATAGGGAGGATTTGGTAATGTGGCCGCCTATGGTCATAATCCATAACACAAATTCTGGAAAAAGAAAAGATGGCCGCATGGATGGCATGGGTAATAAGGAAATGGATTTGAAACTTAAAGGTATAACTTGATGCATCTTTCTTTTCAGTTACTCTTGGTTACATATGTTTGAATGCTCGCTCTGAAAGCTGCTTCAGTTATGTTTTTTTTTGTGTAGCATAGGTGAATCGGTTGATCCCACTCAACTGTTTGTTCACATCATTATATTTCATTAAGGGAAACTTTAGACCCCATTGGCATACAAGTTGTAGAGTCTAAGCAATTACATTTAGTATATTTTTTCACTTTCACCTTGCCTTTGGTTCTTTTCCACTGTTCTCGTGCTCTTGCACTTTGGGTGCTACTTCTTAAATAGACTCAACGTTGCGTGCAAGCGTGGATAACTGGAATGCTGCTCAAGTTCACTTCCCTATCTGGTTCTTATGCTTGTGAGTTATTTCATTTCCCCTGCAATCAGAAGTTGGGATTTGCTCTTGCTCCTTATGTCGTATCACATGTTTCTATGTGACATATGAAATTAAGGTTAAGCATATAAATTAGAACCGCCACTGTGCTTCTTGTGCTGATCTTTTCCTATCCATTCAAGCTATAGGTGTTATCCTGGTTGAATGACTAAAGAGGTGGTGATGCTTGACAAAGTTTTAGCATATTTTGTCTAAAGTGAGTGTTTATAAGTAATTTGCAGTGGTTTTAATTTGTTCTTTCTCTAATAGGTCCTATATCCAGTAGGTAGTATTCGCAGAGTAAATTTAGTTGCTGTCTTAGCACTATAATTAATTGGGTCTTTTATGCAATAGAAGACTTTCTTTAATCTGTACTGTTTTATGCAATTATTTCATTGAAGGCAATGGGAACCTGGAGATTGTGCAACTTGATATAATACCTTTTATGTTGCCCAAGGGCATGAGTAGTTATCCCTTCTGGGATTTCCTTCGGTAACTCATTTAATGTTATGGTTAACTTGTAGATCAGACTTCCGGTGCTTACGCACTGCACATCATGAGAAACTTCATTCTCTAACTTTATTTTATTAACCTCAGTTTGTTCACTTTGTTTCTTGATTAATCATATGCCTATTTTCTGCAAGCACAAACTTATGTTTGAGTCTGTCTTCTGGATCAAATAACATCTGTAACTTTCCCTTGCATAGCACTTTTGTATTAAAAACATCTACAGACACTTCAGTGCCTTGTGTTCGTCTATCATTCTTCCAATACAGTCGGTGGACACTAAGTAGGTAACACTAGTGTTATCATTAGCGTTCATATTTTGTACGAAATTTTTGGAACTTAAGCTGGGTTAGCAATGTCATATTTACTTTCTCCATTCATTCCCGTTTGTACATAGCAAGTTAGAAACATGATTTTTGTATTCTCCACTGTTCCGAAGACCTTGTGGTGCCTATAAATGTGCCAAATTCATTTAATAAACTTGCCTTCATCTGAAATTCTTATCTGCGTAGATTCCATTTGCAAGCTTAGATATATTAGGAATTTTAGTGGGTGCAATGTGTTTTTTATTTATTGAAACACGAAAAATGGTGATAGTGCTCCCTGGTTCCATGGGCTTTTGTTGACAAAATATGGTGGGACACCTTTGCGTTCTGCAGAGAACACCTCTAGATATATAGTGGCATCCTTCTGGATACCATGTTTTTTGGTGATCAAAATGTTGACGATGCTGTGGGGCAAAGTGTGTCTAGTTACTGGTTAGTGCCAGGATGTTGCCACCAAATACTTAGGGAATAGATCATAACCCCTCAGGTGAATATGCTGCATTACAGGTATGCTATGCAATAGTTCCTATAAATTCAATAATTTATTATAGTTTTCATTTGCAAGGAATGAACTCTTACCAAAACTTTGTAGTTAAGAACGTCGTGAGCTGAGGCTAGTATGGGTAACCTCTGTCTTTGCAGGAGCGTAATTTTTTATCTTTAAACTTTCTTGATAGCAGCAACATTTCTTCACCAAAATTAATTCCTCAAATAGCGCAAAATCACTTAAGGAAATTTGATAGTCCTCAGATAAGGAGAGCTCAAGTGAAACTGTGAAATTTCTAACCAGGGTTCATTGTTATTTCTACAATTGGCTCCTAGTGTGTTGATTATTCATATAAAGTTAATGAACTGGCGCAATAGATTTCGACATATTGGATGTGGACGTGGTTTCTTTTGCTTTTTTCCTTGAATTTCTTTCAGGCCTATCATACGGCCAAGAAGCCATGTGAAGCATTCCAGATTTCAGCATAGCGCTGAATAGATTTCAACTCCATGTTTTTTAGGCTATTATTAGTTGTTGCTCCATTGACTAGTATGCTATGGCCCCTTCTAATTTGTGCAGTCATTGCTTACATGTTCAAACTATCTCAATTGATTCTTTCTTATTTTACCCTCAACTTGTGCCTCTATCTAGGGAATTTGGCAACAATACAGATAGATTTTTCCTTTCTTGTTGAGTGTAACTCCATTGAAATGTCCCCAAGTCATATCTAAAAAGACTGATGCTCAACTGTCAATTCTTTCGCGGAGCTAACTTGAGATCTCATGTTTTTGCTCCATAATTGATTTCATTTTTTAAGAAAAAGGCCATCTAGATGGCAATGGTGATTGTCTTGGTGATGATCATGATAATAGTTATATGTTCAAGATCATTGTATTGATTGTAGCGAATACTATTTATAAAGTTGTCTTGACGTTTGCTATGCATGAGAGGATAGTCTAAGAGCTCTGAGTTGTAGCCCGCTCTTTTAAGAAGCCCCAAATTTCTTTTTTTAACAAAGAAGCCCCTAAGTTTTACCCCTCTCTTCTTAGAAGCCCTCGATTTCCTTTTTTTTACAACGAAGCCCGTTAGTACTACTCCTTTCTTCTAAGAAGCCCCCACTTGTTAACTTAGAGCCTTTGTTGTCAAAAGGGAAAGTCAGGGACTTCTAGAAGAGAGGGGGTAAAACTTAGAGGCGTCATGGGAAAAGTTGGGGGCTTATTAGAAGATAAGGGTAAAAGTTAAGGGCTTCATTGTCAAAAGAAAAAAGTGAGGGCTTCTAAGAAGAGGAGTAAAACGTACGGGCTTCGTACTCAAAAAAGAAACTTGAGGGCTTCTGAGAATAGAGGGGAAAATTTTAGGGCTCTTTAGAATGTCCTCTCTGTCATGCATGCATGTAATGATAATTTTTCTAGCTGAACTATTCTACATAACATCCCTGCATAAATATATATTGTAGCTAAATTAGCAAATAACACCCATAAGTTGGCAGAAACTTAGGTTTATGTTTTCTTAATTGGACTTTCTGATGTGGCATTAATTTTCTGTATAAGTTATCTGATCATACTCCGCAGATAAGATTAGCCAAGACATAAAAGTGTCACGAATCTTGAAGAAAGCCTGATGATATGTGGAAATCTACAACTAATGAGTTATTTTTATGAGAGATGATTTACCTTCGAATTGTCACACTCAAAAACTTCATGAGCATGTGAGTTTTTTTTGGTGCGCTCATTAAGTTGTGAATTTGTATCACTATCTTACACTACATGACCTGAAACCTGAAAAATTATTCAAGGGGTTTGACGGTGCTTCTAAGTTGTGAATGGGATCGTAACTTGTAGATGAAGACCAGTTGTAGATCAACAAATTCTCTTAACCTCATCATCTTAAATGTTGTAGATCAACACCAGTTTCTTGGGTTAGTTAAAAGGCAATATGATTTTTTTTTTGGTGGTGCATCAGTTGGATTTGGTTTGGATCTCTACCGTTGTGCATGTGCATGCATGTGGCCTTGACACCGTAGATAAAAGTCACTTAGGTGTATCCCCCCCACCTTTTTAAAAAGCACGTCTGGGTTTTTTCATGCATGACACTTGTATTTTCTTGGCATAATAGTTTCTATTATTTTATATAGAATAAAGTAGCTTATACCATAACCTTCATTTTCTATTCTAGTGAACAAAAGAGAGGAAGACTACTAGCAGATTTACTGTAATTATTTTGCTTCTTTTGCATCTTTGTTCCTCATCCATCTCCCTTCATCTTCTTATTTATCCTTTTTCCCCTTCTGTCTCTTCTGCCTTCTTTCATTTCTTCCATTTCTTTGTTTGTCCCTTATCTCTTGTCTTTTACCCCTTCTTTCTCTTCGTTGTCCTCTCCCTTCATTGTTTCAATGAATTCATTCTCTTAGCCTATTGTTTTTATGGTGAGTAAATCATTCAGGTGGGTCTCTTCGCACACACTTAACATTGATGTGGCACACCTGGTCTTTTCATACGTTTCCTGAAAATCATAAGTCAACATGCCCCTCCTCAGTTGTGCTGATTCTACACCTGTGATATATGAAGTCTTCACATCGTCTTTTGTTATCTGAATCATTAACATTCTCTTTTCTGAGTATTTATGCCATTTCCCTTGGTTTTCTTTCATCATAAAGCAGGTCTTTTCACTGTTATTAAAAGGTTTTCCTTTAGGAATAGAAAATCAATGTTTTAAAATGCCTTTGCCTAGCCCGCCTAGGCATATGCCTAGGCCTAGCGCCTAGTGCCTAGGCGAGGTACCTATGCTGCGCACCTAGGTTTCGGGGGCTTCTAGAGGAGCGCGGGCTGCTTACATGAACTGCACCCTTTAAGCCTTTGATCGTGATTTCTCCGTTGCATCCTCCATGTCCTCCAACCTCCTCCAGCCTCCAACTATGAACACCTCCTCTCCCTCCTCCGACCTTCAACAAAACATCATCCACCACCACTTGAACGAATAAAGCAATCCACCTAGGCCCTAGTCTGATGCCTAAGCTTTCAATAACATTGGCATTTACTATCAATTATTGTAATCAACAAACAAAAATAGGAAAATTGCCTAGTCTCTAGGCGTCGGGTCCAATGCCTTGGCTGCCTAGCGCTTTCTATAAACTTGTAGAAAATAGAGGAATATAGACCATAAGCATTTCAGTTTTCAAGAGTTCAATTATCATGTGGCGTTCTAGTAGAGCCAGATCGACGTGAATGTGTTGTGATTGGTTTGGACAATTCTTACACTGATTATATGTGTCTGCTCTGTATTTAATTCTATTCTTCTTTTCCCCACACATCTTCTTTTCCCTCAGATCTAGGCTTTGCTGGTGGCAAGTCAAAGTCTATGTATGGTAAGGAGGGTCATTTGGGCATCACGTTGGTGAAATATGCCAACACTCAGGCTGGGTTGAAGGAAGCTGAGCGATTGGCAGATTACTTTGAGAAGGAAAATCATGGGCACAAAGGCTGGGCTAGGGCACAAGCTTATCAGTCGGGGGGCGATGAGGAGAAGAACCCTGCCCTCGTGAAAGTCGACCCAAAGAGCAGTGAGAAGAAGAGGATCTTGTATGGGTATTTGGCAACAGCTTCTGATCTTGACAAGGTTGATTCCGATATCAAGAAGAAGGCTGTTATTAAGAGTAGGAGGGAGTTTGATTCATCAGAATAGGTATGATCAAGCAATGCTCGCTCTTTTGGATGGACTGGTCAATGAATTTCCATGTTTAATTTGGCCAGCACTTTAAGTTAAGGCAGTTTGCCCTTTGGCAAGAAAGGTACGCAAACTTTGTTACATTAATGTGTGCCTTTATTTATTTGTGGAATTACTTTGGAGCACTTCTTTTCGCTGGCTAGCTGAGGGTTGGTTTTCATGGTGATTTCACATTTGTCATACTTTAAAGCCTCTCATTTGCTCTCTGAAATCAACCACTTGAATTAAATTCATCCAAGGAGAACAGCCCAAGTTTCTTCTATAAAGTTTGATTTTTCTATGCTTCTCAGAAATTGCTTGGCTCTATTGTGTAATGAATGCCAAACAAATAAACGGAACTGTTCCTCCAGAATTTAGCCGGGATGCAAGTATTTTTAATGTGGTGGTTATTAGTTTTGTCTGGAAAATGTTATGGTGTCAAATGCAATGATTAGTATTAAGGGTGTTTGCAGATGTCTTTAGCGTGTTCTTATGCAATGAATATTATTATTAAGGATGCCTCCTGGTGACTTAAGCATGTTGTGATGAACCAGGTATCATGTTGATATCCTTTATCTATTGCACCGCTGTTTGTTATTCTATCCGCTGCCCGTAGCCTCTATCACATTGATGTCATGCAGATTATTTCTCTTAACGGCGCAAAGTTTTGACAGTGCATTTTTCTATAGTGCCTTACCAATGCTGCTTCTAAAATTGAACATATGGATGGATGTTTAATTTTATGTATCTGGTTGTATATCAAGTTCCTTGTTTGACTGGTTAGTATGATGCTGCAACACTCGACTCACTTGGTTTAATATTTAATGCTTTAGATTTATAATTCCTATGCACACATTTACGGGAAATGATAATGTATGAGATTTCGACCTGTAATCTCATATGTTTAGTTAACCTTAGTTCTGTTCTGGCTCAGATTGGATGAATCTAATGAGTTAGTTTATTCAATACGATGCTTTTGTTGCTGTAAGTTAGCAGTTTCTTTGAATCCAGTGGTGCTCACTTCTCAAAAGCTCCGAGCAGGGGTGGGGTGCCTTTGGTGCTCTTTTTCACTAAAAGCTAAATAGCCATTCACCTAGGCTAATGAGCAGGAGTTTTTGTTTCTTTCATGTAGGTTAGTAGAGTATTTTATTTATAATTGCCAATGAGTTAACTTTATAGTGCTTGCTGCGAGGGGGGAGAGCACGAGACTTGAAAGAGGAAAAAAGGGGAGGAGCTTTTAATATGCATGCGTTTTGTGAGCGTGAAATTATTATAAAAACTTAAAAGTACTTTTTATTTAGGCTATGAATTTCTGAAAAGCCCTTTAACCTAGACATGCAGTTTCATCTTTTCACGTTCAGTAGGTAGCCTAGCCTGCGATGAGAATGTGGGTTTTTATATGTTTGTTGTTGGAAATTACATAACGGACACGGCATAGTAGTAATTTGGAATAATTAAATTTCATATTTGGTTTGTTTTACAAAAGTGGTGAACTAATATGAGTAATATACGGTATATGGTAAAGTTTCTCTTTCTTTCATTTTTTTTTTCTCCCTTCTTTTTTCTAGTTTATTCTCTTTAAACAACCAGGGGTAAGATATGGGCATTATTATTTTGGGAAGAAATTGACAGCTATTCAATGACGCATGGCAATGCAGAAAAGGGGGGGTCGTCCCTTGTGGAGATATGGATGTAGCATACTTCTGTGGATGGGATGTGATGTAATAGCCCAGTAGTGAGTTTCATAAATTAAACCCAACACCCCATGTTACAAATTATTAATGCCTCTCGTCCTAAATTCAAAATGAAGAATCATAATAATATGGCCCCATATTAGAATACTTTGCTGTAAGTTTTCTTTCTTTACTAATAACTCCACAGTTGTGGCTCTGGCTCTCCGGTCTACCCTATGAATCCGAGAGATGAAAAGTGTTATGATCAGCAAATATATATATTACACATAGATGTCAAGGAGGGAGGGGGTAATAAGGAGATCAGATAAACCCCCATATCCGTGATCGTTAATTTGTTTGATCAGATCAGGCCCCCAGTAGTAGTAGGCGAGGAGAAGGAGAAGCCCCTGAGGACGTCAGCGAAGGCGCCGACAATGTACTTGTGGGCGTTCTTCCCATTAAGCGCAAGATAGCACAGCAGCAGCTCCTGCAGCCTCCTCACCTCCTCCTCCTGCTGATCATCCTCCACGTCCACGTCCACTGCTGCTGCAGGTCGTCGTCGTCGTCGTCGTAGGCCAAGAGCAGCCACCATCTCCTCTATTGACTTCTTGAAATCCTCGTACGGGTCGGGTGACATCTTCGGCACCGCCCCGAACCCCACCACCTCCTCCAACTCCACTAGTATCGAGTTGGACCTCCCGGTCGACGCGGGCCTCGTCAGCCTCCTCGATGCGAATACTGCCGAGAGATCGGGTTCAGCTGATCCAGAGGAGGAGGTGGTACTGATGACGTCATCCTCCCCTTCCTCAGCCGTGGTAGTAGTAGCGGTAGTGGTCAGGGTCCTGGTTGTGTAGGACCCGGTTAGTGTGTCGGGCTGATCGGCTGGGGAGTCGTAGAGGGAGTTGAAGTTTTTGTTGAGCACGGAGGAGGCGGCGGAGGAGGAGCTAGGAGGGGCAGGAGGGCCACTCTGGGAATTGTGGGGAGGACCCTTAAGGAGGCGGCGGGTGCAGCAGCAGCAGCAGAGATGCATATGGAGGAGGCTCAACTTCCTGCCTCCCATTTGTTTGCTTTTTGTCTTTGTGGGGAGCTTGGGTGGTCGATATTTATACATACATTAAATTAAATTAATGCACATAACCACTAAGAGAGATTTTTAGATGTTAGTCCCTTAAATCTTGGAAATTACATATTAGTCCCTCAAATCCTATAGGATGTTGCAAAATGATACCTCAAATTTAACGATGAGAGGCAAAGTGACTGTTTCAACCCCCCCTCCCCCAATTATGTTCCCTAGTCCATTTCTTAATAGGTTTAAACCCATTACACAGTTAAAAAATCCAAATCTGTTTGAGTTCGTCTTCTCCAATGTTTAGAAGAAAAAAAAAAACTTATAACACAAAGCTCAACTTCACAATGCTTTGAAACATCAGACAGAGGTTAGGAGTTAACCTAATCAGGGTTAGGTTTTTTAACTGAAATTCTAACGGAGGGACCATTTTGCAAGATACTATAGGATTTGAGGGACTAGTATACAATTTCTAAGATTTGAGGGACTAATATGCAAATACTAAAGATTTAAGGGAGTAATATCTTAAAAGCCCTTGTTTTAGTTATTAAATTAAATTAGTTGTTGGGGAAAATTAATGGAATGATTATGTAGGATTTGGAGTTAACCTGATTATGATTAAGTTTTTTAACTGAAATGCTAACAGGGGGATTGTTTTGCACGATCCTATAGGAATTGAGGGATTAGTATGCAATATTTAAGATTTGAGGGATTAATATGCAATTATTGAAGATAAGAACTAATGTGCAATTATTGAAGATTTAAATTAGTTGTTGGGGAAAATTAATGGAATAACTAATTGTGCAGTAAATGGGAGGTTTTGTGGGGGTTGGGTCGGCCGAGCGAGGGAGGGATTGAATGGAGGATGTGATGGGATGTGATGTGGTGGCTGGCCCCATCTCCGCAGACGTTTGTACACACATTAAATGTTGCGTTATCATGGAACAGCAACTGGGATTTTGCTGATTGGATGGTTGATATATATAATATATAATATGTAATCCATCATTAACATATCCTCTTCAAATAGGGTTGGGCGCAGTTCAGGTCGACTCGCGGGCTGACCCGGTCCAACCCGATGTGAGTCATGATCCGCCCGTAATATACGCTGTCACCGATCGATTGGATCCGCCGATTCGAGACTAGAGAACTTAACGACCCATCATCAACCCTACCAACCGAATATTTAATTTTTAGTTTTTTTCCCCAAAATATAAACAATAACATATAAGTCATAACAAAGAAGAATGCCGGCAAAGCCAAAGAATCGCCTCGCTGCCACCACTCAGCCGATGCTGCCTAGCAGCCGCAACAATTTTGTTGTTGGCGCAATTAATTTTATTGGCAATTTGGTTTTGTGATATTTTATCTTTGTACAATGTGTCCTTTGTGTGTATATATATTTTTAAGTAAAGAGTAAAATAAAAAGAAATAATTTAAATATAATTTAATAAATACAAATACAAAGTTAATATAGTTTATAAATTAAAATAAAAAGAAAAAGTTAAAAATCCACTGTCCGACTTCCTAGGCGGGTCAGGGTCGCCGGCAAATCCCTGCACCGATCGAGAGAATGGACACGTACCACTGACGGGGCCTACACCTTGAACCCCATGGGCCGGTCAGCACTGAACCGGCCCTACCACTTCACCCCTATCTTCCCCACGCCCACCTATCTTCAATGCCTCACTAGTACATTATTTCATTTTCGCTTTTAATTTTGATTTTTTAATTGTGTGATATCATTATTCACGAAGATAATTGTCAGCTCTGATTACTGTTGTTGGATTCTATATGAATATTTAGACTTATCTATAGGTGTGTACTTATTCTGCGTACTTATACATGTCAAAAGTTCCATGGTATCTGATCTCGACAAACTCCAACAAGCTCGTGTACATGATCTGCATGTGTTTGTAATACTTGTCTATTTGTATACCTATGAAATGGTTAACCATGGCCTCAAGTGTTACTCTTTCTCGGGAATCAAGTGGAACCTTGTTAATCTTATTACATTCATCTGTGATTTTCCAAATGAATTTCAATATTCACAAGCTATAGTCTTATAGATTGTTGTTTAATTAGCTAGTAGACATTTTCGACTGTCCACATGCTAAGAAGAGCTCCCGAGAACCCATTGCCACTTCTAAATGATCAAAATGAACTTTCAGAAAACTTCTTTTTAAAAAAAAAAATAATAATAATCCTAACATAACTTGAGATAGTGCGAAGAAATTCAACTTTGTGCGTGTTAGTGTACATATATGTATGCATGTATGTATGTTTTACTCTTTCTATAAATATGGGTATCCGGGCTTCCGCTAGAAATCCCTTGGTCAGGATTAAGACAAATTAACTGACTATTGTATATGTGTGCAAATCCAAATTGGTTAATCTTTTTCAGATACATATATCCTCATCATGTGTCACTAGCTTTTCTATGCTAAGTTCCTTTCTCTTCCAAATCCTTTGACGAACTGCTCAGTGCGAGTGCGCAATGGAAAATCTAGAGGAATTCATTTATAACTTACATGATGATGGCTAATACAACTTAAGAGGAGGAGCAACATGAGTCAACATATCCACAGGGTTTTGGGCATTAACTCCTAAAGGGATTGTGTTGGGCGCGCGGACCGCGGAACCGTCGAGAGAAACCACCACAAACGGAAAGCCAAAAACACAATAAAAGAGTAAAGATACGAGATTTACGTGGTTTGGCAAGTTGCCTACGTCCACGGGGTAAGGAGGGGGGATTTTCACTAATAGAAAGAGAGAATACAAATTAGGATTACAAGTTCTCACAAAGAAACCCTAAAAATAAACCTCTCAATCTCTCAAAGATCTCCTCTCCAAAGATGCACAAAACTCTCTCAAAGGTCGCTCCAAAGCGTGCTTTAAACTTCCTAATAATCGGGTTTAGGGTTATATATAAACTCTAAGCGAACCGGGTTTAAAACCAAACCCGTATCGAATCTGCCTGATTAGTCGACTACTACTTCAGATTAGTCGACTAATACAATAGATTAGTCGACTACTACTTCAGATTAGTCGACTACTGCGTTCAACAACGAAAACTTTACGTCAATTACTGACTAGTTATTCCTGATGCACTATGGTACTCTTGAACAGCTGTCTTGTGCATGTTTTGTGTATGTTCTACAATTCTCCACCTCGTACATTATTTGATTTACCTCAAATTTTGGGCGAACACCGAAGAACACCAAGAACATCTAGAGATCTCCATCGACCAATCCGGGGCAATCCGAACGCCACTACTGCGGCGGTACGCCTCACTCACTATCAGGGATCAAACTCATCGTAGTTCACCTCAAATCATCTCCACCTTACCCATTACCGTCAGTGCCATGCCCTCTTTCATTTCTTCCATTTCTTTGTTTGTCCCTTATCTCTTGTCTTTTACCCCTTCTTTCTCTTCGTTGTCCTCTCCCTTCATTGTTTCAATGAATTCATTCTCTTAGCCTATTGTTTTTATGGTGAGTAAATCATTCAGGTGGGTCTCTTCGCACACACTTAACATTGATGTGGCACACCTGGTCTTTTCATCACGTTTCCTGAAAATCATAAGTCAACATGCCCTCCTCAGTTGTGCTGATTCTACACCTGTGATATATGAAGTCTTCACATCGTCTTTTGTTATCTGAATCATTAACATTCTCTTTTCTGAGTATTTATGCCATTTCCCTTGGTTTTCTTTCATCATAAAGCAGGTCTTTTCACTGTTATTAAAAGGTTTTCCTTTAGGAATAGAAAATCAATGTTTTAAAATGCCTTTGCCTAGCCGCCTAGGCATATGCCTAGCCTAGCGCCTAGTGCCTGGCGAGTACATATCTTCGCACCTAGGTTTCGGGGCTCCTAGAGGGCTGGGACATGTGCAGCCTTTGATCGTGATTTCTCCGTTGCATCCTCCATGTCCTCCAACCTCCTCCGACCTCCAACTATGAACACCTCCTCTCCCTCCTCCGACCTTCAACAAAACATCATCCACCACCACTTGAACGAATAAAGCAATCCACCTAGGCCCTAGTCTGATGCCTAAGCTTTCAATAACATTGGCATTTACTATCAATTATTGTAATCAACAAACAAAAATAGGAAAATTGCCTAGTCTCTAGGCGTCCGGGTCCAATGCCTTGGCTGCCTAGCGTTTTCTATAAACTTGTAGAAAATAGAGGAATATAGACCATAAGCATTTCAGTTTTCAAGAGTTCAATTATCATGTGGCGTTCTAGTAGAGCCAGATCGACGTGAATGTGTTGTGATTGGTTTGGACAATTCTTACACTGATTATATGTGTCTGCTCTGTATTTAATTCTATTCTTCTTTTCCCCACACATCTTCTTTTCCCTCAGATCTAGGCTTTGCTGGTGGCAAGTCAAAGTCTATGTATGGTAAGGAGGGTCATTTGGGCATCACGTTGGTGAAATATGCCAACACTCAGGCTGGGTTGAAGGAAGCTGAGCGATTGGCAGATTACTTTGAGAAGGAAAATCATGGGCACAAAGGCTGGGCTAGGGCACAAGCTTATCAGTCGGGGGGCGATGAGGAGAAGAACCCTGCCCTCGTGAAAGTCGACCCAAAGAGCAGTGAGAAGAAGAGGATCTTGTATGGGTATTTGGCAACAGCTTCTGATCTTGACAAGGTTGATTCCGATATCAAGAAGAAGGCTGTTATTAAGAGTAGGAGGAGTTTGATTCATCAGAATAGGTATGATCAAGCAATGCTCATCTTTTGGATGGACTGGTCAATGAATTTCCATGTTTAATTTGGCCAGCACTTTAAGTTAAGGCAGTTTGCCCTTTGGCAAGAAAGGTACGCAAACTTTGTTACATTAATGTGTGCCTTTATTTATTTGTGGAATTACTTTGGAGCACTTCTTTTCGCTGGCTAGCTGAGGGTTGGTTTTCATGGTGATTTCACATTTGTCATACTTTAAAGCCTCTCATTTGCTCTCTGAAATCAACCACTTGAATTAAATTCATCCAAGGAGAACAGCCCAAGTTTCTTCTATAAAGTTTGATTTTTCTATGCTTCTCAGAAATTGCTTGGCTCTATTGTGTAATGAATGCCAAACAAATAAACGGAACTGTTCCTCCAGAATTTAGCCGGGATGCAAGTATTTTTAATGTGGTGGTTATTAGTTTTGTCTGGAAAATGTTATGGTGTCAAATGCAATGATTAGTATTAAGGGTGTTTGCAGATGTCTTTAGCGTGTTCTTATGCAATGAATATTATTATTAAGGATGCCTCCTGGTGACTTAAGCATGTTGTGATGAACCAGGTATCATGTTGATATCCTTTATCTATTGCACCGCTGTTTGTTATTCTATCCGCTGCCCGTAGCCTCTATCACATTGATGTCATGCAGATTATTTCTCTTAACGGCGCAAAGTTTTGACAGTGCATTTTTCTATAGTGCCTTACCAATGCTGCTTCTAAAATTGAACATATGGATGGATGTTTAATTTTATGTATCTGGTTGTATATCAAGTTCCTTGTTTGACTGGTTAGTATGATGCTGCAACACTCGACTCACTTGGTTTAATATTTAATGCTTTAGATTTATAATTCCTATGCACACATTTACGGGAAATGATAATGTATGAGATTTCGACCTGTAATCTCATATGTTTAGTTAACCTTAGTTCTGTTCTGGCTCAGATTGGATGAATCTAATGAGTTAGTTTATTCAATACGATGCTTTTGTTGCTGTAAGTTAGCAGTTTCTTTGAATCCAGTGGTGCTCACTTCTCAAAAGCTCCGAGCAGGGGTGGGGTGCCTTTGGTGCTCTTTTTCACTAAAAGCTAAATAGCCATTCACCTAGGCTAATGAGCAGGAGTTTTTGTTTCTTTCATGTAGGTTAGTAGAGTATTTTATTTATAATTGCCAATGAGTTAACTTTATAGTGCTTGCTGCGAGGGGGGAGAGCACGAGACTTGAAAGAGGAAAAAAGGGGAGGAGCTTTTAATATGCATGCGTTTTGTGAGCGTGAAATTATTATAAAAAAAAAAACTTAAAAAGTACTTTTTATTTAGGCTATGAATTTCTGAAAAGCCCTTTAACCTAGACATGCAGTTTCATCTTTTCACGTTCAGTAGGTAGCCTAGCCTGCGATGAGAATGTGGGTTTTTATATGTTTGTTGTTGGGAATTACATAACGGACACGGCATAGTAGTAATTTGGAATAATTAAAGTTCATATTTGGTTTGTTTTACAAAAGTGGTGAACTAATATGAGTAATACGGTATATGGTAAAGTTTCTCTTTCTTTGAATTTTTTATTTCTCCCTTCTTTTTTCTAGTTTATCCTCTTTAAACAACCAGGGGTAAGATATGGGCATTATTATTTTGGGAAGAAATTGACAGCTATTCAATGACGCATGGCAATGCAGAAAAGGGGGGCTCGTCCCTTGTGGAGATATGGATGTAGCATACTTCTGTGGATGTGATGCGATGTAATAGCCTAGGAGTGAGTTTCATAAATTAAACCCAACACCCCATGTTACAAATTATTAATGTCTCTCGTCCTAAATTCAAAATGAAGAATCATAATAATATGGCCCCATATTAGAATACTTTGCTGTAAGTTTTCTTTCTTTACTAATAACTCCACAGTTGTGGCTCTGGCTCTCCGGTCTACCCTATGAATCCGAGAGATGAAAAGTGTTATGATCAGCAAATATATATATTACACATAGATGTCAAGGAGGGAGGGGGAAATAAGGAGATCAGATAAACCCCCATATCCGTGATCGTTAATTTGTTTGATCAGATCAGGCCCCCAGTAGTAGTAGGCGAGGAGAAGGAGAAGCCCCTGAGGACGTCAGCGAAGGCGCCGACAATGTACTTGTGGGCGTTCTTCCCATTAAGCGCAAGATAGCACGCTTCATCAGCTCTGATTAGTCAACTACAATGCCTAGTAATTAGACTCTTGAACTGCTGTCTTGTGCATGTTTTGTGTATGTTCTACAATTCTCCACCTCGTACATTATTTGATTTACCTCAAATTTTGGGCCGAACACCGAAGAACACCAAGAACATCTAGAGATCTCCATCACCAATCCAGGGCAATCCGTGCACCACTACAGCGGTTGCCTCATTCTCCTCCACGGGATCAAACTCATCGTAGTTCACCTCAAATCATCTCCACCTTACCCATTACCGTCCCGAAGTGCCATGCCCTCTTGGGCAGATCAACACGAGGTGATATGAAGCAAGTCTAAGCAATGTTTAAACTTACTACTGTGACCACCTTGGTTAACATGTCCATGGATTCTCATTCGTGTGCACCTTCATGAGAGAAATATCACCTTCCTCTATGACATCCGCACAAAATGATATCTGACATTGATATACTTGGTACGAGTATGATGAACCTGATTCTTCGCCAAGTGAATTGCACTCTGACTGTCATACCACAAGTTCACGTTTTCCTGCTCAATCCCCAAATCGTCTAGAAGACCCCACACCACAATGCTTCCTTCACTCCCTCGCCATGGCCATGTACTTTCGACCTGTAGTAGAAAGTGCCATCAGAGCCTATAACATCGATCGCCAACTAACCGAGCTCCATGTATCTTAAATACATAACCGGTAGTAGATCGCCGTCTATCTAGATCGCCGCATAATCGAGTCCATAAATCCGTCAATCGACATGTTTCTCCACCAAAACATAGACCGTATCAGCGGTACCCTTTAAGTACACGAGGACCCACTTCATCGCTTCCCGGTCGCCTTTCCGGATTCGCCATGAATCTACGACCACACTAACGCTGTGAAATATGCGAGCGTGTACACACCATTGCATACATTAAAGCGCCAATTGCACTAGCATAGGGAACACGCTCCATGTGCGCATTCTCTTCATTTGTAGTGGGAGATTGATTACCGAAGCCTAAAGTGTGGAGCCAATGGAGTCACCACCGACTTAGCACTTTGCATCCCGAACCTCGCGATCACCCGCTCTATGTAGCCCTTCCGACTCAAGAACAATCGTCGATTCGCCGGCTCTCTTCTAATCTCCATACCCGATATTTTCCTAGCGGCACCCATGTCCTTCATCTCGAACTCTTCACCAAGTTGAGATTTCAACCTATCTATCTCCACCACTGCTCTTAGAAGCAATAAGCATGTCATCCACATACAAAGAAGATAAATAAAATTACCTCCGCGAAGCTTCAGATGTAAACACAACAATCATGATCGCCGGAAAATCCATGCTTCAAAGATGAAGGAGTCAAATCTCTTGTACCCTTCTTTGGGAGATTGCTTTAATCCATCTGATGACTTTCTCAAACGATACACATGATTCTCCTTATCCTCAACCTTGTAGCCCTCAGGTTGATGCATGTAGATCTCTTCATCCAAGTCTCCGTGCAAGAAGGCTATTTTAACATCGAGTTGATCCAACTCAAAATCACCATAAGCAACAATACTCAATAGCACCGAATTGATGTGTGTTTCACCATCGAGAAAATATCTCATTGTAATCCACACCCTCTTCGTGCAAAACCCTAGCCACTAGCCTGTATCTTACACCACCGAAGCTCAAAAATCTTCCTTTCTTTTATACACCTACTTACAACTAATAGCTTTTCTTCCTATGGGCAATGAGACCACCTCCCATGTATGATTCTTCCGAAGAGATTCCATCTCTTCCTCCATCGCAGCCCAACCAACTCTCACTATCCTTGTCCCAATAGCTTCCTTGAAGGAGACCGGCTCGTCCTCCTCCACCGAGAGTGCGTATTCAACCATATTAGCTCGCCCATAGTGCTTGGGGTTGATCAGCCCCTCACCAACCTCGCTTGTATGCTCGCTTTGGCCTAGTGGAAGCCAAATTATCCTCGAGCTGTTGTTGTAGTGCACGTGTATTTTCTCTTTGAACCTCTTCTGCTCAAGCTCATCATCTACCGACTTCCCACTTGAGCACGATTAGAACCTAGTTGGTCTTTAGGTTCTATTTCAATAACCTCGAGACTTAGAAGTCTCACCAAATATAACACCATCATCCTTGGACGCCCTAGCAATCATGGATTTCTCATCAAAGGTAACATCCTGGCGACCACGAACTTTGAATCTTCCGTACACCAAAGGCGATAGCCTTTACGCCTTTGCATATCCCAAGAATATTGCCTTCTTGGCCTCGCGTCAAGCTTTCCTCGTTGACGTGATAGTAGGCGGTACATCCGAAAATTCGAGCCTATCATAATGCATGCTCTCGACCACACCCTATAGGTGTATCACCATCCAATATCGAATGTGGTGAACGGTTCACAATGTAACAAGTCAGAGCCACCGCTTCGCCCACCATTCGTTGCCCAATCCGCATAAGATCGCATACTCACTGCTTTCTCCGCGGTGTTGGTTCGATCTCTCCGCGACCCCATTCTGGCGTGGTGTAGACTGATGTCCAATGTCGAACAATTCTCCTCGATCACGAACTCCTTGAAAGCATCATCTCAGATACTCAGACCGCTATCGATCTCAAGATCTTCAATTTCTTTCTGTCTTGTTCTCAACCATTGTTCTCCACTTCTTGAACGCCTCGAACACCTCATTCTTGTGCTTGAAAGTAAATCCAAGCATACCTAGAATAATCATCTATAAACGAGACATAATACTCGAACCACCCTTGGAAGTTGTCTGAGCCGGACCTCAAACATCCGTGTGCACATAATCTAGTATCCTCTGCTCTTAGACTTCTTTGTTGAAACTTGACCTGTGTGACTTTCCATACACACAATCCTCGTAAAATCCATGCTAGGTTCCTTCAGATTCTTCAGCCAGACTCTCTTTACCAAGCGAACTAGACCCTTCTCGACATATGCCCAAGCCGCCTATGCCATAACCGTGTGTGCTCACATGGGTCTCCACCACTTCCGGTTCCAACCACTGATTCTCACACCGCCGCATTCGAGAGAGTATATAGATTACCGTGACGAACACCCTTCATCACTACTAAGGAACCACAAACAACCTTCTTCACTCCGTTTTCCGTCACAATCCTGCAACCACCGGAGTCCAAAGCACCAACTGAGATAAGATTCTTCCGCAAGTCGGGAACATGCCTCACATCCGTCAAGGTTCGAACCACTCCATCATGCATCTTGATTTTGATATTACCTAGCCCCACTGTTTTACAAGCATGGTTATTCCCCATCAATACAGTTCCACCATCAATGCCTCTGTAGGTAGTAAACCACTTCCTATTTGGACACATATGGTAAGAGCAACCAGAATCAAGTATCCACTTCCCGGAGATATCCTCGCCACCCGTGACGACATAGCACTCCTTATCGCTCCCTTCCTCTGAAACGTAGCTCGCTTCTTCCTTGCCCTCTCTCCTCTCAGTCTTGTTGTTGTTCTTCTTTCCACCTACTCTCTTATTTGGACAGTCGACTTTGAAATGCCCGGCTTCACCAAGACTTGAAACATCCTTTTCCCGCAAGAGGTCTTGATTTAGATCTAGACTTTCCTCCCTTGCCTTTTCCTCGCTCATTGCTCCTTCCTCTTGCAAACAATCCTCATTGTTCCTTTTGTTCCACACCAGTGCCATGTCACTAGTTGCAATCTTCGAAGATCGTCCGCTAGAAGTGCCGCTTCTAGTCTCATCCATCTTCAAATTTTCTCCCACAAGCATCGGTGTTTGCACTGTGTTCTCATAAGACTTTGGCAGAGACGCAGTAGTAGAAGCGCCGATCCTCGCCTCTCCTACTTTAACATCTATGTCTTTCAACTGATATGATCCTCACGACCACTTAACTTTGAATCTTCCGTACACCAAAGGCGATAGCCTTTTACTTCTTTGCATATCCAAGAATATTGCCTTCTTGGCCTCGTCAAGCTTTCCTCGTTGACGTGATAGTAGGCGGTACATCCGAAATTTCGAGCCTATCATAACTCGCATGCTCTCACCACACCCTATAGGTGTATCACCATCCAATATCGAATGTGGTGAACGGTTCACAATGTAACAAGTCAGAGCCACCGCTGCCCACCATTCGCTGCCCAACTCGCATAAGATCGCGATACTCACCGCTTTCTCCCGGTGTTCGCTAGCTCTCTCACACCCCATTCTCATTGCGGGTGTAGACTCGATCGTCCAATGTCGAACAATTCTCCTCGATCACGAACTCCTTGAAAGCATCATCTCAGATACTGCACCGCTATCGATCTCAAGATCTTCAATTTCTTTCTGTCTTGTTCTCAACCATTGTTCTCCACTTCTTGAACGCCTCGAACACCTCATTCTTGTGCTTGAAAGTAAATCCAAGCATACCTAGAATAATCATCTATAAACGAGACATAATACTCGAACCACCCTTGGAAGTTGTCTGAGCCGGACCTCAAACATCCGTGCACATAATCTAGTATCCCTCTGCTCTTAGACTTCTTTGTTGAAACTTGACCACGTGTGACTTTCCATACACACAATCCTCGTAAAATCCATGCTAGGTTCCTTCAGATTCTTCAGCCAGACTCTCTTTACCAAGCGAACTAGACCCTTCTCGACATATGCCCAAGCCGCCTATGCCATAACCGTGTGTGCTCACATGGGTCTCCACCACTTCCTTCAGTTCCAACCGCATCTCCTGCCACCGCCGCATTCGAGAGAGTATATAGATTACCGTGGCGAACACCCTTCATCACTACTAAGGAACCACAAACAACCTTCTTCACTCCGTTTCCGTCACAATCCCGCAACCACCGAGTCCAAAGCACCAACCGAGATAAGATTCTTCCGCAAGTCGGAACATGCCTCACATCCGCAAGGTTCGAACCACTCCATCATGCATCTTGATTTTGATATTACCTAGCCCCACTGTTTTACAAGCATGGTTATTCCCCATCAATACAGCTTTTACCATCAATGCCTCTGTAGGTAGTAAACCACTTCCTATTTGGACACATATGGTAAGAGCAACCGAATCAAGTATCCACTTCCGGAGATATCCTCGCCACCCGTGACGATATAGCACTCCTTATCGCTCCCTTCCTCCTCAAACGAGTCGCTTCTTCCTTGCCCTCTCTCCTCGGTCTTGTTGTTGTTCTTCTTTCCACCTACTCTCTTATTTAGACAATCGACTTTGAAATGCCCACCTTCAAGACTTGAAACATCCTTTTCCCGCAAGAGGTCTTGATTTAGATCTAGACTTTCCTCCCTTACCTTTTCCTCGCTCATTGCTCCTTCCTCTTGCAAACAATCCTCGCTTGTTCCTTGTTACCACCGGTGGCCATGTCACTAGTTGCAATCTTCAAGATCGTCCGCTAGAAGTGCCGTTCTAGTCTCATCCATCTTCAAATTTTCTCCCACAAGCATCGGTGTTTGCACCAGTTCTCATAAGACTTTGGCAGAGACAGTAGTAGAAGCGCTGATCCTCGTCTCCTACTTTAACATCTATGTCTTTCAACTGATATGATCCTATCAAACTTGTTGATGTGTTCCGGATTGATGAGCCCTCCTCCATCTTGCAAGTATACAATTTGGATTTTAAGTAGATCCGTTAGTTAGACTCTTCGTCATGAAGGTACCCTCTAACTTCTTCCACACGCCTGTACCGTTTCTCTCCATCTACCAAGAAAGCTATATCCCTCTCAAGGCATAGGATAATCGGCGCCGTGCTTCCGGATCCAACTCCTCCCAATCCTCACCGACATATCCTTGTTCTTCTTCTCCTTTCCATCCAAAGCCTTGTGCAATTTTTTATGAAATTAGAAAGTTTTTCATCTCGCATCCTCCAATAGGAAAAGTCGTTCTTCCCATTGAACTTTTCAATCTCAATTTTCCCACTTTGACCGATTCATTGGTTGACGCATCCTCTGTTTGTCTTCGTGAATCCGCTTCTCTCGGGAATCACCGAACACCCCTCAAATTAGAAATTACACCACTTCCAATCGAACAATAGCTCGATACCAATTGTTGGTAGCGGACGCTGAACCGTCGAGAGAAACCACCACAAACGGAAAGCCAAAACACAATAAAAGAGTAAAGACACGAGATTTACGTGGTTCTGCAAGTTGCCTACGCCCACTGGGTAAGAAGGGGATTTTCACTAATAGAAAGAGAGAATACAAATTAAGATTACAAGTTCTCACAAAGAAACTCTAAAAACAAATCTCTCAATCTCTCAAAAGATCTCCTCTCCAAAGATGCACAAAACTCTCTCAAAGGTCGCTCCAAAACGTGCTTTAAACTTCCTAATAATCGGTTTAGGGTTATATATAAACTCTAAACGAACGGGTTTAAAACCAATGGGAGGTTTTGTGGGGTTGGGTCGGCCGAGCGAGGGGAGGGGATTGAATGGAGGATGTGATGGGATGTGATGTGGTGGCTGGCCCCATCTCCGCAGACGTTTGTACACACATTAAATGTTGCGTTATCATGGAACCGCAACTGGGATTTTGCTGATTGGATGGTTGATATATATAATATGTAATCCATCATTAACATATCCTCTTCAAATAGGGTTGGGCGCAGTTCAGGCCGACCCGGGCTGACCCGGTCCAACCCGATGTGAGTCATGATCCGGCCCGTAATATACGCGGGTCACCGATCAGGTTGGATCCAGTGCCAGATTCGAGACTAGAGAACTTAACCTGACCCATCATCAACCCGGCCCGACCCGAATATTTAATTTTTAGTTTTTTTCCCCAAAATATAAACAATAACATATAAGTCATAACAGCGAAGGCTGGCTGGCGAAGCCGGCGGCTCTTGCCGACCACTACTTGCATGCCGATCTAGCGAGCGGCCGCAATTTTGTTGTTGTTGGCATAATTGGTTTTGTGGCGCAATTTGGTTTTGTGATATTTTATCTTTGTACAATGTGTCACTGTGTGTATATATATTTTTAAGTAAAGAGTAAAATAAAAAGAAATAATTTAAATATAATTTAATAAATACAAATACAAAGTTAATATAGTTTATAAATTAAAAATAAAAAAGAAAAAAGTTAAAAAAATCTACGGGCCCGATCCTTCTAGGCTGGTCGTGGAAGTGGCCGTCTGATCAGGGCCGGGATCGAGAATAGACATGACCCTGACTGGGTAGGCGGGTGGCACCCGGCTTGGCCTTGAACCTGTGGTAGGGTCATGGGCTGAACCGGCCCACACGCCCACCCCTATCTTCCCATACCCCTATCTTCAATGCCTCACTAGTACATTATTTCATTTTCGCTTTTTAATTTTGATTTTTTTAATTGTGTGATATCATTATTCACGAAGATAATTGTCAGCTCTGATTACTGTTGTTGGATTCTATATGAATATTTAGACTTATCTATAGGTGTGTACTTATTCTGCGTACTTATACATGTCAAAAAGTTCCATGGTATCTGATCTCGACAAACTCCAACAAGCTCGTGTACATGATCTGCATGTGTTTGTAATACTTGTCTATTTGTATACCTATGAAATGGTTAACCATGGCCTCAAGTGTTACTCTTTCTCGGGAATCAAGTGGAACCTTGTTAATCTTATTACATTCATCTGTGATTTTCCAAATGAATTTCAATATTCACAAGCTATAGTCTTATAGATTGTTGTTTAATTAGCTAGTAGACATTTTCGACTGTCCACATGCTAAGAAGAGCTCCGAGAACCCATTGCCACTTCTAAATGATCAAAATAAACTTTCAGAAAACTTCTTTTAAAAAAATAATAATAATCCTAACATAACTTGAGATAGTGCGAAGAAATTCAACTTTGTGTGTGTTAGTGTACATATATGTATGCATGTATGTATGTTTTACTCTTTCTATAAATATGGGTATCCTCGCTTCCGCTAGAAATCCCTTGGTCAGGATTAAGACAAATTAACTGACTCTCGTATATGCGTGCAAATCCAAATTGGTTAATCTTTTTCAGATACATATATCCTCATCATGTGTCACTAGCTTTTCTATGCTAAGTTCCTTTCTCTTCCAAATCCTTTGACGAACTTCTCAGTGCGAGTGCGCAATGGAAAATCTAGAGGAATTCATTTATAACTGACATGATGATGGCTAATACAACTTAAGAGGAGGAGCAACATGAGTCAACATATCCACAGGGTTTTGGGCATTTAACTCCTAAAGGGATTGTCTAGTAGGAGCAAGATCCGTGATCCTCGGTTTGAGGGTTTTTTTAAAGAAAATTTCAGGTGTTTTGACTCATGTTTGGCTCTCCCCAAAGAAATGGTTGCTTGTGTAATGGGCATTGACAACCAATTATCTCTGCAGCTACACAAGGGACAAAACCCCACCTTTGTCTTCAACTCACCACATCATGGTACTCCTTTTTAGTACTTTTATTGCTGTAGTTTTACGATAGTTACAAAAAGACAGCTTTCAGTTTTGGAGCTTCAATGTCTACTTCAACATTGTTTTGGGGCTCCATGGACTGAACTTTACACATATTTATTTACATGCGATCTCCACACATCTCGATTTTCCCCTTGATTATATTAATTCCTATAGGATCAAAAATGAATCAAAATTGGGGGAAAAAACTGTGAGAGTTCACGCAATCGCGACTTTGGAATTATCCATACATAATTGCCATGGTCAAAATAAATGAAAATTGTGCATGGGTGATACCCATAAAAATCGCGAAAGTTAAATAAACATACTTACTTGTCAATTGTTCGAAAAGAATGAAAATGAACAAAAATTATGCATTATAACACATAAAAAATCGTAAATTTTGATGTTCGCAAAATTAATGTTCATAGACTCGAAAAAACGAAAATGTTAAATAATGTCGTGAGTTTGAAGCGTGCCAACTTAATATTCATTGTGTTGACACAAACCAAAATAATAAAAAAAAATCGTGGGTTGTAGGAGACCGTGAATAATGAAGTACACATTTAATTGCCATTTCATTTACACTTAGTTGCCACTAGTCAAAAATGAAAGAAAATAAATAAAATTTATGGGCAATAGCCCATGAAAATTATAATTTTTTACGTATACATAATTAGCGTCAATGGATCAAAACGAATGAGAATGTTCAAAACTGTCATAAAGTTTGAAATGCACATGCTTAATTCTCCACAGGTTAATACAAGCGAAAATGGACAAAAATTATGAATTATAGTCCATGATAATCTTGAATAATGAAGTGCACGATGCTTAATTGTCATTTGATTGAAGCAAACTAACATTAATTGTCATTAGATTAAATCAAACAAACATTAAGAAAAATCATAGGTTATAACCCTCAAAAGTTATGAGTGTAGAAGTATGCATAATTTATTATCATTGGGATAAAACAAATGGAAATACTCAAAATTATCGAAAAGTTTGAAATATGCATTACTTAATTGATATTGGAGTTGAAACGAACAAAAATGACAAAAATCCTAGATAATAGTCCTTAAAATCATAAATTTTAAAGTTCGCATACTTAACTGTAATTGAATCAAACATTAAAAATTATAGAGTCATAGCCCACCACAAATTTTGAAAAGATGTATATACTTGTTTATTGGATCGAAATGAATGAATAAAAACTATTAATTATAGCTCACGAAATCACGAATTTTGAAACACTCATATATAATAGTCATTAGGTCAAAATAAAAAGAAATGAACGAAATCATGCATTATAAATCATAAAATCATAAATTTTAAAACACAATTACTTAATTATTTGAGTGGATGAAAATGGACAAAAATTATGCATTATAACACATAAAAATCGTAAATTTTGATGTTCGCAAAATTAATGTTCATAGACTCGAAAAACGAAAATGTTAAATAATGTCGTGAAGTTTGAAGCGTGCCAACTTAATATTCCAACTTAATATTCATTGTGTTGACACAAACCAAAATAATAATAATAAAACGTGGGTTGTAGGAGACCGTGAATAATGAAGTACACGTTTAATTGCCATTTCATTTACACTTAGTTGCCACTAGTCAAAATGAAAGAAAATAAATAAAATTTATGGGCAATAGCCCATGAAAATTATAATTTTTTTACGTATACATAATGAACTGTCAATGGATCAAAACGAATGAGAATGTTCAAAAATGTCATAAAGTTTGAAATGCACATGCTTAATTCTCCCTGGGTCAATACGAGCGAAAATGGACAAAAAATATGAATTATAGTCCATGATAATCTTGAATAATGAAGTGCACGATGCTTAATTGTCATTTGATTGAAGCAAACTAACATTAATTGTCATTAGATTAAATCAAACAAACATTAAGAAAAATCATAGGTTATAACCCTCAAAAGTTATGAGTGTAGAAGTATGCATAATTTATTATCATTGGGATAAAACAAATGGAAATACTCAAAATTATCGAAAAGTTTGAAATATGCATTACTTAATTGATATTGGAGTTGAAACGAACAAAAATGACAAAAATCCTAGATAATAGTCCTTAAAATCATAAATTTTAAAGTTCGCATACTTAACTGTAATTGAATCAAACATTAAAAATTATAGAGTCATAGCCCACCACAAATTTTGAAAAGATGTATATACTTGTTTATTGGATCGAAATGAATGAATAAAAACTATTAATTATAGCTCACGAAATCAATAATTTTGAAACACTCATATATAATAGTCATTAGGTCAAAATAAAAAGAAATGAACGAAATCATGCATTATAAATCATAAAATCATAAATTTTAAAACACAATTACTTAATTATTTGAGTGGATGAAAATGGACAAAAATTATGAATATCCAACAACACATAAGTAATTGACAACGATCAAAATGAACGAAAATCGATAGAAGTATTATGAAGTTAACTCACACTTAATATGTATTGGGTCAAAACGAAATTGGAAAAAATATTAATTATAATCAATGAAAATCGCTAATGTTAAAATACATATACTTAATTGTCATCAAAATAGATGAAAATAAACAACACAATGTTATAACCTCTGAAAATGTGAATATTAAAATAATCATACTTAATATCAAGATCCACGAAATACTTATGGATTTCCTTGGATCAATTAGAGCATAAGAAACAATATTAATGTTGATCAGAGGTGGTCCCTCGCAAACCATAACCTTAGATAAGTTCTTGACTGAATTGAACTAGATTCTTCCCATGTGTCCGTCTTCCTCCTCAGTTTAAAATCTAAAAATAGAAGTAATGGACAAATATTTTTGTCTGAAGCTCAGTCTAAAGTTGCACTTGTTCTATGTCCTTTTTGTCTTCTCTATGCTGCCGACATCCTTTCGCGCAACAACAACAGGAAAGGGAAATAAAAACTACCGGGAAACACAGACGCAAGAGAGTAGCTACAAGCAAGCAAGCAAATTAAAAGACTAGACTAGATACAATTAAACTAATTGCACATAGTAAGTACAGCAGAAATTAAGCCATGCATACAAGGAGCAGGTACAAGCAAAGATGAAAGACTAGCGTATGAAACTACATGCCTAAAGACATTCAAACTGGTAGCATATATAACAAACTAAGCGCTGCAGAACATACACGCGACCTAATTAAATATCCTTCCCGATCGATCTCTAAATACGCACGCCATCATCATCATCATCATCGTGTCTAGAGTTGTTTTTCTTGGTTGAGGCGGGCTGCTGCGGCCATGGAAGCAGCAACACCACCAGGAGCCGTCCGAATGTTGGGGTTGTTCCTCAACTCCGCAGCCATCACCCCCTCTGCGTCCCCCCTCGTCACCGTCTTGTCTGAGGGAAGCCTCTCCGCTGCATCCTGCACCATCAAGATACATACAGAATTGATTTCCCAAATTATAAACCATATGCATGAACAATTCAAGTAAAATTTAGTTTAAATATATTACAGCAAGAATATCTCCCAGTGTAGTCTTGGTAGTGGCGCGGACATTGGCGTCGGCAGCTGATTGTGAGGCAGCAGCAACACCACCAGGAAGATTGTTGATGCCGGTGGCCCTCACCTCTGCCGCCTGTATGGCAGCAGCATCGCTCGGCTCCACCGGCTTGTCTCCTGCAGTCACCGCAGCAGCCTCCAGAGCTTCACCGATCGTAATCTTATTATTGCTGCTAGGTGCAGTAGTAGTTGCTGCTCCTCCAGCTGCAGCGTTTGTGGTCCCCGCCGCTGACATCGTGTACTGACCTACAACCTAATCAGATCAAGTATATCAGAACGTGGAATCCACGTATGCTAGAAGCCCCCATTAAAACAGTGTCATTGTACAGAAACCACTTTTAACTGTAAACTAATATATAATAACTTCGACCCATTTTTTCAGTTATGTTTATCAGTTACTGACCCCACTAAGGATCAATCTCTCAATATACTTGGTATTTGTCAGCTTATCAGAAAAGCTAACTGCAAAAATTGGTCCAGATGGTTGATTGCACAACCATTTAAACATGATTTATGAATTTATGAATTAATCGGCAATAAAAGGTGGCTCCTGTAGAATGATACTATTTTAAAGGTGATTTCAATGAAAAAATTAATAATAAATTACAACCCTCAAACCTGGCCTGCGACCGTCTCAGTGATGACTGTGCGACCAGGCAAGTTGGTCTCACTGACAGTCACACCGCGGTCAGCCGTCATCATGTTCAACAAGGCCAGCCCGCTCATTCCTTGTGGCCACAGACTGCATAGCGGCGGCAGGGCCACGCTTTTGGGTATGACCTGTGACGACATTCTTGGCGCTCTGCATCATGGCGGCATCCTGAGGCTTGATCAGTTCGGACGCAAGCTCTCCTCGAACCGTAGGGAACACATCGCCGTACTTGATGGCCTCGTCGGTTTGGGGCCTTCTTGGCTGCTGTTGCTGGCTCATTTTTGACAGCAGTTGACACAGGATCGCTACTTCCTGATTCTCAGTGATGAACCGCATGAGCAGATGAAGCTGTATACGGTATTTATGCAGAAATGGTGTTTGGACAGATCATGTGTGTGAGGAGAGGAGACGTGGCAAGTATTTGGGAGAGGATGGGGCACGTGGTAGCTATGGAGAGTTTGAGGTGATGAGTTGATACCTTGTACGCTTGACAAATTTTGTTTTGCGACAGTTAGCTGCTTAATCTTTTGGCAGCAGGATCTAGCTCCAGCTACGGACGTCACGCAATTTTGGGCTTTCATTTTGCCCAAAGGACACTGACAATTTGCAAGTTTGAAGTTAAGGAGGTGCAACAAATTAATTATGTTGTAATTTGGTCTCGACCTCAAACAAAGATCAAACAAGCCTAACATTTTGAGAGGCCAACCCCCCACACATTCTCAAGTTGTTGCCATCTCCGTTCATCACCAATAGACCAAGTTTTAAAGGAAAGGAGAAAAACTTATTATTAATAAATGAAGAGCAAGGAGATTAAAAGAGAATTTTGTAAAATAAATTAAATTTCGTGCCATCATCACCAATAGTCCCCACATGAACACTGGTAATTCCGGAAATGGTGGAACCTGTTATTATCTCTCACAATGATCTCCCTTCCAACAATACCTGATATGAACTTTATAGCTCTATGGCAATCTCCACAGACCCTGAGGTTCTTGTTGATCCTAATGGGGAGCCCATCAGGAATGCAAATGAGACCAAAGGCAAGGGCGAGCTTCTCACTGTGTTGAAAAACCTCAGACTCCTTCTCCTCCTCTTCGAGATCGTAGAGAGCAAAGCTGGTGTCAGGTACATAACCAGCAGCCTGCATGTCTCTCTTGATCTTTGCTAGCATTGCTTGTATCTCAGCATTCCTCTCGTGGGACGCGTCTTTCGCTTGGAAGACATGGACTACGTTTTTCCAAGTGATCCAGCTGCAACCGGCGCCCTTCTTGATCCCTACATCCTTCATCTCCTTCCTTATGTCGTTTGCTTTTTCCCACCTGAAACATCAAACAAGTTTTAGGCAATCTTGGGAAACTTCAACACTAGTTCATGTCATAAAGCCAGTAGGTAGATTGATGCAAAGCAGGATTGAGAACAAGAGCTAGCGGTACCTGCCACTTGAGGCAAACATGTTAGACAGCAACACGTGATTTCCAGAATCCATAGGATCGACCTCGAACAATTTCTCGGCCGCGATTCTCCCGAGCTCCATCTTACCATGGATCCTGCAAGCCCCAAGAAGCGCTCCCCACACGGCAACGCTAGGCCTCATCGGCATTCCTTTGATCACCTCATACGCCCTCTCCTCCATCCCTGCCCTTCCTAATAAATCCACCACGCAAGCATAGTGCTCCGTCCTCGGCTCAATTCCAAACCTCTCTTTCATCGTTTCAAACAGTTCTAGACCCTCCGTCGTCCTCCCTCCCCTCGCGCATGCCGATATCACGCAGACTAGAGTCACGTAGTTGGGCATCATTCCTTCCCTCAGCATCACATCAAACAATTCCAACGCCAGACTGGGATTCCCTTGAGCCGCATACCCTCCGATCATAGAATTCCAGGTCACCAGATTCCGCTCAGGCAGTTCGTTGAAAACTGTCTCCGCATCTACAACACTCCCGCATTTCCCATACATATCGACGAGCGAGCTCCCGACGAAGATGTTGCAATCGACGCAGGACCTCACGGCAACAGCGTGCACCGCCCTGCCAAGATCCAGCCCCGACAGCCCAGAGCACGTTGTTAGTATACTGGAGAGCATGAAGTCGGTGGGCACCAGCCCTCGGTCTCTCCTGCCTCTCAAATACGTCTTGAACGCATCTTCCTCCATCCCGTTCTGGGTAGATCACAATCATGGAGCACCAGGAGACCTCGTCTCTCCGCAGCATCTCGTCAAACACTGACCTCGCCTCGCCCACCAGATGAGCCTTGCCGTAAAAGTCAATGAGGCTGTTTCCAACCGAAACATTAGAATAGTACCCGGACCGCACGATCAAAGAATGGATCTGAATCCCCAGCTGCACAAACTCGCCGTCCACGCACGCGTTGAGCAGCGCGCAGTACGAGACCTCGTTGGGCGATAGGTATTGGCCAGAAGAGCCCATAAGCCCGAGGAACCCGGCAACGGCGTCGACGGGGCACCCGTGGGAGACGGCGTTAGTCATGAGGGCATTCCAGGCGACGACGTTCTTGCGGGGCATTTCGTCAAACACCCTCCTGGCGTCGAGGGAGCGGCCGGACTTGAAGTACATGTCCTCGGCGGCGGAGGCGACGTAGAGGTCGAGGAAAAGGCCGGCCTTGAGGGAGAAGCAGTGGAGCTGGGAGCCGATGAGGGGGTCGGAGAGGGAGGCGGAGGTCTGGAGGTGGAGGGGGGAGGGTGGAAGTCGGTGGTGGAGCATGGAGTGGAAGAGGAGGGGGTGGAAAGGAGGGGAATGGAGGGGAGGGTGGAGGGAGGGAGGGAGGAGAGAGGACTGAGGGTGGAGGCGGGGCGGGGGGAGGTGGAGGAGAGGAGCGGCTGGAGATGGCCAGCTCGATGAAGGAGGCCAGGGTTTGTGGTGTGGACATGATGATGATGATGATGGTGGTGGTGATTGGGGAGTAAAGGGGCCCGCCAATTGCTGATTTTTGCTTCCCTGCTGCTCATGCATGCAAGATACATGTTTTTCTAATAACTTTTGAAGAACAGAATGCAGAAGCTACGCTGCAACAATAAAATCAAAGCACATCCATGGCCATCTCGCAAGAAGCTAAGGATGAAAAAGAGACACCCTGTAATATAAAAGAGGTCACAGCTGCATCCAATTTAAATAGAACAACTTTAGGGAAACAAAATTGCCAACACTACATCGAGCAACATATACAATAACACATCGAGCAATATATACAATGAGAACCCCGTTGCTTTGAGTGACTCTGAGTGCAACCAGGACTCTAAACCATGCCCAGATTCAGGAGTCAAAATTATGAACGCCAACGAATCTTCCACTTCAGATTTGCTTTATGCACAAATCTACGACAAACATATCTCGTACATACCTATTTTGGCCGACCCACATATCTCCTCCAACCCATGTATGAATTTACAGAGAGAATGATCAGAGGAAAAAAAATTGTGAAGCCCAACAGGGGAAAAAAAAAGAAATAATCAGAGGAATTAATAGCACCCAAAAAAAAAAAAGTTAATCAGAGAAAATAACCAGAGAAGAAAAGGAAAAGAAAAGAAAAAAAGAGAACTTCTCAAACACATGTTAAAATTTACCAACCAAGCTAGCGCAATGAAGCCCAACAGAGTACACAAATGTAAAAAGGTAAATTTAACATTAATAGTTACGAGACATACGGGCTTGCCCTCATTGGCGAAACATCAGCATCCCTCCTGCTAAGTTTGTTGCCAACCCCCCTACCATTCCTTGATTTTTCCCTATAACAAGTCAAATAAAAGAATTTAAAGAATCGTTTTATACAAAATCTACAATCAGGTTGAACTCCAGAAACCTGTTCGAACAGAAAGAAACTGTAGATCTTTACAAATGTTTATGTTCATGGTCATGAATGCGCACTCCTTAAAGCATATACAAAATAGGTGAAAAATGTGATTATAGACAGACAGACAGCGAAAACAAAGCATGACAAAAATTAAGTTCCTCCGTCCGCCTCATGTCCAACTACGGCATATGTAATGGAGTTAGAACCATGGCTTAAAACAACATAGAATCTTCAATGTTGTCATGTGCAATCTACACAGATATCCCCACCAAATGTTGCTCATTTCCTACTTCGTGAGGTCAATTCGGCCAAAAGGATTGACTGGAAACAAATTTAGGATGAGATTACTTTTTCAAACCAGACTGCTACTTTCAGGAGACCTAAATGAAGTTGGGCTGTCTTGTCTAATGTCTCAGGTTTAAACGGAAATCATCCCAGCTAATCAAGCTAGTTGTCAGTGTAAGGTGAGAAAGGAATTGCAGGTCACAACATGACCTCAAGCAAAATAAGAGAAATTAATAGATAATTTAACAACCCATAAGACGGAACACTAACAACAAGACTGAATTAGTGAGAAAGAGGATAAAGGCACATGACATGCGCGCTAACACATTAACCTGTGAAAATCATTTCGTTTGTGACCTTTTGCATCTTAATCAGAACATTCAAACAAAGCACGCAGGAGTTCCCCTAGTTCCAAATATGACACAATTATGAACTTCCCAACAATATTATGACATATTCTTTGTTTTGCTGGTCTCATTTCACGGAGCAACAACCTCTTGTTTCCAGTTTTGGCTTACATAATCCTAAGTCATGCTTACTATTGCATACAATGAACTCCAACATGGTTATGGATGTATAAATTAAAAATCTGCTGGACACATTCAGGTTCACATAATCCCTAAGCTTGTTTCCTTTGATTCACATGATCCATCTCAAACTTCTACATCTTTGATAGCATTTAAACTACAGCTGCATAGTTTGCGACCAAAGCAGACAGTCGAACCACAAAAACTCCTAAATATCAATTATAACAAACCAAAAAAAAGCCAGTTATAAAAGTAGCTGGCAGTCTTTGGGCCAGAACAATTGACAGTCTTAATCATGGTATATGGACATCTACTAACATCATAGGCTAAAAAATTGCTAATCCATTTACACATGAAGCAAGCCAGTACTTATAAGGCATCATTGAATTGGAAAACCACTATGCTAAAAAAGATCATGTGGTCGCACCTTTCATTAAGACGCTCAAATTCACGCTTCCTTCTGATATCAGCTTTCATGGCCTCAAATTCCTCCCTGCTCATTGGAGCTGCTTTATTCATGTTCATACTATTAAACCCTAACTCAGAGAGATCCCTGTACACTTAAATTTATCAGTTTTCCGCACGTCACGATACGGCAGCCAAAAATGGTCAGTGCAAACTAAGAACAAAAATCTGAATAAGCACCAGAGATCTAAATTATGCAGTGACCTTTATAATGCTTTGCCAAAACTTCACTAAGTTAACAGCAAAGTGAAGGAAGTTTAGTTCATACTGTTGTATCCATGTTTGAGTATCCAAAATAACAAAAACAAATGTGGTTTAGACTGCGTCCTTATGTGTAGATGTGCCAAATAACAAAATACTCCTAAATTATCGAATGTATAACATCATTATGTGGATGTTTTGGACTTCTTGCAAAAATTACACTTACACAGCATCATAATGCTCCAAGAAATTGGTTAAAGGTGTGTGATATGATCTATCATTTCATCATTCTACCCTTACAAATATTTTTTAAAGTGAATGCAAATGCACTTGTCAAAAATCTAGTAAAAAGACGTCTAGAGAAATTAACAAATTAGGCCAATTACCAAAAACAACCACGTGCTTCTACTCTAAAATAACTTTTGCATACCAACTATGTTGCATGGTACAGGTACGGTTACGGATATTGGTACGGGTGTGGGTATGGGACACGGTAAATTTGTAAAAAGTAGGGTACGGGGACACGGCTATATAAATATTTATATTATATATGGAATTAATACTTTATATGATGAGAATTAAATTTCCTATAACATTTTATGTTTCTTTTATTATGTGAATTACAAATTGGAAAATCACTAGTTTTTAAACTAGACATCCAAACAATCCTTCAGAATCTGACCTATGTCCAACAACTTTCAAGAAGTGGTTGTGAAGTGTAGGATATGTCTGAGAAATGTATGACAACTGTTTTAAATTAAAACATGTATTGTATAATTGAGTACAGGCCCAAACAAATGTATGTACATATGCAAGGAGTGTCCAAGGAGTTTGGGTATAGGTACGGGTACATGTCTGGTACGGGTATGGCTTCATATTAGAAGTATCTAGGTAACATAGCATAGCAATATACCTTGGAGGAAGAGGTGGCATCAAATAGCCCTGCGCTGCAAATGGATCTGGCTGTAGCATTCCACCAAAGGAACATCACAAGGACCTGGTGCATAACCCATGTAAGGCATGGCACCACCAAGAGGTGCCATAAATCCGTCAAATGCCATCGGCATTCCCCCGCCCCAATAAGGGTTATAGGCTGAAGGTCCTAGAGGCATCCCACCATAATTTTCAGCTCCAAGCTCTTGAAAACCTCTCCATTGCATATCAGCACCTGCAGTTCCCCAAAAAAATTAAGCCATCGGTATTTTTGTGATTCCTTTAGAAAGGCAGAAAGAATGCAAGTAACAGAACTCATATAACAAACTAACCATTCACAGGGAACTGTGCCTTTTTCTTCTTTTTCTTCTTTCCTGCATGAAAATAAATATTACAACCGATCCAATATTTGCACAAGAAAAACCATCATCTAGTTCTAAAGCCTCTGAACTTGCATGACTTAATAAGCAACTAACACACAAAAAAAAGCAAAAAGGAGGAACATTGATATCAAGTAATGAGAAGCTAAACCCGCCTTGTTCAGCACCAAGTGACTTTTCCTGGCCCTCTTCAGGCACTGGAGCACTCTCCAGTGATATTGGATCTTTGGTACTCATTGATTCAGGTGTTAATTCAGATTGATCAGTTTTTTTCACAGTTTTCTTCTCCAAAGAACGCACAATAGCATTAACAGCCCTTCCTTCACTTGCAGCATCAGCTTCTTTTACATTAGCTACCTTAACATCTGATGAATGCTCGATAGGAGATGACTGCTTAGTTTCATCTTTTAATGCACCAGCAAGAGCTGGTGATGCAACTTTGGGAGGGGGAGGCGTGACGAGCAGATTCCATATCCAAAAGCAGACCAAAATTTAATAGACTCATAAAAACATGAAAGCTTTTAAATAATTAGACAATAAAAAGCTTCTTTTATACCTTGAACTTTTACTAAGCTTCCAGCATTCTCTGTACTACTAGTTGTTGACTCCAATATGCGACTAATGGTTTCTCGAAGGGTTTTGTTGGGAAGAAGGTCATCTGCTAATATATTTGTGGCTCCACAAACACACATTGACTTGCTGATTATGCAGTCCCTGATATCTGATAAAAATTACATATTAAATGCATTTCCACAACAACCATGCATCATGAAGATAAAGAAATAAGATGAAATGAAGTAACAAAAGGCCAGAAACGTTTAAGCATAAATTCATGAACCACAAAGTATAGTACAATATGAAGCAATCAGCTTACTCATTTGGCTTCAAAACAGCAACTGCACCGCTAGGCAATGCATAAGACCCATCAGGTGTCGCCATCAACATTGACTTTGGGATACCAGTAGGCGGTTTAACCTTTCTAATGTCATAATCGGGATCACCATTTGTGGGGCAATGCTGAATAAAATGCCCCCGGAGACAGAATATTCAAATGATTACAATAAGCATATATATGACAGATTAGTTAAACACATAAGCCAACAGCCATCCATTAAATTCATCAGCTACACAAAGACTATGGAGTTGGACCCCCCCAGCTTTTGGGACAAGGCACCTCAATTGACCCTCACATGAGACATGCAACAACGCAACAATCTCAATGTTTTGATGAATAATCCAATCCAAAGCACTAATGTCAAAAGAATAAATAAATAAATCTTATCACTCTTTACTTTCATGTTTGACTAGTTATTTTTAATTTATCATATTACTTGAAAGCAATGGACCTAAGTTTTTGCCTAGTGATTACCTTACTTGCCTTGCATGAGCATATGCACAAATATTTTACACTGGAGATAATCTTACCAAGATGCAAACAATAAAGAGAGAGAAATTTCTATACTACGCAATTACGACGATCACAAGATAAGAAAACCAGAAACGATAGAGAACAAACGAAGAGCATAAGGGAATACCAAAGCCACAAACAGAGCTCCACTATCGGCTCGTTGATGTTCGTTGAGGTCTTTTAAGAAATGAACGCCCTCCCAACATCCTGCATGCCTCCTCCTCCTCCTCCTCCTCCATTAATAACCCAAACCCAAACTCATCATCTCCAAACCCTGATATCAGCAACAAACTCCCTCCCCCAACTGAAACAGATCCACGCCCACCTCCTCAAATCCCCTCTCCTCCTCCAAACCCTGGCCTCCCCTCTCCTCACCAAACTCCTCTCCCTCTCCTCCGCCCTCGACTACGCCGCCTCCGCCTTCCTCATCTCCCCCTACCCCTCCCCTCCCCTCTCCTCCCGCATCCTCCGCCTCCTCTCCAGATCGCCCGACGTCACCCCCTTCAGGGCCCTCCTCTTCTACGCCCGCATCCGACGGCACGGCCTCGGCCTCGACCGCTACTGCTTCCCCCCGGTTCTGCGGGCGGCTGCGAGGGCCGGGAGCCGCATTGGGAGGGAGATTCATGGGGTCCTGATGAAGGCGGGCGTGGGCTCGGACCCTTTCGTGGGCACGGCCTTGGTGGGCTTCTACGCCGCGGTGGGCTGCGATGGGGATGCCCGCAGGGTGTTTGACAGAATGCCGTACCGGGACCTTGTGGCTTGGAGCGTCATGTTGGATGGGTGTGTTTCTTTTGGCCACTTTTTTTTTTTTACATTTTATTACCTCCCGTCGGGTTCACAACGTGACTTTGCATGTATGCTAACTGCATTTGGCAGATATTGTCAGACCGGTCGCTACAACGAAGCCCTCCGTCTGTTTGAAGAAATGAAGAGCTCGGGTCTCACTCCTGATCCTGTGATCCTCGCCACTGCCCTCAATGCCTGCAGCCGCACTGGAAACCTCTCCTTTGGTCAAGCTATCCACTCCTACATTGCTGAAACCAACCTTCAGATCGACGATCGCCTCCTAACTGCTCTCATCACTATGTACTCCAACTGTGGCTCAATGGAAACTGCTCAAAAACTCTACGATGGCCTCTCACCACAAAACCCTGCTGCGTCAACCGCCATGGTCTTTGGCTATGCAAAGCTCAACCAGATTGAATTAGCTCGCTCCATCTTTGATTCAATGGCTGACAAAGACCTTGTCGCTTGGAGCGCAATGATCTCGGGTTATGTAGAGAGTGACCGTCCCGCTGAAGCCCTCAAATTGTTCAATGAGATGCAGCTCTCAAATGTGTGTCCGGACAAGATCACAATGCTGAGTCTCATATCAGCTTGTGCCAATTTAGGTGCTCTCGACCAAGCCCATTGGGTCCATACCTATGTTAACAGTAACGGTTTCAATCGGGTCTTATCAGTGAACAATGCGCTTATCGACATGTTCTCAAAATGTGGTTCCTTGACGACTGCAAGGAAGATTTTCGACGAGATGCCAAAGAGAAATGTGATCACTTGGACAGCGATGATCACTGGGCTTGCAATGCATGGTGAGGGGACAGCAGCAATCGCGCTTTTCGACCAGATGAAGGTTGAAGGAGTCAGGCCTAATAAAGTCACATTCATAGGTTTGCTCTATGCCTGTAGCCATTCTGGTCTAGTTGAAGTGGGCCAGAGAGTATTTGAGTCCATGTCTGTGGACTTCGGGCTCGAGCCTGAGCAGCAACACTGTGGTTGCATGGTCGATCTCTTCGGTCGAGCGAAGCTCTTTAAAGAAGCCATTGACCTCATCAACTCAATGCCCTTTCAACCAAATGTTGTAGTCTGGGGTTCGCTATTGTCAGCGTGCAGATTACATGGAGAGGTTGAGCTTGGTGAGCTCGCAGCAAAGCGCATATTAGAGATGGACCCCGGTCATGATGGAGCTTACGTTCTGCTGTCAAACATTTATGCAAAGGCTGGAAGATGGGGAGATGTAGGAGAAGTGAGAAGGTCAATGAGATCGCAAGCAGTGCGGAAGGAGAGAGGATGTAGCTGGATTGAATTGGATGGAGAGGTTCATGAGTTTTTGATGGCAGAAGAGTTGCATCCAAGATCGAAAGAGATTTACGAGAAGTTGGATGAAATGGTGAAAAAACTGGAGGATGCAGGCTACAGCCCACATTTTGGGAGTGTGTTGGTGGATTTAGAGGAGGAGGAGAAGAGGAGGGCTGTTCTGTTGCATAGTGAGAAGCTGGCTCTTTCATTTGGATTGATCAGTACTGGTAAAGGTGCAAGCATTAGGATTGCAAAGAATTTGAGGGTTTGTGAGGACTGCCACACTTTTATGAAGTTGGCATCCAAGGTGTTTGAGAGGGAGATTATAGTGAGAGACAGAACAAGATTTCACCACTACAGAAATGGGGTTTGTTCATGTGGAGATTTTTGGTGAATTCATATTATAACGGTGTTTTCTGCACTTATTTGTTATACATCGGAACGTTGTGACATTAGCCGCCCCAAATGTTGCCGATGGAGAGAAACATAGCCTGAGGAGCTCATCGTGTAATGTGAGCAATTTCTCCCAGAATCTGAGCATTCTGCTGAGTTGCTATTTGTACTATATTATGGCTAGGAAGTGTAAATCCTCTACAACTTTGATTGCAAAGAAATCCTACAAATATATTATGCATACATTAAAATCTATTTCCTCCATGGGCGCATGAAAGTCATTTTTGTTGCATGATTTACTATTTGCCAAGTGATAATAGGTAGGGGTGAGCATAAATAGGTGCAAACCGATTAAACCGACCGAGCCGACCGAAATTTGGCGGTTCCGTTCTATTTTAAGAAAACGTTCGGTTCGGTTTAAGAAAACTTGAAACTAAAATAACTGAACCAGACCGCTTTCTATATATTTGTCTATAGCACGTTTTTTTTATAGTTTAAATGTAACTTTTAACTAATATTTTTATCTATCTTTATTGATGAAAATTCAACTTTAGTTGTAAAAGCAGTTGTTTTGACAAGTTTGCTCTTTAACTTAGGATACAAGATGAATGACGTATTCAGTTTTAGCTAAAATTGATATCGCTTGACATGTCTAGGCTCAAACCAAACAAACCGAACTGAACCACACCGAACCGATTTGGATCTGTTCACTTGGATTTTGAATTTAGTTCGGTTTGATTCGGTTTAGAAAAAATAATCAAAACCAATCGAACCGACCGTTTGCTTACCCCTAATAATAGGTTATAATCTACGGTCAAGCATATAGAGAGCATGTTCAACAACTTTGTTCGCGGGGAAAGTTGGTTTCTCGATCTTCATTGCCGATGAATTCATTACACCTTTATGGGTTTACAAATGAATTCAAAAATAAAAAGATCGCCTTTTTATAAGGCTACAATGAGAATCAAAGAAAGAAAATTACAACTCTCCGCTCAAACAAACGGGGGATCCGTTTATCGAATCCTCACTTGCGTGGGTATCTTTGCCGGTGCCGGGGACTCTATTCCGTCCGTGGACCGCCGCGTGATCGTGATCAGATGCGAGATCTATAAATCTACGGGGATTATTTCACGAAGGAAACAATCGCTGATGGGAACTATCTCACGAAGGAGATAATTGCCGGAGTGGATGAGATCGACCAAGCGAAATCAAGCACAAACCCTGGGATTAAGACGAAGCTTAATCCAGAGGGTAGATCTGTAGATCTGATCAAGGACTCCTCGAACTCCTCACTCGATGATGATCGACTCGCCGGAATCTGAGGTATGAACGCCGGGGTTGCTGAAGGGTCGCTCCAAAAATTCAGATCTTTCTCAAATGAGCTTGACTTCTCTCCAAAACCACCAAGACAAATGAGCCTCTACCCCTCTATTTATAGAGTTTGAAAGCGGGTAAGCGGTCAAAACTGGGTTCAAAGCCCAATCAGATCTGGAGGTGGTTCAGCCACCCCCTAGTGGCTCGGCTAAGGCCGAGCCACCTTGAGGTGGCTCGACCATGGCCGAGCCACCTCGGGTGGCTCGGCCACCTCCCGAGTGGTTCGGCATTGGCCGAGCCACCTCAGGGTGGCTCGGCAATGAGGTGCTCGGCCAATGCCGAGCCACCTTGAGGTGGCTCGACCATGGCCGAGCCACCCGTGGTGGCTCGGCCATGGCCGAACCACCTTGAGGTGGCTCGACCATGGCCGAGCCACCTTGAGGTGGCTTCGACCATGGCCGAGCCACCTTCGGGTGGTTCGGTTTTTTGCCGAGCCTCTAAGGGCGACTCCGGGACCTTTTTCGCCGTTTTCCGGTGTTCCGGGTCTGGTTTGGTTGATCTAGTCGACACTCGCTGATCCGGAGCTTCAAAGTTGGGTTTATCCCTTCGCTCCTACGCGATTCGCTACTTTGCTGATTTAGTCGCTTCATCGATTCGCTTCATGCATTTCGTCGACTTGGTTTATTGACTTGGACACTTCGTCGACTCGCTTTACGCGTTTGTGTCGCGGTCACTTGTTGTTGCGTCATCGACGATTTGCCGTTATGTCGTTGGACGGCTCGCCAATCGTCAACTCCTCGTCACGAGCTGCGTTTGGGGACTTATAGGCAATTTTCAACGCCTACAAACTTTGGATTATAATCCACTTAGCTTATAATCCATTTGACATTGGGCTTATAATCCATTTGTGGATTATAATCCAAATGGATTATAAGTGAAATTGTTTGGTAAATTTAGCGGATTATAATCCATTTTTAATAGTAAAGTATTTTGATGAATGGGTGGCTTATAAGCCATCATTGTTGTCAAAATGACCAAGAAACATTCAATGGGGTTGGAGAGAGATAAATGGGGCTTGAAATTTTTTGAAATGATGAGAGGTATATTGGTCTGTTTGGTAAATTTAGTGGGTTATAATCCATTTTCAATAGTAGAGTATTTGATGAATGGGTGGCTTAGAAGCCATCATTGTTGTCAAAATGACCGAGAAACATTCAATGGGGTTGGAGAGAGATAAATGGTGCTTGAAATTTTTTGAAATAATGAGGGGTATATTGGTCTTTTACTCGGTCAAACCTTGTTGCTTATAAGCCAAAATAAACAATTTGCCAAACATGTCAAAATGACTTATGAGCCATAGAAGTGGCTTATAAGCCACTTTGACCACTGGCCAAACAATGCTCCGAGCCTGGGATTCTCAGAGCATTCTTAGTTATAGAGGAATCCTACACTTGCTTATTTACACCAATAACATTGTTTTATTCTATGTACCCCATGAACAATAATGTTTGTTTGAGCTTTACCAATAAAATCTCTTAATTGTGGGACCACTGAATGAAGCAATATTATTTGATCACTGTAACTAATTGTAGGATTTCTCTACAATCAAGAATGTATAGAATTTAAAACTATTATCGTTTCACATAATATAAAGAAGATTTAGAATAATGAAACTATAATTAATCTATAGTTTGGAGGAAATTGTCATGAGCATTATTCATATGAACACAAACTTGTTTAGTTTCTTCAAATATATCGATTTTTGTTAAAAATAAAAATCATTAATGTAGAACATGCACAAAAACATGCACAAACAGTTTTAGGGTTCATGATGCGACTACAATATGTGATACGACTGCTATGTGACAGCAAGTTTTGGTAGGAGCGAGTAGTCGACTAATGGGCATTGTAGTCGACTAATATGAGTTGTAGTCGACTAATGCGTATTATAGTCGACTAATCTGATGCATTAGTCGACTAATATGAGTTGTAGTCGACTAATCTGATGCATTAGTCGACTAATATGAGTTGTAGTCGACTAATGCAGGCGGTCAGCGGGTCTAATTAGGAATTGGTTTTAAACCCAATTCGTTTAGAGGCTATTAATAACCCTAACGATTGTTAGGGTAAGTTTCAAGCACGTTTTGGAGCGACCTTTGAGAGAGTTTTGGTGCATCTTTGGAGAGGAGATCTTTTGAGAGATTGAGAGGTTTGTTTTAGGGTTTCTTTGTGAGAACTTGTAATCCTAATTTGTATTCTCTCTTTCTATTAGTGAAAATTCCCCTCCTTACCCGTGGGCGTAGGCAAATTGCGAACCACGTAAATCTCGTGTCTTTACTCTTTTATTGTGTTTTGCTATCGTTTGTGGTGGTTTCTCTCGGCGGTTCCGTGCTTAACAATTGGTATCAGAGCTATTGTTCAGATTGGAAGTGGTGTAATTTCTAATTTGAGGGGGTGTTCGGTGATTCCTGAGAGAAGCGGATTCACGAAGACAAACAGAGGATGGCGTCAACCAGTAAATCAGTCAAAGTGGGAAAATTCGAGATTGAAAAGTTCAATGGGAAGAACGATTTTTCTTATTGGAGGATGCAGATGAAAAACTTTCTAATTTCGCAAAAATTGCACAAGACTTTGGATGGAAAGGAGAAGAAGAACAAGGATATGTCTGATGAGGATTGGGAGGAGTTGGATCTGGAAGCACGCAGTCGATTATCCTATGCCTCGAGAGGGATGTAGCTTTCTTGGTAGATGGAGAGGAAACGCATGGGCGTGTGGAAGAAGTTAGAGGTACCTTCATGACGAAGAGTCTAACTAACCGGATATACTTAAAATCCAAATTGTATACTTGCAAGATGGAGGAGGGCTCATCAATCAGGAACACATCAACAAGTTTGATAGGATCATATCGATTTGAAAGACATAGATGTTAAAGTAGGAGACGAGGATCAGCGCTTCTACTACTGCTCTCACAAGTCTTATGAGAACCTCGTGCAAACACCGAGGCTTGTGGGAGAAAATCGAAGATGGATGAGACTAGAACGGCACTTCTAGCGGACGATCTTGGAAGAAGCGCAACTAGTGACATGGCTAACGGCGTAACAGGGAACGCCAGTGGGATTGTTTGCAAGAGGAAGGAGCAATGAGCGAGGAAAAGGCAAGGGAGGAAAGTCTAGATCTAAATCAAGACCTCTTGCGGGAAAAGGATGTTTCAAGTCGCGGTGAAATTTGGGCATTTCAAAGTCGGTATCAAATAAGAGAGTAGGTGGAAAGAAGAACAACAACAAGGCCGAGAGGAGAGAGGGCAAGGAAGAAGCGAGCTACGTTTCAGAGGAAGGGAGCGATAAGGAATGCTATGTCGTCACGGGTGGCGAGGAGATCTCCGGGAAGTGGATACTTGATTCTGGTTGCTCTTACCATATGTGTCCAAATAGGAAGTGGTTTACTACCTCGAGAGGCATTGATGGGGAAGCTGTATTGATGGGGAATAACCATGCTTGTAAAGCAGTGGGGCTAGGTAATATCAAAATCAAGATGCATGATGGAGTGGTTCGAACCTTGGCGGATGTGAGGCATGTTCCGACTTGCGGAAGAATCTTATCTCGGTTGGTGCTTTGGACTCCGGTGGTTGCGAGGATTGTGGCGGAAAGCGGAGTGAAGAAGGTTGTTCGTGGTTCCTTAGTAGTGATGAAGGGTGTTCGTCACGGTAATCTATATACTCTCGTGCACGACAGCGATGTGAGATGCAAATGTTGGAACTGAAGGAAGTGGTGGAGACCCATGTGAGCACACGGTTATGGCATAGGCGGCTTGGGCATATGTCGAGAGAAGGGTCTAGTTACGCTTGGTAAAGAGGGTCTGGCGAAGAATCGAAGGAACCTAGCATGGATTTTTGCGAGGATTGTGTGTATGGAAAGTCACACGGGGTCAAGTTCTGAGCAGCAAGTCTAAGAGCGGAGGGATACTAGATTATGTGCACACGGATGTTTGGGGTCCGGCTCGGACAACTTCAAGGGTGGTTCCGGTATTATGTCTCGTTTATTGATGATTATTCTAGGTTTGCTTGGATTTATTTTACGAAGCACAAGAATGAGGTGTTGAGACATTCAAGAAGTGGAGAACAATGGTTGAAACGGGGCCGGGGAAAGAAATTGAAGACGCCAGATCCGAGCAACGGTACGAGTATCTGAGATGGTGCTTTCAAGGAGTTACGTGATCGGGGAGGAATTGTTCGACACCGACGGTCGAGTCCACACCACGCCAGAATGGGGTCGCGGAGAGATCGAACCAACACCGCGGAAAAGGCGCTGAGTATGCGATCTTATGCGGGATTGGGCAACGAATGGTGGGCGGCGGTGGCTACTGACTTGTTACATTGTGAACCGTTCACCACATTCGACATTGGATGGTGATACACCTATAGGGTGTGGTCGAGACATCACGATTATGATAGGCTCGAATTTTCGGATGTACCGCCTACTATCCGTCAACGAGGGAAAGCTTGACGTGAGGGCCAAGAAGGCAATATTCTTGGGATATGCAAAGGGTGTAAAGGCTATCGCCTTTGGTGTCTGAAGATTCAAAGTTCGTGGTCGCCAGGATGTTACCTTTGATGAGAAATCCATGATTGCGAGGCGTCCAAGGATGATGGTGTTATGGCTGGTGAGACCTCTAAGTCTCGGGTTATTGAAATAGAACCTAAAGACCAACTAGGTTCTAATCGTGCTCAAGTGGGAAGTCGGGTAGATGATGAGCTTGGCGGAGGAGGTTCAGCGAGGAAAATACAGGTACTACAACAACGGCTTCGAGGATAATTTGGCTTCCACTAGGCCAGCGAGCATACAAGCAGCAATCGAAGGCGGGTGATCAACCCCTAAAGCACTATGGGCAGGCTAATATGGTTGAATCGCACTCGGAGGAGGAGGGCGAGCGGTCTCCTTCAAGGAAGCTATTCGGGACAAGGATAGTGAGAGTTGGTTGGGCTGCGATGGAGGAAGAGATGGAATCTCTTGGAAGAATCATACATGGGAGGTGGTCCCATTGCCCGTAGGAAGAAAAGCTATTGGTTGTAAGTGGGTGTATAAAAGAAAGGAAGATCTTTGAGCTTCGGTGGTGTAAGATACAAGGCGAGGCTAGTGGCTAAGGGTTTTGCACGTAAAGAGGGTGTGGATTACAATGAGATATTTTCTCCGGTGGTGAAACACACTTCTATTCGGGTGCTATTGAGTATTGTTGCTCATGGTGATTTTGGTGGATCAACTCGATGTTAAAACGACCTTCTTGCACGGAGACTTGGATGAAGAGATCTACATGCATCAACCCGAGGGCTACAAGGTTGAGGAAAAGGAGAATCATGTGTGTCGTTTGAGGAAGTCACGTATGGATTAAAGCAATCTCCGGCGATGGTACAAGCGATTTGACTCCTTCATCTTTGAAGCATGGGTTTTCGGCGATCATGATTGTTGTGTTTACATTCGAAGCTTCGCGGAGGTAATTTTATCTATCTTCTTTTGTATGTGGATGACATGCTTATTGCTTCTAAGAGCGGGGTGGAGATAGATAGGTTGAAATCTCAACTTGGTGAAGAGTTGAGATGAAGGACATGGGTCTTTGCTAGGAAAATACAGGTACTACAACAACGGCTTCGAGGATAATTTGGCTTCCACTAGGCCAGCGAGCATACAAGATCTCTTGGAAGGTGATCAACCCCTAAAGCACTATGGGCAGGCTAATATGGTTGAATCGCACTCGGAGGAGGAGGGCGAGCGGTCTCCTTCAAGGAAGCTATTCGGGACAAGGATAGTGAGAGTTGGTTGGCTGCGATGGAGGAAGAGATGGAATCTCTTGGAAGAATCATACATGGGAGGTGGTCCCATTGCCCGTAGGAAGAAAAGCTATTGGTTGTAAGTGGGTGTATAAAAGAAAGGAAGATCTTTGAGCTTCGGTGGTGTAAGATACAAGGCGAGGCTAGTGGCTAAGGGTTTTGCAGAGAAAGAGGGTGTGGATTACAATGAGATATTTTCTCCGGTGGTGAAACACACTTCTATTCGGTGCTATTGAGTATTGTTGCTCATGGTGATTTTGGTTTGGATCAACTTCGATGTTAAAACGACCTTCTTGCACGGAGACTTGGATGAAGAGATCTACATGCATCAACCCGAGGGCTACAAGGTTGAGGAAAAGGAGAATCATGTGTGTCGTTTGAGGAAGTCCTTTGTATGGATTAAAGCAATCTCCGGCGATGGTACAAGCGATTTGACTCCTTCATCTTTGAAGCATGGGTTTTCAGCGATCATGATTGTTGTGTTTACATTCGAAGCTTCGCGGAGGTAATTTTATCTATCTTCTTTTGTATGTGGATGACATGCTTATTGCTTCTAAGAGCGGTGGAGATAGATAGGTTGAAATCTCAACTTGGTGAAGAGTTGAGATGAAGGACATGGGTCTTTGCTAGGAAAATCGGGTATGGAGATTAGAAGAGATGGTCGACGATTGTTCTTGAGTCGGAAGGGCTACATAGGCGGGTGATCGCGAGGTTTGGGATGCAAAGTGCTAAGTCGGTGGTGACTCCATTGGCTCCACACTTTAGGCTTTACGGTAATCAATCTCCCTCTGTGGAAGAAGGCACAAATGGGCGTGTTCCCTATGCTAGTGCGGTTGGCGGTTTAATGTATGCAATGGTGTGTACACGCCCGATATATTGTGGTTAGTGTAGTGATGGATTCATGGCGAATCGGGAAAGCGCCTTGGGAAGCGATGAAGTGGGTCCTCAGTACTTAAAGGGTACGATTGTCTGAGTGCGTGTTTTGGTGGAGAAACATGTCGATTGGCGGGTTTGTGGACTCGATTATGCGGGCGATCTAGATAGACGGCGATCTACTACTGGTTATGTATTTAAGATACATGGAGCTCCGGTTAGTTGGCGTCGATGTTACAGAGCTCTGATGGCACTTTCTACTCTGGTGAGTACATGGCCATGGCGGAGGAGTAAAGGAAGCATTGTGGTTGTGGGGTCTTCTAGGCGATTTGGGGATTGGCGAGGAAAGCGTGAACTTGTGGTGTGGCGATCGAGTGCAATTCACTTGGCGAAGAATCGGGTTCATCATGCTCGTACCAAGCATATTGATGTCGGTATCATTTTGTGCGGGATGTCATAGAGGAGGTGATATTTCTCTCATGAAGGTGCACACGAATGAGAATCCATGGACATGTTAACCAAGGTGGTCACAGGTAGTAAGTTTAAGCATTGCTTAGACTTGCTTCATATCAGCTCTTGTTGATTTGCCCAAGAGGGCATGGCCCTTCGGGGCGGTAATGGGTAAGGTGGAAATGATTTGAGGTGAACTACGGTGAGCTTGATCCGTGGAGAATGCGTGGCGTCGCGGTGTAGTGGCTTGGTGGATTGGCTGGATTGGTGATGGTGATCTCTAGATGTTCTTGGTGTTCTTCGGGTGTTCGTCCAAAATTTGAGGTGAATCAAATGATGTACGAGGTGGAGAATTGTAGAACATGCACAAACAGTTTTTCAGGTTCAGTAGTCGACTACTAGGCATTGTAGTCGACTACTAGGCATTGTAGTCGACTAATCTGATGCATTAGTCGACTAATATGAGTTGTAGTCGACTAATGGGCATTGTAGTCGACTAATGGGCATTGTAGTCGACTACTAGGCATTGTAGTCGACTACTAGGCATTGTAGTCGACTACTAGGCATTGTAGTCGACTAATCGTATTATAGTCGACTAATCGTATTATAGTCGACTAATCTGATGCATTAGTCGACTAATATGAGTTGTAGTCGACTAATGCAGGCAGTCAGCGGGTCTAATTAGGAATTGGTTTTAAACCCAATTCGTTTAGAGGCTATTAATAACCCCTAACGATTGTTAGGGTAAGTTTCAAGCACGTTTTGGAGCGACCTTTGAGAGAGTTTTGGTGCATCTTTGGAGAGGAGATCTTTTGAGAGATTGAGAGGTTTGTTTTAGGGTTTCTTTGTGAGAACTTGTAATCCTAATTTGTATTCTCTCTTTCTATTAGTGAAAATTCCCCTCCTTACCCGTGGGCGTAGGCAAATTCTTAGAACCACGTAAATCTCGTGTCTTTACTCTTTTATTGTGTTTTTGCTATCGTTTGTGGTGGTTTCTCTCGACGGTTCCGCGGTCCGCGCGCCCAACAATTAAGTTCAAGTTACACTAGTCCAGATTCTCTACAATTTTAATTATAGAGATTTTCTATAATTAATTATTTGGGTAAACAATATTAGTTCATTCAGTTGGGCCTTACAATTAAAACCTTTTTTATACAATTTATGTAAGCAATATATTTATGGTCTTAATCTTCATTCTTTCATATGTGGTAAAAAAAAAAGATTTATCTTTGAAATGGTCTTAATCTTCATTCTTTCACATGTAGGTGCCTTCCACTTTCTATTAAGGCCCGTTTGGTTCCCTTGTTTTTTAGCGAAATATACTGTAGCATCTGATGCTACAGTACTTTTCACCCAAAACGTCTCTCGTGTTGGGTGGAAAACAAGTGCCCGATGCTACAGTACTTTTCAAAAAACACTGTAGTGTCAGATGCTACATTACTTTTCGCTAAAAACAAGAACTCATGATTACAATTCTTTATTATCTAGTGGACAAAAGAAAAGAAGATAAAAACGAAAGTAAAAGTTACTAAAAACAAAATCCTTCGGATATTCTGCAATAATTCGTCCAGCGTGAAGACTTATTATGGGCCCTTCCCCTAATTAGGTTGCTTTACGTGTACTTAATAATTCACATCAAAAACTTGTACGGCACCAAATTAAATGCGAAAAAGACAGCCATAAATACAATACAAAAACTCCATGCATTCCAAAATGAAAGCCAGGAGCATTGAATGAATCTTTTGAGAACAGAGCCAGCTGCACTCCATCATCATGCGGACCACTCTACCTTGCCGGATGGCCCCTAAAAGGAAAGGGCATTTTCGTCCACAATTTTAAGCTCCCCGGCAATACTGACACGCTCCATAAAAGGAGGAGGCTATTACTTTACTTAGAGCTGTTAATTTGTCTGATAAATGATGATTTATTCTGAATATAGCACCCATTCTACTCTATAAATTACATTCATTTTTAGTTTGCACTCGTAGACAAACCAATCCCGTTCAATAAACAAAGCAACGACAACGATAAAATATAGTTATTTCTGAATTCCTAGTAAATATCCAATAATTTAACTAATAATAATAATAATGCACCTATTAGTTCAATTGCTATTCTATTAGAACCATTCCTATAGAGGATATTCTACAGGAAGTAATATAAGATGGAGGAGTACCTCTATTACTCATGCGAACAACTAGCCGAATTACCTAATACAAGTACGCGATACATGTATTTGTATGTATTTGAACCTAGTGAAGTAGGAACGAATCGCGTTAGAGTTATTCTTATGCAAAACTCTCAAACTAACTCTACATCACCCTCGTAAATGACACAGAACTACGTACTCACATACGGAAAATTACGATGCAGACTAAAACACATGACTTTTTCTAATAATCTGATTTTATTTATGTATTAATTGCTTATCGATTGTATTTATTGATTTTATTGACTAAGAATTAATAATAATAGGAGCACATGTCAAGTTCTTCCAATTTCCTATATGATTTAGGCGTGAATTTTTTCTATTATTTCACCTACATACTTCCCTCTTTGTATTAAAAAAAAATCTAAACTTTCTGTCCGTTTTAGGCATAAGCCAATTTGGTACAGCTATCATCACCAGAGATAGGGGAGCCGGTGGACGTAAAATTGGTACGTCTCTATCTCTTGGTGGATAATAGATGTGTGTAACAACAATGCGTAAAGTAACCAGGCAAGAAAATTACAAACGAACGTCCGCATAGAGAAGTGAGAAAAGGACTGCTCCTTGGTACTAAAAATCTAACTGAGAGTCCGTTTCAGATCCGCGGTCGGTTGCGGGTCCAAAGCTTTCCCCTCTCTCTCTCTCTCTCTCTCTCTATCCTCACACAAAAAATCCCTAACTCTTAAATCTCCAAAAAAATCCCTCTAAATCTTTCATTAAATCCTCCCCATTCTTCTCACAGATCGAATCTTTTCGCTGCGGCGATCGTCTGGATCTTTTTCTCGAAGAATTTGGTGGAGTATACCAACTGATTTCAATTACAAATGGGGATCTTGGGTTGCCTTGGATCAGGTCTTAGGGTTTCGAGCTTTGATATTACTGTAGATGGTTTCTCGGTGATTTACCCCCTTATTTAGCTGAATTGGTGAGTCAAATGAGCGGTCTTTGATTTTTTTTCTCCCCCTATGTTGTTGCTTTTTTTCCCCTCTTACTGAAATCGTTATTTTTAATTTGATGTGTTCCATTAGGGACAGATTTGTTGCAGATTTATTATAGGGAGCAGCTGGATTAGGGTTCTGTTGCTTTGTTTTTTGTTGGCATAGATTAGTGAGCAATTCTGGGTTTGGATCTATCGTCAGATCTTCAAGGTTTGCAACTATTTGCCCTGCATGATTTTTTTTTTAAACTCATGGTCGGTGTGATTTTTTCCCCTTTAATCTTGCTGTTAGTAATAGTTTGATCTCTTTTAATTTGATAGGCTGTGCTATTGTTACTGAGACTACAGAGTACAGAGATTAACCTTTTGAGACGCTTCTGACATCTGAGCTTGAGGTTTGACGATATCCTAACTCTTATAAAATGGATTTTTCACTGTTTTTTTGTCCTAGCTAATACTCTTGGTTATTTGTAATTATTGCTTTACCTTGAATCATCTAAGCTTTAGTTTCACCTTGTAAATGTAATTCATTTTCAATAGGAAAAATAAATAAATAAAATCGAACACATCCTAAATCATTAATTTCAGTCTGGACGCAGAAACCCTATTTGCGATGATCCAAGTATTGATTACCTTGAAAACAAAGTTTTTAACCAGTTCATCATAACTTTAACCTTTGTATCAGCTGTTTATTTATGCATTTTCTTATTGGTAGGTTGAACTGTTACTATCACAAAATTCTGGAAATGGAGACTTTAGTTGTTGTTGCTCAGCACCGGAACCAGTACTATAGCAGAAGCAAATCCCGGGTATCTAACCATTTTGGTTCTTCTCCATCAAGAGGGTTCAAGGGGATCAATTGCCGCACCTTTGAAACTGGTGTTGGTATTCTCCCATCCCCTCATGCAATCGGTCCCTCATCCTACAACAACTTCTATGAACCTCAGTCTCCCCGCTTCTACTCGGAACCGCCAAAATCAAGCAAAAGAAGCAACCCAATTGCTATTAGTCCCAAATACACTACCAAAGGACCCTGCTTTAACAAGGACATAAGAAGCAACCCTATTAGCCCCAAATCCGTTACTAAAGGACCCAGCTTTAATGATGATATTGAGGAATTTGCTTATTCTGAGCTCTGGGCGGGTCCAGCGTACTCCAATTCACCTCCTCCTAGTTCTTTACCTATACCGAAATTTTCTCTTCGCCAGAAGAGGAGTGTCTCCTTAGAATTGCCGCTTCCATCTTTGGGCATTGAACTGCCACCTACTGCCAAATCTGCGCCATCTTCACCTTCAAGAGAGTCTTTCTCCTCTGCCACTGAGAATCTGAGGAGAATTCTTCATTTGGATATTGCGGACAACTGAGAAATTCGGGTTTGGTTGTTGTACATATACTCGTTGTATATATGGCTGCTTAATTATTAGATGGGTCGAGTGCGTCGTTACAAGGTTATTTAGAAGTTGGTTGTTATCACAGTAGTAGATCTTTGACGTAAGAAGAAGAATGATCTTAGTCTAACTGGAAAGGAAGAAGATCAGAACTTTTAAGCTTGGCAGGTGGTGAAAGATACATGATAACTTGCATTGGTGCAGCACTGGCTGTAGCGTAGTTCAGTATTATATGGTAAATGGATGGTGATTATCGTCGTTTTCTCTGAGTTTGACGTCTTAAATGGAATATGGACGTAGGAGGTATGGCTGAAGAAATAAAATGGTTGGAGATTAGTTGTGGAGAGCACTTGGCTGCATTCTTCTTCTAGTGTTGTCTGCTGACAGTTGCTAATCTATTTCCAGTGTTGGTGTGTGGTTGACTGGTTTCTTTGTGAAAAATAGCATGGAATTTGTGAAAAATAGCAAGGAGTAGAGGCTCATGTGTAGGTTTTTCATAGAGATATCCTGTAGATTTAGTTGCATGAAGTAGGTTAGCTCCTCATTATGTAGTTAGATCTCTGTACGTTTGCATGTGTCCTCTTTAGCCTGCATTGAATTGGCATGTCCCTTTGCCACTGTTAGCTACGTTCTGTCTTCCTCTCTCACTTTTGCTCACCTTTTCTCGGTCCTTTCTGGTGCTTTACAAGGGCATCAAGTTCTCCTCACCACTTTCCTGGTTTTTTTGAAGGAAATTGTTTGGGAGGTTGAACTCCAAACTCTCTTGCTCTTCCTCTTTCCACCTCCTATCTCATGCATCATGTAGTTCTGAAATCAATTAGTTAATCTTCCATGTTCTGAAGTTCTTTGTTCTTGTACGCCATCTTCTCTCTTATAGCCCCACCCCCTCTCTGCTCTCTCTCTATATTACTGATAGAAGCTGCACCATATAGTATCGGTTGAAGTCAGATTGTTAGGTGAGCTCAAATGGTCTCATTGCAGTGTATCAAATTGTGACATCTTTGCCGAGGACTTTGTTGAGGTATGACTGTCCTCCTAAGTATTGATTATTGTATATTTAATTGGAGGCTTTGATCGCTTTTGCTAATTATTCTATTTGTATTTTTATTAATGCAGTGCTGATTTGCCACTTTGTTGAAGATTATTAGAAGATAATGGGAGATGATGCTCTCAGAATCAGAGTACTATTAGTTTTTCCTTTTTTTGTTTGTTTCTAATATATTCAACAGTTTGCAGTGTGAACTTTGTTTTGTGTCCCTTGGCAGAAGAAGAAATGCTAGGTATCTCTATCAAGTGGAACACCATTATCTTTTTTTCCCTGTATTTTCTAGCAGTGCATCAGTGTGCTGAGTTTATTTCAGTGTTATATGATCTTATGTATTTTCTAGCAGTGCATCAATGTATTTTCAGTGATATGTGATACAATGTATGTTTCATTATATAAGTTTGTGACATGTGAATGTTGGAGTCATTTGAATGAGCTTAAGCTATGATGTGCACAACTTCACACATGTTTTGTGCTAGGGCTCCGTCAATGTCCCTTGGATGGTTTCTACTATTAAGCGCGTGTTGGTTTAAACTAGTGAGAAGGCTCTGGAAAGAGCAACGGGGATGGCTTCTTTTAAATTTTTCCTTAAATCATCAGGGTATAGGTACTTTAGACTCCCTCCGACTCTTGTGACCTACAATATTCAGGGATTCTCTATTCCTGTTAGAGTTTATTTTACTCCTGTCTGCAATTATAAAATGTCACAATCACTTTTGGGCTCTTATTCATTTTCTTCGACGCGCTCACCTTACAAGTAGTTTGTGCCGCTTGCTTCGTGTTATGTTGTATGCTTTATGAATTGGGTTAGCTATATAATGTCCTTTCTTGATGTTGGAAGAGTTGCTGGCAGTAACTTGACTATTATTATATATTAGGGAAAAGCTTTTTGAAATTTCAATCTAATAATCGGTCAATGGTAATTAATTGAGATAACTGTTGGGAGTAAGTTGTTGGGCATTCCGACTTGCAACTGTCATTGATTGAAGTAGGTCTGGTTGAGCCCGACAAGATTTATCTTCAATTTTAGGGCCTGTTTGGCAAACTTATTAAACTAGTTTTAGTTGAAATAAGTTTGGCTCAATAGTCTAGTCCTAGTTTGGCAAAAAGAAACTTGGCCTAAACTAGTCTTTGTTGGGCCCATATTTGCTTGATAACTAGTCTAGAACAAAACCAAGTACCCTTGGTATGAAATAGAACCGGCTAGGTCTGGCCCAAAAAACATTGTGAAATGGGGAAAAAAAAAAGATCAATCCACTTCTCCACTCTCTACTTCTCCCATGACTGTTTGCTCTACTTCTTCTTTCTTCTCAACATCTTAGATTAGTTTTGTCTGAAAATTAACCAAACTAGGTTCAACTTAAAACTAATTCACACAGAAACTAGTTTAGTCCAATCTAAACTAAGTATAATTGGTCTAGAGCTAAATAAGACTAATTTCTAAGTTGCCAAACTGACCCCTTAGACTTAGTGAGATAGATCTTAGGTGGCAAATGGATGGATAGTGACCATGCCTAGTTTACCCATTCATTCATTTTTTTTTAATGTTTGAAGGGGATTTGTTCTTGAACTATTAGTTTCTTCCAAATATACAACAGCTTTCAGATGAAGAGGTATTTAATTATCACAATAATCCGCTAGACTATCAAGATTGTATAACTCAAATCAGATTGTTTTCTCATTTACTGAAGTACCTTCTTTCTTACTTCCATGTCGTGTATATGCACACATTGTTACATTTGCTGAGACTGGAAATGACTAGAATATAACGACTATGATGCATGTATGTCTATCATTGTTTATTTACAATTAATTTGAGGGAGAAACATATCATTACACACTTGTAGACCATCTTTAAAAATAAGCTGCAAATTGATGGAAATGAGAGCCCTGAGCCTTTTGCGCACTACTAACTACGGAAGAATTCAGTTTCTTTATGGAGGATACTATATATACGGTAGCTATCTAATATCTCACAAGAGATATTAGATCCAAATAAGGAGTCGACAAAGACGCTCCAAAAAAATATTTCTCCACATCAATTACACTAATAACAACCACAATAGTTTAGTAACATATCAAGGAAACAAGTATCTATCTAATATCTCACAAGAGATGAGACCAAAACCAGCAGCTCCATTGAGTGAAATGAATCAGTCCTTTTTCTAATTAAGTTGGCTGCTTAAAATGAGGTTGCATCCCTTTTGAAGTGCGGTAGAAAGAAGAAGAGCTGCCAAAGGTTCTGGCCAACACCAGCCTCCATTTCAATCCCCTCACCATCTTCTGCGTCCTCAGTCTCGAAATTTCCCATGCAGATTGAATCAGTCCTGATCCCTGAAACAGGGCACTCCTCTGGTACTCCAACACCCAAGTCTCTCCTTCCAACAGCACTGCTGTCGAGCTCCATTTATCCAATGTCCATGAGCTGCCATTGCTCGACCTCGAGGTCGGAACCAGCTTGCCTTCTGACCACTATATAAATCAAAAAATTTTGGATTAACATTTTTCTGTTTCTTGGATTGGATGATACTTGAACAAGCTATGATAATGATGTGAAATGAGAAGAAATTGTATAACATATATTTTCACCTGTGTAATTCTGCCTGATAAAAGGGTTAGAGATCGAGCAGACACTCCGGCGGTTAGAATCCCCGATGTCTGAAGAGGGCTTCCCCAAACGCTCAATTCCTCTGCCATTGATTGGTATATCACACACCTCCATTGAAACAACAGATGATGATGGCCTTCCTGCGATTTAGGGGAGAAAAAAATTCCTAGTTTAATACTCCTCTTCTGAGCAGAGGATACAATGCAATATAGTTGCTTGATATTATAGGAACCTATAAGAGTCTAGCTTTCTTTTATTAAAAAACAAAAGCTAGCTATTCAGAAATTTGAGATCGAAGAACAACTTAACATAAGAAATAAGGAGGTTTTAGATGTGGGTATTTCTCCCCTAGGAATTAGCCTTTTAAATTTAAAAAAATGGAATCAAAAGTTCTCATGTTCTTGTTGAATTATCAGACAAAACCCACAAATTAAATTAAAGAAAGAAAGAAAAAAGCTTACCTGATTCAGTTTCCAGATAGAATCCAAGGAGCTACAATTTGCAACCCTCTCATCTTCCCCACCGCCAACAGCCCCTTTGACCTTGCTCTCAACAACCCTCAACCTCCCCTTTAAACCCCTCTCCATAACCTTTGCTTCTTCCCCAAACCCCCTCGCCATCTCCATCCCCAATTTCGGCCCGAACCCATCAAGAAACACCTCTAAAACACCCAAATCCACAACCAAGAAGGCCCAGATCCCAACTAGAACCATCAACAATTTGTACCCGGCAAGCGAACCCTCTCCTTCTCCCTCACCGCTTTCTCCTTTGGCCTAGACTTTGCGGTTGACCTCATCACAAGCGGGGATCGAGGGATGATCGAGACAGAGGATACGGGCTCGGGGCTCAACGGAGGGGCGTAGGGATCATTAGAAGAAGAGGGTGGAGATGGGTTCTTGATGTTGTCCTTCTTCATGTGTGGGAATCTTAAAGCAGAGTGGAGGTCTCTGGTGGCATTGAAGCTCTCGATGCAGATCTCGCAATGGCAATTTGCGTCTTTTCGGCAGCCGGGGAAATAACAGCTGTCACCGCCGCCGCCAGAGCGGGGTTCGTAGTGGTTGCGAGCGGTGGAGGTTGGGGTTTTTGAGGAGGCGGATGAGGAGAAAGCCATGGGACTTTTGAGTTCTTGGCCTCTCTCTGCTTTACCTCTTCTTTGCTTTTGTCGGATTTTATCTGAGAGAAGTGAGGGAGATAATTTGAATTCGAATTTCCAACGGTCAAATGATGGGTAGAAGAATGCTGAAGCACCACTTCAAAATTTTGTTCAGAAGCCGGTATATGTTAGCGCTATTTGCATATGTACCCCCTTAGGTTATGGATATTTGCCAAACACGCCCTCCAAATCTTGGTACTTGCAAACCCACGCCTCAAATCTTTAATTTTCGTGAAAAAATACCCCTAAAATCAACGAATTATCAACTTGGTACTAAAAGTTTGACTATTTTGCTGATAAGGGCGATTACAAAGAAGCTCATCAAAGTTGATGGTTAATTGCTTTGAGGCTAAAATTTTTCCAAATTTGGCGGGTATTTTCGCAGATACCAATGAAGTAAAGGGTATATATGCAAATAACCCTATATGTTACAGGACAAGTCTGCCGGTTGTGTTTTTCTATTGGCTTAGAGCACCACGTCATCAAGTCTAGTGGCGAAGACGATCCAATGAACTGTGGGCTCAAAGCTTGAGAGGGATATGCACTTCTCCAGAGATGACATTGAGTTTTTTTTTTACCTTAAAAACATTTTTACCGCCTCTGCAAAATGCTTGTTAAAATGGTCAGTATTTGTTTCTCTTTCTTTTAACCATGTCGGTTTTTTCCCGGATAGGCCTGTATATTTATTAATTTATTAAGAGAAAAAAATCACAAGCCGTGCTTGGCACGGGCAAAAATAAATAAATTTACTGATGAATAATTTTTGAGCAACCCGTGCTTTGCACAGGCAAAAATACTAGCTTTTTTTTTTAAGAGAAAAAAAAAAAAAACAAGGAGGGGACATAAAACCTGACCTAAAAATAATAGAAGCCAACCCTAAAAATTAAATAAACTTAAAAATACAGGGAAGACTCTCCCCTTACATAAGGCTTCAAAGAAAACTCATATTTTACTAAGCACGTCTTCCACTTGTTTGTACAAATGCTTAAATGGTTGACATATTCATGTTATTTTGTTTACTAATCATCTTTTGTATTACTTTCTTATCCTTGTGTTTGTAATAAATTTGTGGGAGGCTTTTTCACACAAACCACCTTTAAAAGAAGGTGATTATACAAAAAACCACCTTCAAAGTTCAATTAATAGAGAAACCATCTTTAAAGGAGTTTTGACCTTAATCAACCACTTTGAGCAACAATACTCTTAAAACACATGTGCCAATCACGTGATACCTCTCCATAACCGAACCTAGTGCATGGCACGAGGCTTTGAAGGATACTTAGAAATTTTATCCAATATTTCATCAGAAAATATGTCAAGGTCGTTGATTGCACATGGAATCCCCCTTAAAAGTGGTTACTAAATTAATTAAACTTGGAAGATGATTTTTGCATATTCATCCTATTTTAAATGTCTTTTTTAGGAGAAAACCCAATTTTTTTTGTTGCCTTTAATTTTATCTTTCTTGGGATGTTTCATTAATTTTTATTAATGAAATAACCATAGGGTATGTGTTCACATGCCGCCTTTCTCAGAAAAAGATAACTACTGTTATCCAAGGTAGCATTTGGATATCATGATGTTTTTATTAATTATTTCCATGATGTTTTGCGAAAATTCGAAACACTATGGGTTTGAAAATCATCGCGTTTTTTGAGCTAAAACACCCTAAAACAAAAAACACAACATTTATTTCAAAACATATTTTAGGTGTTTTGAGTTTGAGTGGGTGTTAATATAACATATAAGGAAGCACCTTCAAGACCGATTTCATATAACGTAGTCTTGAAGGTGCTTCCTATATCAAAATTCATAATTTTCAAGAGCTATGACCTACAATTTTCCTATTTTTATTTGTTTCAATTTAATATCAAATATTTGGCATACTTGAAACTTCGCAATTTTTGTAAGTTGTAAACCCAAAATTTGTCCATTTTCAATCTTTCCGATCCAATGAAAATTAAGTTTTATTTCCTCAAAATTCTAATTTTCTAGGACTATAACCCATGTTTTTTTTTTTTTGTCTATTTTCACGTTCTACCCAACAATTAATATGCATACTTCAAAATTAATAATTTTCATAGGCTAGACCAAATGTTTTTTCTTTTTCTTTTTTTGGTAGAAGAATAGAGGGGAAATCCCTCAAAAGAAAAATAAACTGGAATCCAAAAATATCGTCATTAGACAACACCATCCAAGACCATATCTTGCCTACAATGTCTTGATTTGCATCTCCTTGAGCACTACACAACCAAGATTCTAGTCGATCCTCAGCTTCAAGAGAAAGTCTGCCACCTGGTTCGCTTCTCTATAAATGTGTCACACCTGCCCCAGCCATGATCTTTTTAAAAGCTCTCGAATTCTAGTGACGATACAATAGTGAGGATCATCACTGATAGCATTCTGAATAACATCTATTGCTTTCTTAGAATTTGTTTCCAGCACAATCTGTGTACATTGCTGCTCCCATGCAATATCAAAGCCCAAAAAGAATAGCCCATAATTCTGAATCCATCACATCAGTAGCACCCAAACAACTCGTGAAGACAACAACCCAAGCTCCTTTATCATCCCGAAGCAGGCCACTGACTCCGGCCATACCAGGTTGCGATGAACATGCTTTAAATGTGCCACTCGAATTGATTTTTATTCGGCCTACTTGAGAAGGCTCCAGGCCAACCATAACCATCGGGCATGTCGAGTTATCTAGCTCCCAGGGGATATCCATAGGAATCATATGAACCCGTTGACGTATCACTTTGACTAAGCTGCTTGGCATTTTAGGCGATCCGAGTGTGTACGCATAATTTTGCCTATTTTTGTTTGTTTCAACAGAATGACAGTTAATTGACGTACTTTATAATTTGTAATTTTCATGGTCAATAACCAGAATTTTTGTTCATCTTCGTTCATTTTGACTTAATGGCAATTGAGTTTTCTTTCTTCAGAATTTACGTTTTCATGAATATTACACATTTTTTCCCATTTTTTATTTTTTCAACCTAATAACAGCTAATTAGCATAATTTGAAATTCATAATTTCATAGGTTATTATAATATCCACCGAATTCCAATGCGGTATTTATATCAATTCAAGATATCGTTGGCCGAGTTGACCTGCAATGTAAACTTATTATATATTCATCAATTTTTGTGATTTTCATGTGCCATAACCTATGATTTTGGTCAATTTTAATTTATTTAGAAGGAAACATTACTGAACTGTGTACACATTAAAATTCACAATTTTCATGAACTATAACACAAAATTTTTGTGAGTTTTGTTTGTTTTGAATAGATGTAAATTATGTAAATATTAAAATTTATGACTTTAAAACACATGACTTTTGTCAAGTTTGATTCATTTAGAACGAATGTAAATTATTGTATGTACATCAACATTTGCGATTTTCATGACCACCACGACATTTATCAGTTTTGATGTGTAAATTAAAATTTGTGACTTTCACGGGCTATAATCCATATTTTTGAAATTTTCTTTCATTTAAAACAAATATAAATTAGTTATATACACACAAAAATTTGCAATTTTCACGAGCTAACACATATTTTTGTTATTATTTTGTTATTTTTGTTTCATGAAAATTTAAATTTAATATGTGTACATCAAAATTTTAATTTTCCTGAGCTATATAGCTCATGAGTTTTGTAAATTTTGTTCCTTTCATACGAATATAATTTAATTGTGTGCACATCAAAATTTGAGATTTTCATGAGCTAACCAATGATTTTTGGTTAATTTTTATTCATTTTGAATGAATGCAAAGTATTATGTGCACATCAAAATTTACATTTTTATGGGCTATATAACCTACAATTTTTATCAATTTTAATTCATTTTGAGTGAATGTAAATTACAGTGTATTTATCAAAATTTGGGATTTTCATGAGCCATATTCCATAATTTTTATCATATTTCTAAATTATAAATAAATATAAATTTATTATGTGTACATTAAAATTTGTGATGTTTATGGGCCATAACCCATGATCTTTGTCAAACTTCCTTCATTTCAAATAAATGTAAAGTAATTATGTGAAACAACAAAATTTATAACTTTCATCGTTATAACAAATAATTTTTGTTCATTTTGGTTCATTTTGAATGAATCTAAATTTATTAGGTGTATATCAAAATTTACATTTTTGTGGTCATTATTCATATTTTTGTTAATTTTGTTTATTTTGAATGAATGTAAATTAATTTTGAGTTATCAAAATTTACAATTTTCATGATTTATGACCCATGATTTTGTTCAATTTATGCTCATTTTGAACGATTATAAATTTATTATGTGTACATCAAAATTTTTATTTTTTGATCTATTTTGAATTTTAAATAGGTTTGACTTGTGGGAAATTATATTTGGTATATTAATGGTTTTGTCCCCAATAAAAGCCTATAAATAAAGTTTCATTCTCATTGATAAAAGTTAATGAAAAATAGAAAATAGAAATTTCTGAAATATCCAAACTTCTTGAGCCTATATTTCTAATTTTTTGAGAGAAAAACTCATGTGATTATTCACAATGATCTTTAGTCATCTTGACCTACAATGTTTTATTCGTTTGAGGGGTTTTGAGTGAAAAAAGAGCTTTATTTGATCTAATCTCATCTTTTGCTAAGTTTTCTCCAGCAAATTCTATTACATTTTGATTTAAATATCAATATTAGAATTGGATTTTCAATAGAGATGTACTTCTAGTTGTGATTAACTTTAGTTTAGCATGAGAGTATAATTATTTGTATATAATGCTTAACAATCTCTATATTGTAAAAGAGATTTTATTCTTGTGACTTGATCTCCTAGGTGTTAGGAAATTGTTCTAATCTCTATGGTGTTAGAGATTGGAGGTTGGCTTTCTAGGGTGTAGAGGGTCTGTCAAATGGGGCACATGACTCTCATAAGATTAAGGTATCACTCTATCTCTAGGTTAGAGCAGTATTGAGGAACGAAGTGCCTTAACTTCCGTAATGTTAAAGTGTAAGGATCCTTTGACTCCTAAATAACTATGTGTAATTGAAGTTGGACTCGTATTGAGTAGAGTCCTTAGCTAGAAAACTATTGAGAAGAGTGAATGTAAGCAAGCTTACTGGTGTAAGACTGGGGCGGCGGTTAATACGGTAAATAAAAAATATAGTCATAATGCAGTGATAAAGCAATGTTAAGGTAAATGCAAGAACTAGTGTTGAAAGTCCAGTGGAACTTTTCAGGGATGCAAAGCAAAACATACAAATGAATAGTTAGGCATATATGAATACAATATGCTATAAATATTTTGTGAAACAAATGTAGAGAAATTTTAGTGAAACATTCTTGCAGATTAATAAATACACTGGTGCACAAATGAGATATACTGTATATGAATATGCAATGTACAAGATAAAAAGTTCAATGAAACTTATAGATAGAATAAAATAAAAAGATAAACTGATATATTATGCACAAATACACAAGATATAAATATATTCTAAGTGTATACAATAAGCAATAAAGAAACAGTAAATATCTCTAGAAATAGATGAAGCAAACAAGCAGATTTCTAGAAATATGATCTCAAAATAATATTAGAGAAATCTCACAATACTCAGGTGTAGTTTGAATCAAGCGATTTAGGCTTTGGATCTGTAAGTGGAACTTTTAATGAGCATGCTAGAATTAGACAATTAAACTTAGACTGCACAGTATTATTGCTTTGCTTGAAGGGAAATGAATCAAGACAACTAAATATATAGCCAAAGAGGAATCAAGAGCCAACGATAACATTTATACCGTTGTGGCTCGATCTCTCACAAGAGTTAACGTAGGTAGTTTTATACCAAACTGGCTAGTACTTTTCATGGCGGTAGAGTGATAGTTTCACATTTGAAAAATCTGTCTCACCGCATTAAATGCTATAACTAGTCATTCTCCTAAGAGCCATAATCAATATATTTTTGCATTGATTCAGATGTTATAGGCTTAGAGATTGAATGAAATAGACAAGAGAGAGTTTTAAAGTTAATGGCTTCTCATCACTCTCAACTCAAAGCTAAAAATGGTTTAATCAAGATCAATGATAGGATCCTGATGCATGAGGATTCTCTCATGGATTGAATTTGAATTATATTAAGAGAGGGAATCAAATTTTCCAGATGCTACTGTTTAATCATTATTTAATTCTTTAGTCTCGAACTTTCCACAATATTTCTGAATCTCCTAGTGACTTCTCTTGTATCTTAGACAATATACATGTTGTTGTTGTATTTTGACTTCTCTTTTGATGTAATCTTGTATGAGCTTGAATGAGCTTGAAATCTTGACTTCTTAAGATAGTTCTTTGTAAGTTTCTAATGTCTTGATTCATTCAAACAATTAAGTTGAAGAATCTGAAATAGTGATAATGTAGTCACTAATCAAGATATAGGGATTCACAGCCAGAACCACTATCAACTCTATATTTATAGTTGTGATCTTCTTAGTGATCACCAAACTTACATCTTTACTTTTTGCATTTATTATTCATATCCATGTCTCAAGTTACATTCTAAGATTGTCTTGTAGAGATTATTTAACTTACTTAGAACAGTTAACTAAGAACAAGTATATACTGTTGGAAACGGGATGCAAGTCTAGAGGCGGCGGTTAATACGGTAAATAAAAAATATAGTCATAATGCAGTGATAAAGCAATGTTAAGGTAAATGCAAGAACTAGTGTTGAAAGTCCAGTGGAACTTTTCAGGGATGCAAAGCAAAACATACAAATGAATAGTTAGGCATATATGAATACAATATGCTATAAATATTTTGTGAAACAAATGTAGAAATTTTAGTGAAACATTCTTGCAGATTAATAAATACACTGGTGCACAAATGAGATATACTGTATATGAATATGCAATGTACAAGATAAAAAGTTCAATGAAACTTATAGATAGAATAAAATAAAAAGATAAACTGATATATTATGCACAAATACACAAGATATAAATATATTCTAAGTGTATACAATAAGCAATAAAGAAACAGTAAATATCTCTAGAAATAGATGAAGCAAACAAGCAGATTTCTAGAAATATGATCTCAAAATAATATTAGAGAAATCTCACAATACTCAGGTGTAGTTTGAATCAAGCGATTTAGGCTTTGGATCTGTAAGTGGAACTTTTAATGAGCATGCTAGAATTAGACAATTAAACTTAGACTGCACAGTATTATTGCTTTGCTTGAAGGGAAATGAATCAAGACAACTAAATATATAGCCAAAGAGGAATCAAGAGCCAACGATAACATTTATACCCGTTGTGGCTCTGATCTCTCACAAGAGTTAACGTAGGTAGTTTTATACCAAACTGGCTAGTACTTTTCATGGCCGGTAGAGTGATAGTTTCACATTTGAAAAATCTGTCTCAGCCGCATTAAATGCTATAACTAGTCATTCTCCTAAGAGCCATAATCAATATATTTTTGCATTGATTCAGATGTTATAGGCTTAGAGATTGAATGAAATAGACAAGAGAGAGAGTTTTAAAGTTAATGGCTTCTCATCAGCTCTCAACTCAAAGCTAAAAAATGGTTTAATCAAGATCAATGATAGGATCCTGATGCATGAGGATTCTCTCATGGATTGAATTTGAATTATATTAAGAGAGGGAATCAAATTTTCCAGATGCTACTGTTTAATCATTATTTAATTCTTTAGTCTCGAACTTTCCACAATATTTCTGAATCTCCTAGTGACTTCTCTTGTATCTTAGACAATATACATGTTGTTGTTGTATTTTGACTTCTCTTTTGATGTAATCTTGTATGAGCTTGAATGAGCTTGAAATCTTGACTTCTTAAGATAGTTCTTTGTAAGTTTCTAATGTCTTGATTCATTCAAACAATTAAGTTGAAGAATCTGAAATAGTGATAATGTAGTCACTAATCAAGATATAGGGATTCACAGCCAGAACCACTATCAACTCTATATTTATAGTTGTGATCTTCTTAGTGATCACCAAACTTACATCTTTACTTTTTTGCATTTATTATTCATATCCATGTCGCAAGTTACATTCTAAGATTGTCTTGTAGAGATTATTTAACTTACTTAGAACAGTTAACTAAGAACAAGTATATACTGTTGGAAACGGGATGCAAGTCTAGAGGGGTGAATAGGATTGCTACAAATTTTTCGGATAATCAAAGAATATGCAGCGAAAAATAAAAAGTGAAAAACTAAGAGCAACAAACCAGGAACACACGAGATTTTTATTGTGGTTCGGATCAAAATCCTACGTCCACTCTTCCTTCTCGCGAATGACCTTCTTAACTATGACCGGAGTTATCCCTGAATCACAACCTGATTCAGTAGGCTTTACAAACAGGACCGTAGAATCTATCCGAAACCAATCGAGATACCTAACTCCTCACAATGACCAGAAAAAACCTAGCCCTAGCTAGCCACACTCAATTATCCTGGCTTGAGCACGCCAACCATTAATTATCCCGACTTGAGTACGTCATCAAACTCGCAAGTTTGAAATACAAAACTAGCCCTAAAAATAATTAAAGCACAATTGAAAAGATCTTACAGCTCTTTTAAAACAAATCGTTCTTTAAACTGATGTCGATGATGATCCGTGAAGAAGCGATGTTGAAGTTGAACACAAAGGGCACTCCTCCTCAGTGAAACAATCTTTCGATGTTGAGCGCGACGAGAAGAAGTTGAACGAGGCTCAGAGAATCAAATTCTCTCTCTCTCTCTCTATCTCTCTATCTCTCTCAAACCCTAGAATTTGATCTCACAAACTTGTGCAAATATCCTCTATTTTTCTTGTTGTTAATCTCTTCTCCAATCTCTCTTTAAATAGACCTTGATTGCATTGGGAATAAGTCTTCTAATCAGTGTTGAAATAGGAGATCAAATTTGTGATCAAACGGCTGAGATTGAATCTGAAAATCTACCAAAATGTGTCCAAACCATCGATAGTTTAACACGATCATCAATGGTTGATGCCGATCATCGATGGTTCTCTATAGTCCATCGATTGTTCAAATTCTGGTTTCTAAAATTCACAGATTATTGACTGTAGTCCATTGATGATTAAAGAGATCATCGATAGTTGATTGTAGTCCATTGATGGTTCGATTTCTCATTTCTGAAAAATACATATTATTGACTGTAGTCTATCGATGACCTATGGACCATCGATGATTGCCTCGTGACCATCGATGGTTAATGGCTAAAATTAACTGTTCATGTTGATTTTTGCATCATTTTGAGCCGAGACTTTTTTGTACCTGTTTATTCCTGAAATATATCATCTCACAAACTTATTAGTACCAAATGAGAGTTTTTATTAATCAAATAAGAGATATTGCATGAACAATGTTCTCCCCGAACAAAGTTCTAACAATCTCCCCCTTTTGATAATAACAAAACTCGAAATTTAAAATCTGAAAATTAAGAACATGGTGAGATATATATTCAATTCAATAAAAACATATGACATGTATGATATGCAATGTAAGCTCCCCCTACAAATATGCATACATGAAAAAGAACAGGTAATCCAGAAACTCCTTGTTCGAAACATGAAAACTCCCCCTAAAACCAAGCAAGGTTGAAAGAATTGTCATGTTGAAACCACTTGTAAACCAAACATGAAAACTTGTAAAAAAAAACTCATAATCAACCACAATCAAACTCAGAAAGTTTTCAAATATTTTTCAAATTTTCCATTTTCTCCCCTTTTATTGTTATAAAAGAAACGCACACCAAGGATATACAATATACCTGAAAAATCTAAATAAAGATTATCTAAAGGTGTAAGGAAGAAAAATACACACCGGTTCACAAATATTTTATAGAAAATAGCATAAGAAATACATATAGAACTTCAAAACACATGAAATATGATAACAAGTCATATTAAAATTCACATTCAAACTATGAAGATATCAATGAAAAGTTTATAAAAATAACAATAAAAATAATTATATTAGATCATAAAATAAATTCAGATATATCTTCTAGTTTGAGCTTTCTTTTCTTACACAACTTGAATTATTTCAACCTTTAGAAAAAGGTCTAAAATCTCGATCTATCACCTCAACCATATAGAAATTTTTAAGAGAAAGAATGATAGTGTTTGGAGGATATGTACACCATCTCTAAATATAGAAACTATTTAGCATAGAATGGATACCCATGAGATATTGTACATTTATATCCACGGCGTGGGTCTTTGACCATCTTTTAACAAATACACTCAAATTTTATTGTGGATTTATAGAGTGTGGGTCTTTGACCATCTTTTTCATGAATACACTCTTTTTACTTGATGTTTTATAGCATTTATGTACTTTTGTACATGAAAAGTAATATAGGTGTTGTATTCAAGTATAAAAAATTAAGCTCAAAATCTGTGATATATCCAAAATACTTTATGATCATCATATAAAAACATTTATTCCTACTTTTACAAAGTTAAACATGATAAGTTTATACTAATATGTGAAAAGTAATATGAAGAATATCATAAACCATCATATTTTTCAATCAAATATGTAAAACTTTGTGCACATATAATATAGATAGATTGTAAAAATATTTGTGAACCAATATGGTAAAACTCATGCCTATATACCAACAGATAACCCTATCTGAATATTTTATGTAAAAGCATATACATAGGCACGTTCTAATTTTTTAAAAATGAAAATAAAGAAATTTTTTGTTTTGATTTTCATAAGAAAGGAAAAAGAAAGGAAGAGAATTTTTATTTTCTTTTGATTTTCATAAGAAACAAAAAAATAAAAATAAAGAAGGAGAATTTTTATTTTGTTTTTCAATTTTTATAAGAAAAATAAAAAGAAAGAAATTTTTTAATTTTGTTTTTCAATATATGAGAAGAACCAAAATCAAGAAAAATCAAATAAAAATAAAAAACAAGAATCTATCAAATCTAATCTATATACATACAACATGATGAATGATCATGCAAATGATTACTAACTACACAAATATGAAATGAGTGCAAATAGTTAGTACATGGCAATATATCTGATCAAGCACCAAAATATACTGGTCCTGAATAAAAACAAAAAAAATAAATGAAAAATAAAGAAGGATAAAAATAAACCTGGACCTAAAAGAAAAAGAAAACACCCATCCATGTCACTGCCAATCATCATCTCTCTGCATCTCCTCATACCTGTGTGCATGAGTTACCTCTAGCACGAAGTCTTCGTAGACTGGTGGTGCCCCAAGAGTCAGATCTGATCGACGAAGAGCTCTCATAATGTACTAAAAATACGCATCATAGTACTGGTGCTGTGATCGCATCTCCATCTACAACTGCTGATGCTGAGCTCTTATCTCCAAGTGTAGCTCCTCAACTCTTGCACCCAATGAATCTAATGTCCACCGAGCATCACCACCTCTAGAAGAGCTAGGTACATTATCACCAGTAGGCTGGGACCCAGAAGGTTGACCAGCTCCAGTCTCTGTCTTGTCTCTCACTATAAGACTCTTTCAGACCGTGTCTTCACGTAGTGCAGCTCTCCCCTTCTCCATTTGATCCGTAGGCAAAGATGGGACCCTTTGGTCTCTACAGATCCGGGTGATCAGAAAGGGGTACACCAACTGGGTATTCTGCTTCTTCCTCTTCTCCACCATCTCCCTAGCTGTAGTAGCTACAGATGACATCCAGATAAATATAATCTGAGCCGGATTAAAAGACTGACCCCTGACTAACCAATAGAGTAAGATGACATCTCTAACTGTCAGAGTAGTATGAGCAGCAGTAGGATAAAAATCAAATTCGAGAAAGAGGTTAGGAAGAATATACTCATGTTTTAGGTAACCTGAGTTGAATACCCCAGGAGTAAAGTGCTGGGAAAGATACTCAGCCATAAAGGTATACTCAAGAGAGCCTATAGTGACATTTTCAGAATACTGAAAAACGTCAGGACAATATGGCTGTGGAGGAGGAAAATGAAGAAGCCTGCAGATATAGTCAGCACTGATCCTAATCTGTCGCCCTCTGACTATAGTTCTTGCCTCTATAGATCCGTAGGCCCAACTATAGTTCATATAGAACTCTCGAACCCATGTGATATTGGCCTTCTCCCCTCCTTTATTCTTCATCGATCCCAGGCCAATGACGTCCAATAGTTCTACCACATTCGCATACTCCTGTAAATATGGTACGTCCAATCCTCGTTCATAGATGATGTTCAGTTTTTGATACTTCTCAATCAGATCTTGAGAAGTTGATTGTGAGGATTGAACTCTCTTCCCGCCTGACATTCTCTACAAAATCAAACAATCATGTCTTATCATAGAGAATATTCCAAGAATAGCTTAGAAATAAAAAAAAATTGAGTAAAAAATAAAAAAGAGTAAAAAATATGCAGTTTCAGCCTCTGACCATCGATGGATGACTGACAACCATCGATGGTTTGATGGTGTTCTTCGACCATCGATGATCCAAGAACTGAACCCGACATATTTTTCCCTAAATCGATCAAAGTTCATGTACAAACTCAAAAATCTTGTTTTAAACTACTCTACTACTCATCTAACATCTATCCATGCATTTTATTACCCATAAAACACATTAAAAAACAAGAAATTCGAAGAATAAGAGTTAGGGTTTAGAAAATTTACCTTTTTCAAATTGGTTTGAAATGAAAGAGATGATGATGATGATAATAGATCAACCCAAACAAACTAGAAAACAAGTCAAAAACTCAAGTAATCCAGAAATTTTGAGAGAAAAATCAAGGAGGTAAAAAGTAAAAAGAAAACTGCCCTTTTAAGCGATCATCTATGATGCATCATCGATGATGTTTTTATTTTATAAATATATATGTAGAAGGTTAGAGATGCTCACCTGTATGAGAAGATAATATATAATAAATATATCAGCCGGTATCTTCTCATAATGCGAGATCAAGGATTGGATTTGATAACCTAAGACTTTAAGCAATCATCGTGTGTTGCCTCAATCCTTGATCGACCTGCAAGTCAACAGAAAGGCAGATAATTGTGAACTAGGTATCCACATAGGTCCACATTGGTTAGTAATAAGACCTTTTGATATCCAAATCTGTTTGACTGTTTTGATCCTATATCTCATACGACAACTCATCGAAATATGTCTAGTTTTTTTCCACACAATGAGCATATGAAATGATAAGTACCATTGAGAATAGAATCAAAACAACCAAGATTATTGCCCTTTACAAAAGAATGTTGAAACTTTTTATGTTTCCAGAATATGAATAACCAAGTCTAGTTTTGGATTTTGCAAATCGATGATTTGAAAGAACCATGTTGAGACCTTTTGAGCCCAATGAAAAAATCTTCATGGCCTCTTCCAAATTACTAATTTTAAACTTTAGTTATTCATTATCAGAAATAATTGTTGTACATCGGGTTTCAAACTTAATTTATTTGGATGATAAATCACAATATAACTCATTTATCTTAGCAACAAGTTTTCTTTTTCACTTTGATGGTTTTCAAGTTGCTTAGATAAACAAGAGATTTGATTTTATAGCTTAGAATATTATGTGCACATGAAAAGGTGATATCATGAGATGAATTATCTGAATTCAAATTTGAAGAAGAAAATTCCACTTTCTTTGACAAAAGCTTATTTTCTTTCTTCAAGTTTATATTCATCCGTTTTGTTACTTCATATTTTTGATAATTTTCTCAAGGTGAACCAACATCTCATTATATTTAGAATAAAACTCATCATACGAAGGATATACCTCTTCATCGAGTACTCACCATTAGAACCACTTGAGTTATTACGTCTGAATCACGAAAACAAAGCGCCTTTTCACATTAGACACTTATTCCCTTATTTATCATCTTCACTTGTATCAATTTCAGACTCATCCTTATCTGAAATATCCCAAGTTGTAACTTTAAGGCTTTTTCCCTCCTTCCTCTTTTCTTTTCGATTTAAGGGACATTGATTTTTGTAATGACCTGATTTCCTGCAATGAAAATAGATATAATCAGTTTCAGAATCACTTGAAGAATTATTGTTTACCTATTTAGTACATTGATTTCATCTTTTCTAAAAATATATTCATCCTTTTCTTAATTTCAGAAAAGACTTGAATCCTTTTACAATAAGCGCAGATTGATCATCTTCATCATCTGAACTTGAGTCTGAATCTATCTTCTTCTTTGATCGAAATTTTTCTCTCTTTGCACGTAAGGCTAACGACTTCTTCTTTGAATCTTCTTCAGAGGCATCTTCTCTCTCTTTCAATCGGACTTCATAAGTGATGAGATTACCTACAAGATCATCAAGAGTAAGTTTAGAAATATTCTAAAATTCTTCTATTGCCAGAAACCAAACCAAACCGAAGCCAAACGGCGTCGCGCCGAAACCCGACACCGCTTGGTGTCCGTTATCGGACACCAAATGGTGTTCGCCAAAGGCCGACACCATTCGTCCGCCAAGGCCCGGATACCAATGGTGTCCGCGGCAATAAACCCTCTCCCTCTTGTTTTCCTATAAATAGTGGGGTGCTCGGCCGTAATGGATTTTTGGAGATTGGATTTTCTCGATATTCTTGAGAGAGCCCTCGCGAGATCCACGAGCCGCCAACGCACAGTCTCGAGCACCGGCGAGCACGCCGATCTACAAACCGCGAGGTAAGCTTAACTCGGTCGGCATGACGTCATTGCGGATTTCTCCTAGTAGATCTCACCCGCCCGCGATCCTCTCCTTCGCGGAGGCGATCCCCGGCGATCCTCTCCTTCGCGGAGTGTGATCCTCAGCGTGCTGCTTCCTTCGCGGAAACGAGCCCCTTCACGCCTCAGAAGTTCCGTAACCCGGTTTCCACCGATCGAATTGCGCGGTGGTCCACGGACGAATAAAAGTCCGGCATAGGCAAAGAACCCACGCAAGCCGGTGATCCCGTAAAATAGAGATCCTCGTGTTTGTTCACAAAAGGAAGGAAGTTGTAATTTTCATTTTCATTGTAAGCCCGAAATAAAAGGCATTTTCTTTTGTTTGAATTTTGTTGTAGGCCAACGGTTGCATTAACGAAGTTCAAACGAGCAATGAATAACAAACCAACTTTCCCCGCCAACAAGCCGGGCGATTACAAGGAGCCAACGGCTTCAACAAAGAAGCCGTCGTGGTCGCAACCGCTGATTCGATCCCGGTCATTGAGGAGGTCGAAGTTCGAAGTTCGAAGTTCGACCAAAAGAAGTACGAGGAGTACCTCTCTTCCTCGCCCGTGATCCAGCTCGCGAAGTCCAAGATGGTCTCGCCGCAAGGAAGACCCAATCGCCTCGGATGCGGAGGCGAAAATCCACCACCACCGCCGCCAAGACTACGACAATGGTGGTTCCTTGGTCGGCAAACGGCCAAATTATCGTAACCTCCATCTCCTAAAGAGGTAGTTCTCGCCGATGGCGCTGACTCTCTAAGAGAGCCCGCCGAGGCGACGCCAACGCCGGCAAAACAAGCCGCCTGCAAAAGAATCAATGGATGGGGTTCGCTATAAGGCGGATCTAAGATCGAGTTAACTTCGAAGATTGAACGAGATTGTGGCGGAAACTCTACAGGCGACAAAGCGAATGGGTCGAGTCAAAGCGGAACGTTCACCGCCGGGCGTATCGGGAGGCGTCGTAGCGCTCCCGCACAAGCAAGGCTTTGGTGCAACAAGCCCTTGAGTTGAAGAAGAGGCTGACCAAGTAGATCAACAAATCGGCTGGTTTGGAAGCCAGTCGTCCGGCTTCACCTCAGAAGAACTTGGCATCCAAGCCCGATACCTGACGGGCCGACTCTGCTCGTGCTCCGGATCAAAGGTTGTGAGCACTTCAGCGAAAAGTGGCGCCAAAGTTACCCCGTCGCACTCGAACTCCTGCGCGAAGCGACCCTCGTCGCGACTGGCCGGAGCTTACCATCAAGGATCGCTGGGTCCGCTAAAGGTCGCAGGTCACTCCTAATCTGGGGTAGCACCCACAAACAAAGAAGATTCCTCACGGCATCACGGGGTTGAAGTCGAAGTCAGAAAGCGCGGAACTTCACCTCACACCAGCGAAAGTCAAGGCGGGTTACTTCGCGGTTCTTCTGAAACAATTAGTCCTCGAGCGGAGGCGTTTTCATCGGCGATGAGGGTGTTATACGAGAGATCGTGTCGACATGTGGAAGATTGCTCCGGCACTCATCCGGCGAATTATACTCTGCGTACGGGGCACAAAGAAATCTCGAAGGTGCTCCCCAAACCGACCAGTCATGCTTGTGCTCCAAGCTCATCAAAGCGGTGCTCTCGGGTGCAATTGCCATCAAAGCTCGAAGAAAGGTCGGTCTTCCAAAGACTCACCGCGGAGATGCCAGACCTAGGTCAAGGCGATTATGAGGATGACATCGAGAGGATGAATGCGGTCACTAATAATATGGCGGCAAGAACCATCGTCAAAGGGCTATTCAGCCGCGCCATAGCGGTTAACTCGTTCGCGGTCAGAACTATCGGCGGTCCAATACGACAAGCTCTTGAGAGGCTACCCAGAGGATGAAGCATTAGGCCGGATTACGTGTGTCCGACAATCTGACTTCTAGTGGCGGACAACCGAAAACATGATCGATCACAGTCAGGTGGCCAAGATCTTTGAATGGCGTTGAATAAGCAGGGAAAACTTTAAATTAGAGATGGAGTTGGCCATCGCGGCGATGAGAAAATGCATGACCAACAAATCAAGCTTTAACAAAGCATCGAGGAATCAAGTCAACACATCGGCGTTGATCAAGATAGCGGCTGACTCGGTCGGGAGGAAGCACGAAGATGATAACCCTCTGAACCAGCGGCGTTCTTTGTTGCTCATGAAGCGAGAAGATTAAAGACCTCGAGAGCAAAATTAACTTCGTTGATTTCCGCCAAAGGTGAAGAAGGCGGGTATCCCTTGCCCATAGCAGGGGTGGGAATCAATCCCATACCCTTCAAAGTTTAACTTAATAAACTTTCGCCGTTTTATTGAGGGTTCCACGCCAACACTTGATTTACTTCAGTCGCACCTGGGTTATTTACGGCAATGAGCCACGATGGTTCGGTCATTCGTTGGCACCCTACGTTAGGCGCCCGATACGTCTTATGAGGAGAGCATCAACATTTGGGGCGATATGGAGTCCTTGTTTCTCTCCAACTTCTTTGATGGCGATACCGAGGTATCTATTGGGGCGTTACTTTCGGGCGAAGAATGGAGAGCTGGATATCTTTGTTAAAGCGATTCGTAACAAGGCAATGAAGCTGGATCGATCCGATATGGAGGAATTCATCCTCCGGACACCCTGCGTAATTTATCGATAGATGTAACAAGCAATAGGGGCGGCACCATCATAGCGATGGAAGGACTTGAAAGTTCGTGGAAACAAAGGCGAAAGGTTCCTTAAAAGGAAGAGGAAAGAGGCCAGCGGCGACAAACACGAACAAGCGAAATTTTGTGCCAGCGGCAGAGGTAAAGCGCCGGCAAAGTCGTGAAGCGCCAATCAAACCGAGCTGCAACCACAACAGCGGTATAGCAAGCGTCGCCCGCGACAATCGCAGCCTCAATGGCGCCCGACAAACTTCGGAATCAAAATCTTACGGTTCGAGATTTCCCAAGACTTACCGTTCAAAGATGAGGAAGTTCAGGGCATTTTAAGTACCTTACGGAAAATAACAAAATCGGTTGCCCCAATTGTAAACCAAGAGGAGGCAAACAAAGTTCTGAGATCCTAAATCATGCTTACCCGAGGCGGTACATCATCCTACAAAGTTCGCTACCATCTGAGACAAGATTCAAGCCTTGATCGATGTTGGAGTCATCACTCAAAACCTTCTAAAGAAGAAGGTGGGCGAATCTGATCTCTATAAACTTGGATGGAGTTCCTTTGGATTGGTTTCAACGGCGCCATTGTGAAGGTAGGAATGAAGATGGTGAATGAGGATCCTCCGCGAACAGCGTGAGAGGGGACTTACCACCACCACCACGGCGGCAAGCGGAGAAATCCTTTGGGTCCACCGACTTGTTGGAAGAGCGATGGGTGGGTGCGTCTTCGACAAAAAGAGTCAAGGAAAAGGCAAATTATGCCAAGCGGCTTTGGCAATTCGAGAAAAGGGCGATGAAGAAGTGGCAACCTTCAATTTTGGTGGGCATGAAGTCTTTGCACAAAGAGTGAGCACGAATACAACTACAAATACGGGAGATTCCAAACCAGAATCTGAAGGCGTTATACGGTAGCCACGGCTCCTCTCACTCGAGGAGAAAGTACAACGTGACGGCCCGAAAAGCGGTGAGTAAAGGAAAGCAACCTCCAGTCAGCTCAACTCCGGCGGTCCGATTCAATCGCCCGTTGTAAGGGATGGATCGAGAACATCCAGCTCTCCATACGCTTCGACGTCATGGCTCGGTTAGCAAACATCCGGCGGGATAACTCTCTGAGTTGCTCCGATTGTCAAAGAGCAGGAAGCTCTGAAGCTTCTGGTGACTCGAGGTGTTTCTACGCTCGAGTCAAGTCAGAGTCGGAAGAATCGGTCCAACAATGCAACCTTGCATTTAAACACTTACCGCATCTCCTTTACAAAGGGATATGCGAACCGAATTCAAGCACGATAGGCGCTATACTTCACAGGGTATATTGGTTCTAGCGAAGTCAACCGGATCCAAGTCGATCCGGTTCATTGTGAACATCATGCCCTGCGCCTCATGTATCATCTTGGAATCCCGCCGATGGCATCAGCGAGCACAATGATCTATGGGTTTAACACCCGGTGGGTCCGGCCGCTTGGTAAAATCCGGATAAAGTGCGGATGGGGACTTAAAGTCAGAAGTCACTGCTATGTGATTGTGAGAACCTATAACTTATTGTTGGAGTGACCACGGATCCACAATAGCGTTATAGTCCATCCACTCTTCATCGATGTCTCAAGTATGTAGACACAAATAAGGAGTCAAGGCGGTGGTCAGCGGACAAGCGGCCGTTTAAGGGATGGAGAATTATTTCAGGATTCCCTCCTCTCGGCAATGAGTCGCGAACCATCATTAAGAACGCGGACAACGGTGAAGAAGTCACGAAGCGGGCTTGGTTATAGTGGTGGTAGTTTTGTTTGGACATTGTACCCTTGTAATCAATCTTGGCGATGAAGAATGCGTCAAATGAACATTAATTGGCAAATTGCCGATGAATCAATAAATGGCGATTTAGAGTACCCTTTGTCTTTGAATGATGTAATGGCGAGTTTATACAATGATCGAGTTGCACCTACCATTAGTCATCTTGCTTTACACAAAAGCGATTCAGAACTCCTTTGGGGCGGCACTCGTCATCCCATCGAGTAGTGAAAAGACTTGGTTTACGGTAAAGGAGATGCGGTTCAGTAGCGAATCATTTCTTAGAAAGCGAAGACAACAATGGACCTATCCTCCACACATTCGGATATAGTCGAAACGGGTATCATGAAGAAATGGGGTATAACTTGATACAAGGAGAAGGTCTGTCTTTTGGGGCGAGGTCCTCGAGTCCCTCAGGCGGACATATGTCCCAAGAGGGAAGATAACTATTGCGCATGAGGCGGGGATTGGGATACGAATCCTCCTCGGAGCGAATGCTGCGTGGTGATTGATAATAATCCACCCGATGAGGTAGATGGACATTGATGCGATTCTTGACTTGGGATTACGACACGACCTCGGAGAAGCTTTCCAGGCTTTAATGTCAAATATGGCTTGATTGATCCGCTCTCTTGTTGAGTGTGAAAGACATGCCAACATGGGAAGACCCATGGATCCATCAACTCCAAGCGGTTTGGGGATAGGTTGAACAAAGAGAACCCCCACTAAGGATGAGGTAGTCGAGGTTAATATGGGGATGAAGAGCATCCTAAACTCATAAACATCGCAATACTCTCCCCTCGGAAGAAAAGGAAGAGTTAGTTGCCTTGATCGAGGAGTATATCGATATATGCACGGAGCTACGAGGACATGCGAGGACTCGACCCTAATGTGGCGACATCGCCTCAACATCAAGATGGATGTCAAACTTGTCAAGCAACGGCAAAAGGCGGTTTAGATCCACAAATATTGCGGTGTCGTTGTGAGAAGTAAAGAAACTCATAGAATCGGATTCATCGAAATTCAACATCCGGTTGGGTGGCGAATATAGTCGGTCATGAAGAAGAATGGTTCGATTAGGATCAGTAATCGACTCTGAGACACGAGCGTCTTTGAGGATGATTTCCCTGCCAATCACCGAGCGTCATAGTTGACAATACATGTGGATTGAGAGGATGTCCTTTATGGATGGCTTTTGAGTACAACCAAATCAAGATGCACCCGATGGCGCCAAACACGTTGAAGCATATCGGTATATTTTGCTACGCGGTCATGCCGTTCGGCTTAAAACGCCCGGTGCAACATACCGGTGAGCAATGGCGGATTTTCGGGATCATCTTCGGAAAAGCGGTCGAATGCTACGTCGGCGATTTGGTGCGTGAAAAGCGTAACAAGATCACATCAAAGATCTTACAAGGTATTGAACTCATGCGAACTCATCAACTAAAGATGAACCACCTTAAATCCTTCCTTGGGATGTCTAGTGGCAAGTTCCTTGGCCGTCATCACCAACAAAGGAATCCATGTCGATCCCGATAAGGTAAAGGCGATTCAAAATTGCAACCCAGAAATCGAGAACTTCGGGGGTTACAAAGGCGATTAATACATCCGGCGGTTCATATCGAACCTATGCAGGAAGTGCCAACCGTTCTCAAAGTTGAATAAGAAGGCGTGTCGTTTATTTGGGGCGGACGCTGTCGGCGTTTGAAGAGATCAAATCGTATCGCTAAACCTCATTCTCATTGCACGCTTGATCGGAAAACCATTTCGATCTCGTCAAAGGCGGCGGATCACTCGTTAAGCGCTTTACGCTGCGGGGCGGCGGCGGTCCGCGACGGCGATGTATTACGGCGAACATTAGGTGCTGAGTCTCGGTATCAATGGTGCGGTGCCTTGCATTAGTATTAGCGATTGAAAATGCGGCACTATTTGGTCGGACCGGGCGATTTATGTTATCTCTAGCGAAATCCGGTCCGAATATTTATGACCAGCCGGCCTCAATGAGTTGGCGTTTGGCGAAATAGGCTTTGCTTTTGTCCCAATATGACTTGCACTTCAAACAAGTCGGTCAAAGGACAAGCAATTTGTGATCTCTTGGCTGACCGAGCAGCGGATGTAGTTGAGCTACATGATGATCTTCGGATGAAGTCAAAGTCAACACTACATCGCACCAATAAATATGGCGATTGTATTTTGTGGAGCCTCGAGCTACTAATGTAGCAAGTGCCCCGGATGTTCTAAAATCTCGGCTGAGTCGGAGTTGTCTTGATTCCAGAATCATGTCATGCCGTGCTTATTCACTCACGAACCTTGTTCCAATAGCGTAGCGAATACAATGCGCTACTTATTGGACTTAGTTTCGCCAAGGAGGCTGGGGTCAAGTATCTCGAGCGTCGCGGCGATCGCAATTGATAGTTAAGCGGTCGTGGTGACTATGAGGTTAGGAACCACGATGCGGTCCTATCATCGAGATAGCGTTGAAATGGCGGACTCATTTGAAGAATTCTTCATCGAGTATATCCAGCGCCTTGAGCGCTCATGCGATGCATTGGCGCATTAGCGATATCGTTGGCACAACCTTAGCCGGCAGCTGGTTACGGTCGGGACTCATCGGCTTGTAGATATATGATGGGGTACAAGAAGACAAAGGATAGTTACCAAAGAGGTACATGCAACCCAAACCAAGTTGGAGCCGAGATTGGCTTTCCTATCATCGATTCGTCTTACATGGTATTACGCGAGGAAGGCGTGAAGGAGAAGTCAATCGGCGAAGAGCTCAAGATTCTTCTACGACGGAGACCCGGATGTTATATCGTCGGGTGCGATGGTCTTTACTCCGTGCCTTTCAAGCGAGAGGCGGAGGAGGTCCCGAAGCTGCGAAGGTGAATGCGAGCGCACTAGCTGGTCCCAAGCTCTGATCGAATCGAGGAGAATGGGCTACTTTTGCCCACATGATTAATGGCGGTCGAAATGCGCTTCGGAAATGCCGCGTGTCAAATTCCGCGAATTATATGCATCGGCCTCGGCGGTTGCATCCGCCGTACATCACGGCCATTCGAGACATGGGGAATGGGCGTTGTAGGTCCCATTTTTCCGTCGGTTAAAGGAGATCGGTTTATTCTAGCGATCACCGACTACTTCTCCAAGTGGTGAAGCAATCCCGCTAAAAGAAGTAAAGAAATAAGTCATTAAATTTATCAAACACCATGTCATCTATCGACATGGTGTCCCAAACGGATCGTGCATGACAAGCGGTCCTCAATTCATCGGCAATTCCTTCATCGGGGTTTTGCGAGAAATTCAAAATACAAGGCGTCTGTCAACGACTATAACCCGGTTGCAAATGGATTAGGCGAGGCGTTCAACAAGACAATTATCAAAATTACGTCAAAGCTTGTAAAGAATAACAAAGCGAGGCTGGGGCGATAAACTTCGGAGCACTCGGGCATATCACCTGGCAATGCATACGCCCAGCGGAGCGACCCGTACTCTCGGTCTCTGGTGTAAGCGGTTCTCCGTTAGAAATCCAGATTTCGTCACTTCGCCCACTTACCTTGCAGAGATGGCGACCAAGAACAACATCAAAAGCGTCTCGAAGAGCTTGAGATGTTAGATGAGAAGCGCTTGGAGCTCAACAATGCATTGAGTTCTATCAAGCTAGAATGTCGAGGGCTTTCAACAAGAAAGTTCGACAAGAACCTTTAGGAGGAGATCTCGTCCTCGGCTCGGCGGCCGATAATCCTCACCTCTAAAAAAGAGGTAAATTCGAACCCAAATGGGAAGGACCGTTTGTAATAGACCAGATCTATTCAAGCGGAGCATATCGCCTCATCTCCCAGAATGGCGGCCGGCAATTAATGCCATAAGCGGGAGTTCTTTGAAAAAGTATTATCCTTAGCACATTAGGATAACGTTTGAGGAAGTTCCTCGAAGAATATCTCACTCATATTCATGAGGATAACCCTAAGTTGTTGTGTTTTCCTCCAAAATTCTCTCACCGATCAAATTCATTGGCGGTGGGCCCATTAAAACCTCTACGGTCCAACTACGGCAAAATCCTCTCGATTCTAGCGTGAGCGAGGTCCACTTCAAATTCAGTTAGCAATCCTATAAAAGCTGGCTATCCGTACCCTTCAAAGATTCTCAGTGGAGACCCGAGATTGGCGCTTTCCTATCATCGACACGCCTTACATGGTATTCTCGCCGTAAGACGGAAGGAGAGAGAGTCAATCCGCTAAGAGCTCCAAGATTCTTCTACCACACTCGAGACCCGTGATGTTATATCGTCGGGGTACGATGGTCTTTACCCTGCCTTTCAAACAGAGGCGAGGAGGTCCTTCGAGAAGCACACGAAGGTGAATGCGAGCGCACTAGCCCGGTCCCAAGCTCTACGATCGAATCGTGAGAATGGGCTACTTTTGGCCCACAATGATTAATGACGCAAAAGCACGCCGAAATGCCACGCTGTCAAATTCACGCCAATTATATGCATCGCCTCCCGAAAGCAGCGCATCCTTCGCCACATCCTCGCCATTCGAGACATGGGGAATGGACGTTGTAGGTCCCATTTTTCCTCCGCCGCTAAAGGAGATCGGTTTATTCTAGCGATCACCGACTACTTCCAAGTGGGTCAAGCAATCCCGCTAAAAGAAGTAAAGGCGAGTACCGCCATTAATTTATCAAACACCATGTCATCTATCGACATGGTGTCCCAAGACGGATCGTGCATGACAACGGTCCTCAATTCATCGCAATTCCTTCATCGTTTTGCAGAAATTCGTAATACAAGACGCCTCGCCAATGTTCTATAACCCACCGCAAATGGATTAGCCGAGGCGCTCAACAAGACAATTATCAAAATTTCACAAAGCTTGTAAAGAATAACAAGCCAGACCGGACGATAAACTCGAGAAGCACTCGGCATATCACACAACCGTGACGACGCCAACCGGAGCGAACCCGACTCTCGGGTCTACCGTGTGAAGCGCTTCTCCGCTAGAAATCCAGATTGCCACTTCACGCTTCTTGCAAATGTAGATGACGACCAAGAACAACATCAAAACGCCTCAAGAGCTTGAGATGTTAGATGAGAAGCTGAGGCTCAACAATGCATTGAGTTCTATCAAGCTAGAATGTCGAGGGCTTTCAACAAGAAAGTTCGACAAAGAACCTTTAAGGGAGATCTCGCCCTCGCCGCCGACGGCCGATAATCCTCACCTCTAAAAAGAAAGGTAAATTCAACCCAATGGGAAGGGACCGCTTGTAATAGACACGCCTATTCAAACGGAGCATATCGCCATCTCACGTAATGGCTAACGGCAATTAATGCCAATAAACGGAAGTTGTCAAAAAGTATTATCCTTAGCACATTCAGGATAACCCGTTTGAGGGGAAGTTCCTCAGAGAATATCTCACTCATATTCATGAGGATAACCCTAAGTTGTTGTGTTTTCCTCCAAAATTCTCTCACCGATCAAATTCATTGACGGTGGGCCCATTAAAAACCTCTCTGGTCCAACTACCAGAAAATCCCTCTCGATTCCTCGCCAGGAACGAGGTCCACTTTCAAATTCGTTAGCAATCCTATAAAAGCGAAAGCTATCCGTACTCTTCCAAAGATTCTCAGAGTGGAGACCCCGCTCTTAGTTTCTCATCGGGAAATAGAATACATTCTTCCTTTCCCATATTCACCTGGAGATAGGACACATCCTTCCTCTTCAGAAGCAAGAGATAGAATACATTCTTCCTCTCTTGTTTTAGATTCTTGGAGTGGAGATCCCGCTCTTAGTTTCGCCTTTCAAGATTCTCGAAGTGGAGATCCCACTTTCAGTTTCTTTCACTGGAAACAGGACAAAAATCCTTCCTTTCCAAACGCCCGGAGATAGGAGACAAGATCCTCCTTCCTCTCCACCTTCGGGAAATAGAATACATTCTTCCTTTCCCACATTTCACCCGGAGATAGGAGACAAGATCCTCCTTCCTCTCCATCGGCAAGAGATAGGATACAAAACCTTCCTCTCTTGTTCATCCCTTACCCGGAGATAGGAGACAAGATCCTCCTTCCTCTCCATCGGCAAGAGATAGGATACAAAACCTTCCTCTCTTGTTCATCCTTACCCGAGATAGGAGACAAGATCCTCCTTCCTCTCCACATTCGAAATAGAATACATTCTTCCTTTCCCACCTCAATCAATCTTAATCCGTTCAGCTTATTCTCCCACAAAGAAGGCCAAGATTCATCTTGGAGTATTTTATCCCTAAACCTAAGAAGGGATAAAGCCAACGCCACACGCTGCTGCGTTTAGTCTTTCTCTGATTGAAGAAGACACCGAGTTCGATTCGGGTATTTCATCCCAAGCCTAAGAAGGGATAAAGCCAACGCCACACGCTGCTCTGCTTAGTCTTTCTCTGATTGAAGAAGACACCGAGTTCGATTCGGGTATTTCATCCCAAGCCTAAGAAGGGATAAAGCCAACGCTTCTCACAGCGTTGCCGGTTTTTCTCCATTGAAGAAGACACCGAGTTCGATTCGGGTATTTCATCCCAAGCCTAAGAAGGGATAAAGCCAACGCCACACGCTGCTGCGTTTAGTCTTTCTCTGATTGAAGAAGACACCGAGTTCGATTCGGGTATTTCATCCCAAGCCTAAGAAGGATGAGTCACGCGAACACGCGTCGGGTGTCTCTGTCCGTAAAGAGTATGAAGCCTACGTATTCAACATCGTAGCATTAAGTCTAAGAGAGTTTCATTCTTTTAGCACAATGTCACGTGCGGAACAGACCCAGATAATCCGCGCGCTAGCCCAACTCAAACGGTAGTTGGTAAAGGCTAATCAAACTGCTGATCTACCGAGGGTTTGCCAAAAATCCTATAAGTATTATGGTTAATTATTTCTGACGAAATAAAAGAATCATAATAAAGCATAAAAGAGGAAAAAGACGTCGTAAAATACTCATGCATGTACCTCGTTGTTTGAGAGAGATGAGACGGCGAGAAGCGAGATGAAAACAAGAGAGAGAGAGCACAGGGGGGGCCGGCCTAGGTCAGAGAAAAGGAGGGTTGGTGGGTATTTATAACAACCCCACATGAACCCCAATCCCTTTTGAATAAGGAGTCCTATTTGGCGATGGATAGGAATTCTAATTGGAGCCCAATTGGACATCTAAAAGGAATCCAAAACAGTCCAATAATTTATCCATCCTCTTTCCTAAATATTCGAAAGATTTTGGAGATGTTACCGGTCAATGTTACCCGAGTATTCTCCCATGTGGTTTAATCCTACTCAACTAGGATTACAGTATAAGCTGTTTCCTAATTTATCGAGAAGTTCAGGAAGAATATTTTCACAAAAATATTCTCGGGGATAACTTCGATAAATGCGGATCGCATCGGCGTAATCAGCGTTGCCTAATCCTACTCCAACTAGGATTACAGTATAAACTGTTTCCTAATTTATCGAGTTCGGGAAGAATATTTTCACAAAAATATTCTTAGGGATAACTTCGATAAATGCGGATCGCATCGGCGTAATCAGCATTAAGCCTAATCCTACTCAACTAGGATTACAGTATAAAGCTGTTTCCTAATTTATCGAAGTTCGGAAGAATATTTTCACAAAAATATTCTCGTGGATAACTCGATTGCACGGATTGCATCGACGCCAATCAAAGCGCTGCCTAATCCTACTCCAACTAGGATTACGGTATAAACTGTTTCCTAATTTATCGAGAAGTTCAGGAAGAATATTTTCACAAAAATATTCTTAGGGATAACTTCGATAAATGCGGATCGCATCGGCGTAATCAGCGTCGCTAATCCTACTCCAACTAGGATTATGAGTATAAACCGTTTCCCAATTTAGCGAGAAGTTCTGGAGAATATTACCATGTTCTTAAGGATAACTCGATAATCTTCAATTTCCTCCGCTGTGGAAAAAGTTAATGAATTTTGCCGAGACTTATATGGCCGAACAACGCTTCTACCTTGAAAGAACCCCCTTTGTATCGGTGGATTAGTGCGTCTTAGCAGAGCCCTGGCGACAATGGAATTGGAACAAATCCGGAAGAATACCTCCCACCGTGGATGAATACACTCCAACGAGGAGTAATACAAGAGCGACGCTAACCGACGCCAGCCGTCGACGAAGGATTCACCGATCAACGGTTCGATCCACGAAGATCGCGACGCTACCAACGCTACACTCACGATTGAAGGCCAAAACCCATATAGTTTGAAGCCAATGCTTGTCGTAGTGAAGAATTCCCGATCAACGGAGGAATCTCGATGGTCAATTGGACGATAATCCACCGACACGAAGTCAACAACAAATGAACTCAATTAGCTACCGAATTCCAACAACGGTCAAGCAATAAATGCGGCACGCCACCGGGTATCCTACAAAGCCGGAGAACACGAGAGAATTGGAGGAATCAAACATCGGAGCCAATCTCAAAAGAAATTTATCTACCGACTTCGGTCAAGATCTCACAACGGTCGACAAAAAATGCAAGATCGTAATACCTTCAATCCTACAAAGCACCGGAAAGACCGAAGGAGTGGAGAGATCAAACGCCAAGGTCATTCACAAGTCCCATCACGCATCGAAGGGTGAAGGGCTCATCATGTCCAAAGCATCCCGCATCGCCAAAGAATCGACCGAGACGCTTTGAAGGGGTATCTGAGGCATAAAAATTGCTTGTCAATACCCGAGAAAGACTCGTGAACGGTGGGTTGACAACCGACGATCCGCTCGACAAACCGACGCCGCGATAACGATAAAGCAAGCCGACGAACTCATGAAGTGGGTCGCAAGGCGCATTTAATCAACGAGGCTATGTGTTATGGAATGAATCCAACAAGCAAAGCTTCAACGAGATCGATCGGATTCAACGCCAACAAGATCGGATTTGAACACCGACCGATCGCCACTTAAACCGCTGGACGGATGAAACCAATCAAGTGAACCAAGCACGGACTTAGAACGACGACGACAAGATCGGAATGGACGTCACGGAAAAGTTCGAGAAACCAAACCAAACCGAGAAGCCAAACGGCGTTCGGCCGAAACCCGGACACCATTTGGTGTCCGGCCAAGGCCGGACACCATTCGTGTTCGGCTAAGTCCGGACACCAATGGTGTCCGCCGTTAATAAACCCCCTCTCCTCTTGTTTTCCTATAAATAGTGGGGTGCTCATTCGGTGGATTTTTGGAGATTGGATTTTCGATATTCTTGAGAGCCCTCGCGAGATCCACGAGCCGCCAACGCACAGCCTCGAAAGCACCGCGAGCACGCCGATCTACAAACCGCGAGGTAAGCGAACTTCGGGTGACTCTGGATCAGCTGTGATTTCTCCTAGTAGATCTCACCCGCCCGGCGATCCTCTCCTTCGTGAGGCGATCCCCGGCTTATCCTCTTCGTGAGTGTGATCCTCGTCGCGCGCCCTTCGCGGAACGAGCCCCTTCACGCCTCAGAAGTTCCGTAACCCGGTTTTCACCGGATCGAATTGCTGTGGTCCACGGACGAATAAAAGTCCCCAAGATAGGCAAAGAACTCACGCAAGCCGGTGATCCCGTGAAATAGAGATCCTCGTGTTTGTTCACAAAAGGAAGGAAGTTGTAATTTTCGTTTTCATTGTAAGCCCGAAATAAAAGGCATTTTCTTTGTTTGAATTTTGTTGTAGGCCAACGGCCGCATAACGAAGTTCAAACGAGCAATGAATAACAAACCAACTTTCCCCGCGAACAGGTATCTTCTCATAATGCAGATTAAGGATTGGATTTGATAACCTAAGACTTTAAGCAATCATCGTGTGTTGCCTCAATCCTTGATCGACCTGCAAGTCAACAGAAAGGCAGATAATTATGAACTAGGTATCCACATAGGTCCACATTGGTTACTAATAAGACCTTTTGGTATCCAAATCTGTTTGACTGTTTTGATCCTATATCTCATACGACAACTCATCGAAATATGTCTAGTTTTTTTTCCACACAATGAGCATATGAAATGATAAGTACCATTGAGAATAGAATCAAAACAACCAAGATTATTACCCTTTACAAAAGAATGTTGAAACTTTTTATGTTTCCAGAATATGAATAACCAAGTCCAGTTTTAGCTTTTGCAAATCGATGATTTGAAAGAACCATGTTGAGACCTTTGAGCCCAATGAAAAAATCTTCATGGCCTCTTCCAAATTACTAATTTTAGACTTTAGTTATTCATTATCGAAATAATTGTTGTGCATCGGTTTCAAACTTAATTTGTTTGGATGATAAATCACAATATAACTCATTTATCTTAGCAACAAGTTTTTCTTTTTCACTTTGATGGTTTTCAAGTTGCTTAGATAAACAAGAGATTTGATTTTATAGCTTAGAATATTATGTGCACATGAAAAGGTGATATCATGAGATGAATTATCTGAATTCAAATTTGAAGAAGAAAATTCCACTTTCTTTGACAAAAGCTTATTTTCTTTCTTCAAGTTTATATTCATCCGCTTTGTTACTTCATATTTTTCAGTAATTTTCTCAAGGTGAACTAACATCTCCTTATATTTAGAATAAAACTCATCATACTAAGGATATACCTCTTCATCCGAGTACTCACCATCGAACCACTTGAGTTATTCTCGATCCGACCAAAACAAAGCCTTTTCACATTAGACACTTATTCCCTTATTTATCATCTTCACTTGTATCAACTTTAGACTCATCCTTATCCAAATATCCCAAGTTGTAACTTTAAGGCTTTTTCCTCCTTCCTCTTTTCTTTTCGATTTAAGGGACACCGATTTTTGTAATGACCGATTTCCGCGAACGAAAATAGATATAATCAGCTTTAATCACTTGAAGAATTATCGCTACCTATTTAGTACATTGATTTCATCTTTTCAAAATATATTCATCCTTTTCTTAATTTCAGAAAAGACTTGAATCCTTTACAATAAGCCAGATTGATCATCTTCATCATCCGAACTTGAGTCCGATCTATCTTCTTCTTTGATCGAATTTTTCTCTTTGCACGTAAGGCTAACGACTTCTTCTTTGAATCTTCTTCCGAGGCATCTTCTCTCTCTTTCAATCGAACTTCATAAGTGATGAGATTACCTACAAGATCATCAAGAGTAAGTTTAGAAATATTCTAAAGTTCTTCTATTGCCGTTACCTTTGGTTCCCAATCTCGAGATAGAGAATGAAGTATTTTTCTATAAAGCTCCTTTTTATCATACTCTTTCCCTAGCGCTTTTGACTTGTTCACGATATCGGTGAATCTTGTGAACATCTCCTGTATGCTCTCAGAGGCCTTCATCTTGAGGCTCTCATACTTGCTCACCAGCATAGCAAGCTTACCCTCTTTAACCTGCGAAGTTCCTTCATGTGTAACTTCTAGTGTTTTCTAAATTTCCTACACAGTAGAACAATTAGAAACATGGTTAAATTCTTCAGCAGAAAGAGAGCAATATAAAGCATTCATGGCTTTTATATTATAAGAATAAATTTGTTTATGCTGTGGAGTCCACTTATCCGTGGGTAGAATAACTGTAACTCCCTCTACCTCAGTAGTAGGTTCCTTATACCCATGTTCTACACTCTCCCAAATATCTAAACTAGCGGACGACAGAAAAACTTTCATACATGCTTTTCAATATGTGTAGTTGGTGCCATCGAAAAGTGGGGGTTGGTTGACGGCGTATCCTTCAGGAAAAGCTGAAGCGGTGATAAGGCTTGACATCTCTACCCTAGGTTGTGATACCAAAAGATGGGTAACGAGGCTCTGATATTACTTATTGAAAATGGGATGCAAGTCTCGAAGAAGGGGTTGAATAGGATTGCTACAAATATTTCGGATAAATAAAGAATATGCAGCGAAAAATAAAAAATAAAAAACTAAGAGCAACCAACACAGGAACACACAAGTGTTTGGGTCGAAAGTTGTTTCCATTTGTAAAACTAGAGAAAATTACACTTTTGGTTCTCAGTTACAAAGAAATTTGATAACTCTCTCACAAACTCGAACAAAAGGCGCTACAAGTGTAGATCTCTGTTTTCGTGGGACTTTGCTGTCTTAGGGATCGTAATCCGTGGACCACCGAAAGCGCCGATCGCCGAATCGACGGGTTTAGTTAGTGCTTCGCAAAGGAAACAAGAACTTGAAAATATCTTAGCAAGGTAAGATATCTATTCTTCTCAAGAATTAAGGCAAAGCTTAAACTCGAGGAATCTCCGTGTGGATCGTGTTCTTGAACTCCGAAGCTTGGATCTCGATTGCCCCTTCGATAGCCGACCTCCCCAAGTGGACGAGGAGGGTATTTATAATCTTTGGAAGCGTGCCCTCTGAAGAAACACAAGTGTCAAGTGACACTTGAAGCATGCTGCAGCCTCAGCCGCCAGGCTTAAGCCGCTTCGCCATCGGGCGGTAGTAGGTCGCCGCTAGCTGCGAAAGATGGGTCGCCTGGCCGATCGGCGAGGCAAATGTCGCACTCTCCACCGCCAGAACGGTTTTCCCGCTTTTAGGCACGATTAAATGCCCTAGAATCACGCCTAGTGGGCGATCTTCAGCGGTAACCGCACATTAAAGTGTTCAACGCCTCTCACCGATAAAGTCAAGTGGGCCCCACCAAAGATTGATTTAGACCCTTCAAGAGCTCGCCTTAAGTATTCTCGGGTGTCTCGCATTCGGTGAGGCACAAGTAAGTGTCTCGCTATAGCGAGACATATCAAGGTGTCTCGCTCGTGGCGAGGCACCAATAAGTGTCTCGCTAATAGCGAGACACATCAAAGTGTTCGCTAGTGGCGAGGCACACATAAGTGTCTCGCTAATAGCGAGACACATCAAAGTGTTCGCTAGTGGCGAGGCACACATAAGTGTCTCGCGATCAGAAGCAGACACAATCTTCCCCGTGTTGGGCTTCTTGAGATTTCGACGACGTTGTCCTTCGATCTTCTCATGATTTAGTCATATTTGAGGTTCTTCGCAATTTTGATGCCTACAGATACCCTCCAAAGTTTTCGCACTCTCTGTATTTTATCGAGGGTCCGGAATACTTGGATAAGATGCTTTGCTTCGCTCAACGCTGAACTTTGTAGAAGAGGTCCATGTTTTGCTTCAGCTTGAACCCCGGCTACGCCGACGTCACGACCATACTTTGGGATCAATATCTTGAGAAACATCATCATTATTGCAGCTTGTTTTGTGTTTTCTTGGGGCTAAAACGAACCCTTTGTTGGAGTAGACCTCTCATTCATAAAAGAATCGAGAAGATTTTGACCATGGTCCTAACTGTAGGAAGGTTTGACCATGATAGGAATTTGGAGACGATCCTTACCGCCTAAGGTTTGATCGCCAACTGAAAGTGGACCTCGCTCATGGAAGGAATTGAGAGGAGATTTTGATTATGGTCCTAACTGTAGGAAGGTTTGACCAGCAGATATTTGAGACAATCCTAACTATCGGAAGGTTTGATCGTCAATTCGAAGTGGACCTCTCGCTCATGGAAGGAATCGAGAGGAGATTTTGATTATGGTCCTAACCGTAAGAAGGTTTGACCAGCAGATATTTGAGACAATCCTAACCGTAAGAAGGTTTGATCGCCAATGTGGAGGTGGACCTCTCGCTCATGGAAGGAATCGAGAGGATTTTGACCGTGGTCCTAATCAGGAAGGTTTGACCAGATAGGAATTTTGAGACAATCCTAATCAGGAAGGTTTGATTGCTCAATGTGGAAGTGGACCTCTCGCTCATGGAAGGAATCGAGAGGGACTTTGACCATGGTCCTAACTTTAGGAAGGTTTGACCAGCAGATATTTGGAGACGATCCTAACTGGCCGGGTTTGATCGCCAATCTGAAGTGGATCTCCGCTCATGGATTATCCACCCCCATTTCTTTGTAACACCGACTACATTCATTTAGAATAGTTTATACTCATATTCTTATTGGAGTAAGAAAGAGAAGCAGCTTAACCTCTTGTACTCATCGGAGGAAAGGGAGCAGCTTTATACTGTGATACCGCCTGAGTGATTCCTCATTCTCGCTATTTCGCTAAGACGCCGCTTCACCAAGGCTTGATGATGGCCTTGAGAGCTAAGCAATCCTTAAGTAGGATGGAGGATCCTCCGTGGTAATGCATGATTTAGAGTCCAGAAGTCTTGTCGACCTCCTCTTGATTTGTAATCGGAGGCAACTTGATTTTGTTGTTATCAAGAAGGTGTTTGAAGATGATTGGAACTTCTTCGTCCACGAAGAGTATGTCCTGTGGAATTCGATTTAGAAGCATTTTTTGCGCGATCGTGGTTGCGACGCTTGACTAACAAAGAAATACAGATGCCTTTCCTCTATTACGAGGAAAAATTTACTCGAGGGGTCACCGCCATTTTGCCTCTTTCAGCCTTTCTTCCTTCCGAGGAAACGCTCGCTTGTTCTCCTCGTATTTTCAGATCTTTCCATGTAGTTGGCGGACGACCCCATGACTTCCAACATCAATGGAAAGATTATTGTGGCACGCCCGCAATATGAATTCCTGTGATTGGATCTTTGCAGCTTATGGCCTTATTATGAAACGCTTAACGAAAGTGTCAATTGTCTCCCCATTCTTCGCCATCCAAGAGGGTTCCAATCGAGACTTCGTGTCGCTATCGAAGAAGTTGCCGAGGAACGAACTTTCCATGTCCTCCCAAAGAATTAATACTCCGGCTTTGAGTCTTCGATACCAATGGCGGCTCATGAAGGGTGCCAACGAATGACCGAATCATCAAAGGCTCATTTCCTAAGATCACCCCAAATGTGATTTGAAGTAAATCGTGTTGTGTAGGTGACCCTCTCGATCAAATGGCGTGAAGTTGATCAAATTGAATTTCGCGGTAAGGAATTGAATCCCACTCTAGGATACGGATACGGATACCTCCTTTTGACTTCTGTACGGACATCAAAGCATTGATTTTATCTTCAAGCTCTTTCATCCTTTCGCCATCATCCTCCCCTTGTTTTGGATTACTTCCAATAGGAAGAATTGGACCATTTCCACCTTGAGCATCAAATGCAGCTTTCTTTGGAGGTTGATCAGCATAAATGTGTTCATCAATCTCCGAATCGCTGTCTTCGACATTATGAGCATTATGGTGGGTAACTCCACCTTGTTGACTGGATTCAGGCTGTTGACTGGACCCAGGTTGTGCAACCATTTGGGTTTGCAACTCCCTCATCTGTTGCATGGCTAGCTCCATCTCTCGTTTCATTTCGCCTTAAGCTCTTCTCTTTGCTTGGCTAAGGCTTCTTGTAACATTTGAGCCAGGACATCGGGAGTAATGGTAAAAGCTTCTCTGGGATGACAACCAACACTTGACATTGTGTCATCGGAAGCTATCGCCGAATTGATGTCGGAAGCTTCGTCATCGATGACTCTCCTCATGCATCCTTCTATAGTCGATCGTTGAGCATTCATTAATTAGAGACATTCTTTGAAATCGAGACCCAACCTTTCCTCCAGGAGTGAAGTCAGGATCTGCATCCGTCGCCGGTCCTTTCCCTTTGTTCACCATGTTGATAGTCACTTCGGGAAACTCATCAAACTAGATGGATGATCTTTTTCTTCTTCGACGTCGTCTTGACTGCGGCTTCAAATCTTCCGTTGCTGGCAGGGAAAGCCTCTCGAATACTAAAGCTCTTTGTGGTTGAGCGTTTGATTCGGAACAGGCACATCCTGACAACAACGTCTTGATTAATTGTGCATACGAGCAAGAACAATCTATTTCGTCGATCGTCCTCTTTCGTGTGTTGCTACCCCCAGCCTGATGATATGGTTGGTGTGGGTTATTACAAATTGCACTTCCACCCCCAAGTGTAACGTTGTCCTTAATTGGAGAACACGTCTTCTTTTGGGGACGTCGACTCTTTGACTTGAGAAACAACTTCCGTCGCTTGGCTTCGTCATCTGAAGTTGCTTCTGTATGAATCACGAGGGTCTGGTCATCTCTCGTGATTTTGCGAGTCACTTGCCTCAACTTATTCTTCTCAGCAGACTCGTGGACCCCTTGTGGGATGCTCAAACGAGATGCAATTGGAATTCTAGAGACCTTGCCTTTATTTCCTGGCTGTGGACCAAGACGACTAAACACCGGTTGTCGGATTTCCGGACTCAACGGTTGATACCTCACCGAGAAGTGGAAGAAAGGGCGAAAAGCCCATTTTCTCGCTAAGGCATGGAAGGCGCCTCATTGTTGGCGAGGCGTTCGGCTATCTGGCTGGCGAGAGCGGTTTACACTACCTGTTGTTGGCGGCGGCTCAACTATCTCGGCGGTGGCGGTTTCGCTATCTCGGTGAATGTTGTTGGCGAGGCGATTCTTGAGCCGATTTTGATGTCGACTTCGATCCATGCTTAGCGATTTTGAGCCGATTGCCGGGTTGATTTTGACTCTGCGCGAACAACGACGCGTGCTCGAGCAAAGCGTGCCGCGGCGTTGGCAGCTCCTTCCTTCAACGGGTCCTTTTGACAAGAATCCATTCTTCCTTAGGGGTGGCGGGTTGAAGCGGCTGTAGTTTGTTGGCGCTTTGATCATGTGAGTTCGTCGATAGTGAACTCCATCCGCCGACTCCGTGGCCTTGGCTAATTGACGAGCCATCTTTTGACGCCGCTTTGGCGAGCTCTCTTCGTCATATCGTTGAGATCTTGTTGAGAGGGGAATGCCTGCCGCAGTTTAACAAAATCGCGCATCACAACGTAACTAACCTCCTCTTAGGGGATGAGATCCTCCGATGTTTGGGGATGAGGAGGACTTTGATGAGGAAGAGGAGAGATATTCTTCGACCGCTTGATCGAAGAAGTAGTCTATTCCATCAACCATGAGGTCGGCCTGATCGCCGCAAGGTCGTGACACAACAATCTCGGCTCGAGACCGCTGGCTCCGCCGTGGTCGCCATCGTTTGGGTCGAAAGTTGTTTCCATTTGTAAAACTAGAGAAAATTACACTTTTGGTTCTCGCTTACAAAGAAATTTGATAACTCTCACAAACTCGAACAAAAGACGCTACAAGTGTAGATCTCCTGTTTTCGTGGGACTTTGCTCGTGTCGGGATGCGATCCGTGGACCACCGAAAATGATCGTCGAATCGACGGGTTTAGTTAGTGCTTCGCAAAGGAAACAAGAACTTGAGAAAATATCTTAGCAAGGTAAGATATCTACTCTTCTCAAGAATTAAGGCAAAGCTTAAACTCGAGGAATCTCCGGTGTGGATCGTGTTCTTGAACCGCTTGGATCTCGATTGCCCCTTCGATAGCCGACCTCCGCCCAAGTGGACGAGGAGGGTATTTATAATCTTTGGGAAACGCGCCCTCTCGAAGAAACACAAGTGTCATAAGTGCGGACATTACCAGGCGAAGCTGTACCGAGCCGCCGCCAAGCCGCTCGCCACCGGGCGAGGTATAGGTCGCCGCTAGCGGCCAGGGTAAAGCGGGTCGACGGCGAGGCACGCCCCTCCACCGCCGTAGAACGGTTTTCCCCGCTTTTAGGCACGATTAAATGCCTAGAATCACGCCTAGTGGGCGATCTTCGCTGTAACCGCACATTAAAGTGTCCGAGCGTCTCTGCGATAAAGTCAAGTGGGCCCCACCGGCATTGATTTAGACCCTTCAAGAGCTCGTCTTAAGTATTACGGGTGTCTGCGCATTGGTGAGGCACAAGTAAGTGTCTCGCTATAGCGAGACATATCAAGGTGTCTCGCCGGGCGAGGCACCAATAAGTGTTCGCTAATAGCGAGACACATCAAAGTGTCTCGCTAGTGACGAGGCACACATAAGTGTCTCGCTAGTGACGAGGCACACATAAGTGTCTCGCTAGTGACGAGGCACACATAAGTGTCTCGCACTGTAGCGAGACACAATCTTCCCCTGTGTTGGGCTTCTTGAGATTTCGACGACGTTGTCCTTCGATCTTCTCATGATTTAGTCATATTTGAGGTTCTTCAGCAATTTTTGATGCCTACAACAAGATTTGTATAGTAGTTCGGATCAAAATCCTATGTCCACTCTTTCTTTTCACGAAGGACCTTCTTCACTATGACTGGAGTTATCCTGAATCACAACCCGATTCAGTAGGCTTTACAAACAGGACCCTGAAATCTACCCGAAACCAGTCGAGATATCCAACTCCTCACAATGATCAGAAAAACCTAGCCCTAGCTAGCCACACTCAATTACCCTGGGTTGAGTACGCCAACCCTATATTACCCCGGCTTGAGTACACCGTCAAATTTGCAAGTTTGAAATACAAAACCAACCCTAACAATAATTAAAACACAATTGAAAAGATCTTATAGCCCTTTTAAAATAAATCGTTCTTCAAACCGATGTCGATGATGATCCGTGAAGAAGCGATGTCAAAGTTGAACGCAAATGGCACTCCTCCTCGCTGAAACGATCTTTCGATGTTGAGCGCGACGAGAAGAAGTTGAATGAGGCTCAGAGAATTAAATTCTCTCTCTCTATCTCTCTCAAACCCTAGAATTTGATCTCACAAACTTGTGCAAACATCCTCTCTTTTTCTTGTCGTTAATCTCTTCTCTAATCCCTCTTTAAATAGACCTTGACTGCATTGGAAAGAAGTCTTCTAATTAGTATTGAAATAGGAGATCAAATCTGTGATCAAACGGCTGAGATTGAATCTAAAAATCTGCCAAAACGACCAAACAATTGATGGTTAAACACGATCATCGATGGTTCCCTGTAGTCCATCGATTGTTCAAATTCTGGTTTCTGAAATTCACAGATTGTTGACTGCAGTCCATCGATGGTTGAAGCGATCATCCGTGGTTCGATTTCTCATTTTTGAAAAATACAGATTGTTGACTGTAGTCCATCGATGACCTATAGACCATCGATGGTTGCCTCGTGACCAACGATGGTTAACGACTGAAATCAACTATTCATGTTGATTTTGGCATCATTTTGAGCTGAAACTTTTTCGTACTTGTTTATTCCTGAAATATATCATCTCACATACTTATTAGTAGCAAACGAGAGATTGTTTTTTTATCAAATAATAGATATTGCACGAACAACGTTCTCTCCGAACAAAATTCTAACATATACAAGTCAACAAAAAAAGTTTACATTTCAAAAAATTTGCCACATTACCCTATCCATCCCCTTTTCTATGGTGATTGTCTAAGAGAGACTTAAAAACTTCAGAGAACTTTTTCTTTGTCAATGGAATGCTTCATTGTATAATTCCAAGCCATTTTACAGGACGTTACTCACCATGAGTGACAGTGACACTAAATGCATTGCAAAAACTAAGCCCATAAAAGCATGGGTCACAAATTATAGGTTCTTTGCTAAGGAGGTTACCAATCCATGAAATTAAGACCCACATTAAAGTTTGCAACATCTAATGCAAAATTCCAACATTAATCTAAGTCAAATAAATAGATATAAATGTAAGAATACAAAACCAAGAGTAATTTATAACCTCCATTTAGAAAACATCAATCGGTTAAGATTTGCTTTCCATGGTACAATCTTTTACTAAGGGTATACATTAAAGCAAAACCAAATGACCTCCAAATTAACAAGAGCTTGCCACGTGGGATTATTTCTTCTCATAGTATTTTGACACGTGGACATAGATCTAAACCTTCATTTTAAAAAAATCTGAAATTCAATCATAGCCATTCAAAAATTCGAAAATCAATCAAAATCAATACCAAATCTTTTAGAGAATATATACTACCAAAAATTCAAAATAAAAACCAAAACCGAATTTGTTTTCAAATCTCAGTTTAAAATTCAAAAATTCAAAAATTCAAAACCAAAACCGAATTTGTTTTCAATTCTCGCTATTTGTTACTTTTTAGAAATCTTTTTAAATTTCCATAACCGAATTTATACTACCAAAAAATCTATACCAAGAATCTTTTCATGATATGCACTGCCAAATATATCAATAATAAATAACAATAACCGAATAATATTTAGATTTTCGTTTACTTTATTTAGTAAAAGATTAACCGTGATTTTAAAAATCAACACTTATTTGATTTTGAAACTCCAAAGCCGGAAAAATTAACCGTGATTTTTGAAACTACAATAGCGAAATTTAAAAGTCATCAAATGTATTTCGGCTTTGTTTTGTAAGTTTATTTTGCTTTTAAAGCTTTTTCTATTTTTCTATATTATATGTTGTTATATTTTTGAATTTTGATTTATTTTTCGATGTTTCGTATGCATCTATATTTTCAAGAAGGATCCCGCAAACTAATAGATCAACCTAGGTGAGTAATTAACTTTTGGTGAACTATTTTTGAATTTTTACATGTTTTGTATGTATTTAAGTTGTTATTATTTTGGATTTATGATTTAAATATTTTCGGATTTAAATATTTTATTTATATGAACTATTGTTATTAACTTTTGGATTTATTTAAATATTTTTGGATATATGGATCATTCACTAGGTGAGTAATTAAGCTTGTGAGTAATTAACCTAGATTTATATGAATTATTGTTATATTTATAAACTTTTGCATTTTTTTCCTATTACTTGTTGTTATATTGTATGATTTATACTTTTGAATATTTTTTATTATTTATATTAATTGCTGTTTGATTTTATGATTTATAAATACATTTTATGATCTCAACATTATCGGATTTATAGCATTTTATTTTAATTTTTGTTACGTTTTTAATATTTAAATATTTTTTCTCCGTTGTTGTTATATTTATATGAATTATTGCTATATATATGGATTTTGAAATTTTTGCTCTTAATTGTTGTTATATTTATATGAATTATTGTTGTTATATTTATATGAATTATTGTTATATATATGGATTTTGAAATTTTTGCTATTAATTGTTGTTATATTTATATGAATTATTGAATTAATTGTTGTTATATTTATATGAATTATTGATATATTTAAATCTTTTCTGAATTTTGAATTTTTATGATTTAAATATTTTCGGTTTTATAATTTTATATATGTGAATTATTGTTATATTTATGAATATTTGTAGTTTTTAATATTAATTGGTGCTAAATTGTATGATTTATATTATTAAAAATATTTGCAGTTTTTAATTATAAATTGTTTTATTAATTAATTTTTGAAAAAAATCTGAAAATATATATCCAGTTTTATCATCATTTATTAGTTAAGATATTAGTTACGATTATATTATTTTTTACTTTTTATATATGGTATAAAATCTTATTTTGACTAGAGAATATTACATATTAAAGAATGCATAAAATCAAAAAGATATTTTATAATTTATCATAAATTTGTATTTTGAAAAAATTTATTAGTTAAGATTTTATTGTATTACATATATAATCATATAATTATTTTATTAATTAATTTCGGAAAATCTTTAAATATCTGAACTTATAATTATTTATTAGTTAAGATATTATTTAAGATTATATTTTATTTTTTATGATATAAAATCGAAAAATTATATTATTTTGTTGTGCATAAAATCAAAAAGATATCATAGAATATATTAAATTTTATTTAGAAATATCTTACATATGTCATATAAAAATATATAAATATATATATCTGAAGAAAATACAAGTCACTTTGTCAACTTTTATTCAAGGACATAGACAAGAAAGCATCCCCATTTTCGATATCTACAATGAGCCAAAGGTAATGCATTTAATTTATTGTTGTGTTATTCAAATTTTTATTAGTGTAGATTATATTTATTTCTTAGTTTACAGTTTATTTCATATTGTTAATAAAATTAATGAAATCACTTAATTTATTTCTTATTTTTACATTTTTAAAGAGATATTGTGTATTGAGATTTTGTTTAGAAATGCACTAATTTTTTAAAAGAAAATTAGATTATTACTTTATAACTTATAAAATGCATCTTAAATTTTCATAAATTCGAAATAAACTGTTCAATTAATTATTTAATAGATTAATTGAATAATTTTTAATTTTATTTAAATTATTAAATAATCTAGATTTTCTGTGGTTCAAGAAGACTTATTTACTAATATTTATATGAATATTAATTTATTTACTTAATTAATAAATAATTATGACAACAATAATTATATAATTATTATATTAATTAATTTCAGTTTTCATATAATTTTTAGATAGAATAGTTATTGTTTTCGGTTTTTGAAAATATTTTTGTGAATTGTTTTACAATAATTTCAGTTATAATTTTGATTTTTAAAATAAAAATATAATTGTCTTCATAAAATTTTTAGATTGGATATTGTTTTTGGTTTTTAAATTAATTTTTGAAAAATTTTTTGCAAAAATTCAGTTATAATTTCGGTATTTTTAAAAATATGTTTAGAAATTTTTTAGATATTGATTTTCAGTTTATTTGATAATAATTTCATTAAATATTGTTACAATAATAATAATATAATTATTATGTTAATTAATTAATTAATTTCTGTTTTCATATAATTTTTAGATTAGATATTGATTTTGGGTTTTGTAAAATAATTTTTGAAAATAATTTTTCATAAAATTCAGTTATAATTTCGGCTTTTAAATTAAAATATGTTTAGATGAATTTTTGATATAGATTTTAGTTAGTTTCAAAATAATTTTTCATAAAATATTTTTACACCAATAAGCATACAATTATTATGTTAATTAATTTCAGTTTTCACATAATTTTTGATTAGATAATTATTTTTGGTTTTTGATAAATATTTTTGAAAATTATTTTACAAAAATTTAACTTATAAGTTCGGTTTTTAAAGTAAAAATATGTTTAGATAAATTTTTAGATATTGATATTCAGTTTCTTAAAATACTTTTGAAAGTATTTTTACAATAATAATAATATAATTATTATATTAATTAATTTCGGGTTCATATAATTTTTAGATTTGATATTGATTTTCGGTTTTTGAAAACACTTTTTCGAAAATTATTTTACAAAAATTTCATTTATAATTTTGGTTTTTAATTTAAAAATATGGTTAGATAAATATTTTTACATCAATAATTAAATAATTTTTATATTAATTAATTACTATTTTTAAATAATTCTTTTGATTAGATATTAATTTTCAATTTTTAAAATATTTTATAAACTGATTTTCAATTTTTCTTAAAAATATTTTCAATAAATATGTTTACAACAATTTCAGTTTTAATTTTGATTTGTTACAACAAAAATATTTTTAATATTTTAGGATTTTTAATTCCTGAAATTCTTAATTAATTTAAAAGAGATTTATTGAATTAATATATTCCATTAAAAGTAAGACATTTGACAAAAATAGTTAATTTTCTTTTAGGTAGTTAATTATTAGTATCATATCTTATTTGATAATTTTCAAAAATATATTGTTGTAATATTTTGTTTTTAATATTTATTTTGAAAATAATATAATTCGTTAGTAATTTGTATATGAATATTAATTTATTTACTTATTTAATATATAATTATGAAAAAATATTATTTTTATTTACTGATTTATTAAGTTACCAAATTTAAATATAAGTTATTCAAATTTTAAGGAAAAATCAAACTTTAATTAAATTGGCAAATTTAAATCATGTTCACATTTTCATTTATTTTCCAAACTTATTACCAATTTTGAAATAAATTAATTACAAAAATTTAACTTATAAGTTCGGTTTTTAAAGTAAAAATATGTTTAGATAAATTTTTAGATATTGATATTCAGTTTCTTAAAATACTTTTGAAAGTATTTTTACAATAATAATAATATAATTATTATATTAATTAATTTCGGGTTCATATAATTTTTAGATTTGATATTGATTTTCGGTTTTTGAAAACACTTTTTCGAAAATTATTTTACAAAAATTTCATTTATAATTTTGGTTTTTAATTTAAAAATATGGTTAGATAAATATTTTTACATCAATAATTAAATAATTTTTATATTAATTAATTACTATTTTTAAATAATTCTTTTGATTAGATATTAATTTTCAATTTTTAAAATATTTTTATAAACTGATTTTCAATTTTTCTTAAAAATATTTTCAATAAATATGTTTACAACAATTTCAGTTTTAATTTTGATTTGTTACAACAAAAATATTTTTAATATTTTAGGATTTTTAATTCCTGAAATTCTTAATTAATTTAAAAGAGATTTATTGAATTAATATATTCCATTAAAAGTAAGACATTTGACAAAAATAGTTAATTTTCTTTTAGGTAGTTAATTATTAGTATCATATCTTATTTGATAATTTTCAAAAATATATTGTTGTAATATTTTGTTTTTAATATTTATTTTGAAAATAATATAATTCGTTAGTAATTTGTATATGAATATTAATTTATTTACTTATTTAATATATAATTATGAAAAAAAAATATTTTTATTTACTGATTTATTAAGTTACCAAATTTAAATATAAGTTATTCAAATTTTAAGGAAAAATCAAACTTTAATTAAATTGGCAAATTTAAATCATGTTCACATTTTCATTTATTTTCCAAACTTATTACCAATTTTGAAATAAATTAATTACAAAATTTGCCAAAAATATTAATTATGATATTAAGAAATATAGAAATTAATTATAATTTTATTATTAATTATAATTTTACTTTATATATATTTTACTTGTAAGATAAATATTTTATTTGTAATTTTACTTTATATAATTTTACTTTATAATTTTACTTTATATAAAATTTTATTTGTAATTTTTAATTTTAGAATTTTTGAAATTAATTTTATTAAGTTACCAATCAATTTTTCTCAATTTTATTCTTTTTAATTTATTTAAATTATTCTTGGAAGATAAATATTTTTGTTATTTTGGTTTGTCTTTAAACAATGAGTCGGATTTGAAATAAAGATTTTTATTTGGATAAAAATATTTTATAAATATTTTAAAACAACTAAGATAAAATTTTGAATATTTACAATTAAATAATATTGGTATTGCCAACATTTTATTTAATTCTTTAAAAATTAAAACAATTATTGTATATAATTGGTAGTTAATTTTACTATTTATGTTCTAAAAACTTATTTACAAGTGAATTTTGTTAATTTTAATACAATTTTATTTTAATACATCTCACTTAAAGATTTTCGATATATTTATATTTTTACAATTGTTCTAATTATTTCAATTTATTTACAATATTTACTAATAATACAAAAATTTTCGTACATCATAATTTATTTACAATATTTTCTAATATTTTGTGAATATTAGAAATAATTAGAAATAAAATATTCCAAAATAATATATAATTAATAAATTGTTTTTATATTTAAAATATATTATTTTGATTAATTACTTAAGATTTTGTAAATAGATTTTAGAATTTTCAAAAATCTTATATATATTATAAATAATATATCATAATTAGATTTTATATATATATATATATATATATATATATATATATATATATATATATATATATATATATATATATATATATATATATATATATATATATATATATATATATATATATATATATATATATATATATATATATATATATATATATATATATATATATATATATATATATATATATATATATATATATATATATATATATATATATATATATATATATATATATATATTAGCAATTAAAATTTATTTTCAGTCTTCTAAATTAATTTAGAAATTAAAATTTTTCCTAAATAAAATAGTTTCCAATTTTGCAATATAACTATATACGATAACTAAATTTATATGAAATTATTTTGTGAATTTTTATCACGATGCTTGGACAAAATAATAAAATTGCAGCATACAAGCCATTAATTGATCTTCACAGAGATGAAAACGATGTCACCTTGAAAGGAAGAATCACTTTCGAATATGGGAAGGAACAAACGCAAGTACTAGAATATCATCCGGAATTAACTTTATTCTCCTTGATAATGAGGTACATTTAAATTTTTATATATAATTTTTGTTTGTGAATTTAAATATTTAACATTTAGTTTAATTATGCTATGTTCTATCCAATTTTAAACAGAACACTCATGTACATGGTTTTACCGTAAGAATGATGCAATACGACCGAGAAAATTAATACAAGAAGCAAAATTTTATATTTTCTCAAACGTAAAGATTGTTATTGCAAGTAAGATGTACAAATCAATGAGCACTCCAGTATCTATTCATTTGTGTTATCGTACAAACATCAAAGTTTTAGAGGAGGATGACGATGATATAGAAAAACACAAATTGACTCGCCTTACGGAGAGATTTAATCAAGAATCGATTGAAAAGAATTTCTTATAGGTATGAATTACATGCATATTCCTCAATATTTATCATGTATGTCAAATTATACTAAATTTTATTTATTTTCTTATATAGATGTGATTGGAATAGTTGACTAAATTTATGCAATTGATAGCATGGAAAGGAATGGGAAAAAGTTTTGTTTAGAAGTTTTACAATGCAAAATAACGAGTAAGTTATGATTTTATTATTGTTTATAAGAAATATACATAAATATATTTTATAACATAAATAGTTAATATATTTTTATCTTTTATTAGGTTCAATACTATAGCTATCACTTTGTGGGAAGATTTAGCATGTGCTCTGGAGGAAAAATTAAAACGAGAGAATCAAAGCTCATTGGTTATTATTGTGACCGGTTTGTTGTACTCTAGATTTAAAGGTATGAATATATATATATATATATATATATATATATATATATATATATATATATATATATATATATATATATATATATATATATGATATTTTATATTTGTATGACTACTTATAAACCTGAATGATTTTTAATATATTCGTAATATTATCTTATATTTTTGCTAATTTTCTTTTCACAAAGGAAGGGATTGACAAGTTTTTCATCCATGTATGCTACAAAATTTTATATAAATTTGAGTGATAACAAGGATGTTGTTCAAACTCAAGGGTATTTTAATTTTTTTTGTATGAATATAATTACAGTTTCATAAGTTGTTTTCAAAATTATAATAAATTTAAGAGATTATTTTACTTATTTCTTTAATCAGGTACATTGATCGCCAACTCAATACCAAATTATTGAGACTGAACAAGGTCGCTAAGCACACAAGTCAAATTTGAAATAGACGATGGTACAATTGATGACATTTTCAAAGTAAAGGAATTGAATGACGGCAATGTAAGTAAATTTTAATTTATTTTGTATTGAATTATTTTATAAACTTTATATATAATTATAGTTTTTAACAATATATAAATATAAGAAAACATGAAACAATGATAAAATATTTTTTATTGCATAATACTAGTATTTTACTGCAAAGCACGGTGAAACTTCTTCAAACATTGACTCAACTTCTTCTATGTCACTATATTACTATGTACTCCGCCTTTGTTTAGACTTAAATAATTATTTTCTGTTATTACTCTATTCAATTATTTTATATATCATATATAATTGTTTTCACATATATATTTATTTATGTATCACTCAATTACAATGTTTTATATATCTTCAAAAATATAACTTATAATTCATTACTTACATATGTTTCGTAATTATTTTAAATAGATCCTTACATTTCAATTTAATCTCAATTCATAAGTATTATTGTTATTGTAAGCACATGAAAATGGTAAAGTTTACTTGTATAACAGTAAAAAAAATGTTAGGAAATTCTAAAATATCATAGTTGTTTTAGATATCTTATATTATTATTCTCGCTACCTTTTTTAGCTCGCATTATTTTATAAGAAGAAATTCATTGGTATGAACTGTACACATTAGTATGAACAGTGACATCTAGCCATAATAGTAATAAGGTTATTGAAATAGAAATTTTACATATACATGCTGTCAACAGGGTTAGAATAATCCTAAGATTTTTATTTTACTCTTCCACAATATGAGAGTACAAATCTAGTAAATAAACTAAATTAACATTTGAGAACCATAAAGATAAGACAAACACATCCTAGGAGACATTATTGGTTTGTTATTCGTCACACAGAATAATAAAGAAAGAAAATAATATTTGATAGGAACACAATTATACTCAAAGAAATGAAATCAATATTAAATTACAAATAAAGAAAATATGACCAGAAGCCTTCTTCAGTGTATATCATTTTAATCATTAAAGCACCACTCGGTAAACTTTACAAACAAATACCAATGCCGTGAATGTAAATATAATTTAATGTCTTTTAACAAATGTAATAGAACCATAGGTAAATAGCTAGCTCTTTTTTTTAAAGAAACTATGTTGCAGGCAGTGGATCATAAACTTCTTCCTTCAAGATTGCACTGCAGAAGATGCACCTCAAATTGAGTTGAGAACTTGATATCAAACGTCATTAGCCAAGATATACCATCATATCTACATTGTTGTATTTACTACACCTTTCTTCCATTGGATCCCTTGATAATGATGCAAAATGCAAAATATAGATAGATTAGCATATAGCAATTACAAATACATCTACCAATTATAGTAACGCAAAGCAATTGAAATCAGTAACTGCAAAATTAAGAAAGAAATTGTATACATAAGAAATGACTTGACTGAATTAATACTTCATATATATTAGAATCACAAAGGTAAAAAAAATTTCATAACTACACATTTTGGTTCAATGCCAATATCTTGTCCAAACAAAGTGAAGCCTGTAAGGAACATCAATTTATTTAAACTCACAAATTAACCAAACATTTGCAAGAAATTTCTAGCATCAAATTGAATTCACAAAATAAAGTTCATTGCAATTTGAACTATAGTCGAGAACTTTTACCTGAGCAATGTAAGCACCAAAAAAGATTAAAGAACCATAAGCACCGAAAACTCGTAGTGTTACAATTACTGAAGAGCACCCGAAACCTTGACGAAAGTCATCAAACAGCCATAAAAATAAAATAACCATAAGCATAAAAAATTCATAAATAAAAATGATCAAAGAAACATAAGCAACAAAAATCATATAGTGCTACCATTATCCATGAGCACCCAAAGCCTTGCATAAATGAAAATCATCCAGCAAACATAAAGATACAGCAATAAACAAAGACCATTATACTTTGCTAATTCTCTAGTTAATTCCCATAAAACATAAAAGTTTATAAAAAATACTCTTAGAGCTTTTGGTAAATGATGATATATTTTCAGTGTGAAGCTAGCATGATACCTAAAACTCAATAGCTTTGATGTTCAGACCCAGTCAATTGGTTTCAATCAGTCACTTTTATATATTTATGAATGTTAAATACATAATTCATATACTAATTCCAACATACTAAATACAAAATATATTACCAATTCTTTCAAAAGTATGTGATAGTTCTAAAATATACCGAAAAAACTTTTTCAAGTCAAACTATAAAGTTAAATCATCTTTTCAAATATTGAAATCATCAGAAAACCAATAAGTCCAGATGGATTAGAAATCTACCATGTTTCAATTTAACACACATTAAAACTTGTGACCTTGCATATTTAATTTCTTAAAAGATCTACCCTCTAATAAATTGCATTAACATACTGGTCCACTTCATGTCACCCATTTTGTTTGGTCTGAATCACTATTATATATCTAAACATATATTTTTGTTGAAATTATTCCCAATTTTCATGCCTAGCATTAATATGAGAGGCTTGCATGCATGTCATTCTTAGATGCTGGTACCTTGAAGCCCTAAATTACCAAAGTGCTTAGATGCAAGAGTTTTACCATGTTATTCCCTGTCGAGGATAATCTTCACACTTGTTAGCACCATATATTTTGATATACACATGTTTACAAAAGAAAATTGTGATTACATGTCATTCTTGAGAAGAAATATTAAAATGTGTAGAAATGCAACAATTGCTTCCAAAAAGATGAATAGTAAACACTGAGCCCTACATTAATGACAACAATAACATAATTTAAAACTCTACAATATTATTCGATGTCATAACCACCAACAGATTTGTATCCTCTATAGTTGTTAAATTATATATATTAACAAAATTTTTATACAAAGAGAATATAAAAGGTCTAAACGATTGAAGAGAATACCTTTAACCTCCATGTTAACATTTATAGGTTCCAGTAGCAATTGCGAGTAAATCAATGGAGAAATTCCTCAGGTTTTAGAAGCATAAGCTATTTGAAAAGAAACAAAAAGGACCTGTGATGAATATAAACGTTAGAATGGTGTATGCACCAAGTTCAAGGCAAATACAGATTAGATATGTCAAAAATACTTTTAAAACACTGGAATAAGATCGAATGTCAAAAACAACACCAAATTATAAAAGGAAATTATTTCCCTAAAATACCATGAAATTAAAATGGAACATAGATAAGAGGACTCGTGGATATTCAAAATGAATCAAAGATAATCGAAAACTATTCCCTTTATTATTGATCAGCTTAATGTACTCCATCAACTAATGGATAGAATAAGAATAACTAATTTGATTTTTTTGGAGTTATAATGGAGATAATATTGGATTTAGTAGAAGAGTTTGAAAGGTTGGGAGGAAATTGGAATAGAGCTAATATTGAATTACAGTCTACATAAATTAGGTAGGTACCGGTTACTCTCTTTTATTCAAGACTCTTATTGATAACTAAGAGAAAAGTAGCTTATCAAAGATCACTCGGAACTTTTGGTATTTTGTACAAAGTCCAACATATAAATTTTATAAATCGAGAAAACCCTCTAAGCTTATCACATTGAAATACAATAGTCGCCGAAATTATTTTATTCAAGACTCTTATTCATAATCACTAAGCTTAGCTCACTAATTGAGAGAAGAAAAATATTGCTAATCACCGTAAGAATGAGGAAAAAATAAGAAAAGAAAATATATTGTCAATTTAGAGAAAAATAATATTTTTCAAGTTTGAATTGAAAAAAAGAGAGTTTTCGTATGTATTTTATACCATTGGATTGGAAGAATGACAATTCGTGCTCTCCTCTTCCATTGGGATTCCATTTGAAACAGAAAGAAAAAGATTCCATCAATTCCAAACTAAGCTGCCAGTCCGTAATCAAAGTTCAAGATAAAGTCACAATGAGTCCTAAAATAAAATTTCTCTCGATTCACATAAAATCGACTTGAAAAGTGTCTAGTAATATAGCTTGGCATATTGTCTAGTATTATGGTTTAAAAATATCAAATCATTAATGCACATTTATATATTAGTTAATGTCAAACTCGATATTCTAGGACATACAACTTTAATTCTCATATGCGTTTCATAGATTGAATTTGACATAATAATAAAAGTCAAAATGTTTCCAAACTCCATATTTGAAGCAATCGACTTTTATCGCTTCTACTTTGTTGGATGCTCAATTATTTATAAAATGCTTTTGGTACTTTCGGATTTTAGTATCATCTAAGATCCTCTAATGATCGCCAACATCTAATGATCGCCAACAAATTGGAAGAAGAAAAAGAAAAAATAGAAAAAAATAAAAGTGCTTGTAATTCTAATTATCATATGCATGTACAGGATATGATAGTGAATCTCCTAACGTAAGAGATAACCCAGATAAAAAAAGGAAAAAGAAAAGAAAAGAGATTACATGTTTTCACCCTCTATTTTCTTTTGTTACTTATATGCTTGGATAGTACTATTTGGCATCATATTACATAGAACTCTATAACCATTAAATGCATAAGAAAGACAGCTCAACTCAAGATCACAAATAAACTAAGCAAATCACAGAGAACTCAAATTGACAATTTAAACTATGTATATTTACTCAACCCAAATAGCAAACAATGAATAGACACAAACATTGCATTGAACCCAAAATAGTAACATCCATATTTTGAAACATTGATAAACACAAAGAATCTCTAAGAGAATCATATATGGAATATTTAGGTTGCTTTATTAGTATGTTTTAACATAATTCCAAAGATGAGATCAAAATGATATATACATTACATGTACATAATAAAATGTGAAATAAAAGTTCATATATATGAAAAGAAATGCAGCTTGTACCTAATGAGCAAAGCATCCGAGAGATGCAGGTCTTATAGCATAGATGAGTGAGGAAAGTCAACACGCCACAAAAGTAAACTTTGGAATATTCAGATCCTTCACCAAATGCTCTATTGACATTACTCCAAGCCTTTGCCATAGCTTTAATTAGCTCCACCAATTCATCACCACTCAACTCTTATTCCTCAACAAAAATTGAGAGATAATGGGATTTTCCAAGGCTTTTAAATTCTTTACTACCTGCTAAAATATATTTACTAATAAAATGAATACTCAACATTAAGAATATTTTAAACATGTAAAGAAAGTGAAGAAAATGTTTAATGAGATTAAGAGATTTAAAGTAGGACACTACAGAATAAATACATTTTGATATATCATAACAGAACCAAAGACAAAATATCAAAACAAAGTAACCTTCATTGTTCAATGAAGGACGAAGCAAGCAAAAATAAAGAAGGGTAACAAAACATATGGAACATTAGCATATCCATGAACTGAATGCTAAAAGGAACATATACATCTCAAAAGAATAAGATGTTATCCTCAGAACAATTGATGGCGATGCACATAGAGCTTCCAATAAAATGCTTAATCCAAGAAGATAAAATAATGATTTGAATGTACGTAATGTAAAGAAATAAGAATGACATATCACAAAGTGAAATAAATCATATCTGACTTGCATCCTATAAAAGAAATCTTGACAAACCACAACAAATGAATCCTTAGAGAGATCCTAGATGTCTAATCCAACAGTAGATCATCACCAAAAAAACTCAATAATTACATAGCTAATATAAAAATTTCTAGTATTATCAAACAAAAATTAAAATTAAGGTATGTGGTATCAGAAACAAACCTATAGTATTCTTTCATGACCTCTTTAGAATTGAAAAACATCTCAAATAAGAATAAATTAAAGAAGCAAAGGAATAGTTTTCATTAAAGATAAAAGTTATTATCTATACTACAAAAGAAAAGAGAAGAAAAAACTAAAAGGAAAGGGAAACAAACCGCAATATTGTTCCTCAAATTTACAACTTAGAATACTCCATTGTCCTTGACGACCTCGAACAACAATTTCCTCATCATACTAATTTAATAAATAACTAATTTTGAAATAGTTTAATAAAACTAATTTTGAAATAGTTTTTAACAACAAACTAACAATCCCTATAAAACATGGTTTCTAAGAACTCATTTAAGAAATTGATTGTACACTCCCAACCAATCCAACTAAAATTCAAAATTCTACCCACATAAAAATAACAGTGAAAAACAACAATCATATCCAAAATCACGAAATTAGTCATACCAAGATCAACTACTAAAACCAAAAATAAGAGATAAATCTAAACTTGTGTGAATAATTTAATCATGGGTTTCAAATTCACCTCAACTAATTGTAAGTGAATAAGCCCCAATTCCTCTCTGCCACTGACATGCTTCATCTAAAAATATATATAAAATTAAAAGTCAAATACATTAGTATCGAAAGAAATAAAACCTTAATTAAAAAATAAAGAAAATCTTCTCCAAAAGAGGTAAATCAAATTTTTATACAAAACCCTAAACTAACTCTCGATTTGGTATATATGCCAAGATTCAGAGTGTAATTTATCAGAATTGCCCATTAATAGTTAGGACTTGCTCTCAGAGAGTTTAGAATACACATTTTTTTATTTCAAGATTTGGTCAATATAAACCACATATTAAAACAGATACACCACATTTTTCAATCGTTCCCAATCGATCACTTGCTTCAAACTTGAGTAATATCCATTAGATTTATAACCATCAGAGGACTCGGAGACAACAAAGAAAATTACTAAAAATACTGAAAATTGTGGAAAAAAAACTATGCAGATTACCCTAAACCGGTTGTAGAGCAGAGCTTCTTTCAAAATATTTTGAGAACAAATTTCCTTCTTCTTAATTGCTTAGTGCTCAAAATCACTTCCTACCAACTGAAAACTCATCAACAGACCAACTTGAAATCTCAATTTGCCAAAAGACAATAAAAACGTAAATTCCAAATACCGCACAGAAACTTAACAATTACCTCCGATACGATCTGGCAAGCCCTAAACCTAGCGCTCCTTTGCCCCGCCCTCGCCACCATCAACAAAAACCCTAGAAACTCCGCTAGGAACTCATCAGAGTTTCGTAGAGAGAGAAGAGAGAGATCTACCTTTTTTCTCCTCTGGTGGAAAGGAGATGAGATGAGAAATAAAAAAACAAAATCACAATCTCTTCAACATCAACCACGATGAAATTGTGATTAAAAACAGAAATAAAAACAAAATCAATCAAATGGGTACCTGAGGAGTAGTTGGCGGCCGGACGTGGGCTCTCGGCAAGGGAAAAGCTGAGATTTGGGGCTGAGCGAGGTCCAATCGAGGGTGGCGAGTGTGCTGAGGCAACGATGGTGGCGAGGTCCAATTGAGGGCGGCAAGAAACGTCGGAGTTGCTAGGGTCTTGGTGAGGGTTTCGATGGAGGCGGCGAGTGAGTTGAGGCAACGATCCGTCAAAGTTGCTAGGTTTTCTTCGTTGGAGCAGAGAGGAGAGGAGAGGAGACACAGGGAGGAGAGTGAGTGGAAGGCAGGGAGGAGAGTTTTGTAGAGAGAGAAGAGAGAGATCTACTTTTTTTTGTCTTTTTTCCTCCCTGGAGGACAATTTCAATTCCCACACCTGGTTTGAAATTCAAATGGTTCTTCTTTGTGGAGATAGGTGTCAGTCAAATGAGCGGGGCCCAAAAAACACTGTAGACCCCCCTGGTTTTGCTATCATAGTTAAAGTAGTAGATACTTTAATCATTATTATTTCAGTGAATTTATCATGCATTTTATTAGTTTGTAAATTTTTAATAATTAAATTGATGATAAACATATTGTTTATCTATACTATTTTTAGGAGAAATATTTTTTTGTAAATGCTCAAATAGTTGGAATTGAGGAGCTATCCGGTTGGCGATATCCTTCTCATGCTGATTGTAACAACAAGTTGAAATTGATTAATGGGGTTCTTTACTACAATCGGCATAAGAAAGAAATCAAATATGTAGAAGAAAGGTAAATAGGATCTTACAATTTTTTATTTATAATTTATTTATAGTTTATAAAATTAAAATTGAATAACCAATATATAACGAAAATATATATTTAACTTTAGGTACAAACTTACCTTACAAGTGATGGATGAAACAGGCATAACTACTTTCGTAATATTCCATCATGATGTTCTTCATTTGATGAAAATTGGTCCATCAGAGTTAGCATCTTCACTGGGTTTGGTAATTTACGACGAATCTATATTATAATTTTATTACATTTTAAATTTAATAGATGAGATTGAAAATTAATATATTTTGCTTTATCTTGAATGCAAACAACAAGGAGTTTCGGTTGCTATCAAGAAATTAATCGGAAGAAATATGCATTTCCATGTCAAAGTTACAGAATTTAATACAAGCAAATGCATTCAAGACTACACGGTTATCAAAATCATTAGCGATGACGTGGATGATAAAAAACTTAATGAGTTGTTACTGCTAACGATGGAAAGGTAAAATTTACTCAAGATTTATCCACGCCTAGAAATATTATTGATAAAAATGTGAAGAAGAAGTTGTTTAATAATTATTTTATTGGTTTCATCATTACAAAAATTAAATCATTAACATGTTGTTCTAAGTCAAATGTATTATTATCACAGGATGAAAAACCAATTGAATTGAATGAGGATGGTACTGTTGATAATGAATCTATAGAATTAACTCCTGACTTATCCACACCGATCTCCATTGTTAGTAACAAAGGCAAGAAATTTGTTTTTAGATGTTTCCCTATTGCTACACTTGACTCTTCTCGCATTCAAAACCCTCCTACAATCGGTGGAAAAATAAGGATGCAATCGGGTTAGTTTATTTTTAAGTAATTAATTTTTATATGTAATTTTTAATTGTTAAATTTAGTATATAAACATGTTTTATTTTGCGAAATGGACAAAGAAGCGAACTTTCAACTTTCAAGAAGAGGATGAAGACGGAGAAGAAATAGTTACAAATTATTATTGCTCTTCTTTGTATTTTACTTATTAAATCTTATGACTGTTTCATTGCTTGAGAAATTTTTAGTGACATCATTTTGTGAATAATGTTTTGGAATATTAAACTATCTTATATTTTAATATCATTCATGTTTTATTTTGGATATTTTGATTATCTACATTTTATTCATTTATTATGATAATTTAGCTTGAATGATAATAATTTTAATTGTAGCTTTTATATAAATTGTTTAATATTGTTATTCTGGTGGATACATGTTATCTAACCTCATTGGGGTGTGTGAGAGTGGGATTTACGTGTTTCGAGGTGAGTCGTTAGATATTAAAATTTATATTGAATGAGAGCGATTAACAACGGAAAGGTAAAATTTACTCAAGATTTATCCACGCCTAGAAATATTATTGATAAAAATGTGAAGAAGAAGTTGTTTAATAATTATTTTATTGGTTTCATCATTACAAAAATTAAATCATTAACATGTTGTTCTAAGTCAAATGTATTATTATCACGGATGAAAAACCAATTGAATTGAATGAGGATGGTACTGTTGATAATGAATCTATAGAATTAACTCGACTTATCCACACCGATCTCCATTGTTAGTAACAAAGGCAAGAAATTTGTTTTAGATGTTTCCCTATTGCTACACTTGACTCTTCTCGCATTCAAAACCCTCCTACAATCAGTGGAAAAATAAGGATGCAATCAGGTTAGTTTATTTTTTAAGTAATTAATTTTTATATGTAATTTTTAATTGTTAAATTTAGTATATAAACATGTTTTATTTTGCGAAATGGACAAAGAAGCGAACTTTCAACTTTCAAGAAGAGGATGAAGACGGAGAAGAAATAGTTACAAATTATTATTGCTCTTCTTTGTATTTTACTTATTAAATCTTATGACTGTTTCATTGCTTGAGAAATTTTTAGTGACGATCATTTTGTGAATAATGTTTTGGAATATTAAACTATCTTATATTTTAATATCATTCATGTTTTATTTTGGATATTTTGATTATCTACATTTTATTCATTTATTATGATAATTTAGCTTGAATGATAATAATTTTAATTGTAGCTTTTATATAAATTGTTTAATATTGTTATTTACAGGTGGATACATGTTATCTAACCTCATTGGGGTGTGTGAGAGTGGGATTTACGTGTTTCGAGGGGGGGGTGAGTCGTTAGATATTAAAATTTATATTCGAATGAGAGCGATTAACAAGCGACGAAATATAGATAAATTTCGGTAAGACCGTGCTTAGCACGGGCTAAAATACTAGTAAGTTTGAAAACAACAAGCAAGCAAGCAATGGTTATACAATTCTGTAAGTAGGTAGCCATGCATGGCTCTTACATTGAAATTGCATAATTATTAGAAAATAAAAAGAGATGGCAAAACGTTATTGGAACATCGATCAAATAAAAGCAAGCGTATACGAGATGAAAAAAGACAGCTGCAGGTAAATAGCTAGAAACACAAAGGCATGCAATCAATCAACAACATCTTTTAGGGATGCAAAGGTGGCCAGTCATGTGAATACTTTCGCTTCCATCAGGATGTAGATAAGGGCATGAAGGTGTGTAGGATTGGCCCTCTAAAAGCTGCAGGTTCCAAGCTGCATTCGGGTCGTCAGTTGGGAACGTGGTCCAAGTAGCCGTGGAGTTCTCGTATCTACTGTGGGTGATGCGAGTGAACTTGTTCACATCCTTGTTCTTCCTTATGTCATCGGTGTCAATGTCGACAGTGAATATATCTCCATAAGGCCTCACAGAGTGAAGGAAGAGAGGCATAGAGATGGGATCAGCAGATACTGCAGCAAAAATCTGCAGCCACGACGATGGTCATTCCGTCAGGACTGAAGAATGGATGGTTCACATGCCCTGCAAGATTACTCCCACTTGCTATCACTCATACCACCACTGATGGATCGTTCACCTTAATTAGATACACCGCAAAGTATCCCGGATCAAGACCATTGGCAGTGTGTATCCCCTTTTACTTTGCCTCGTCCATACTCCTCCGATTGCGCATTCTCCATTATGTAAAGATTCTTGTAGAATGTATCCCCTTTTTGTCCAGCTCTTGTAGATCGAAAAACAAATTTCGTCCATGCAGTTACAATTAAATAATTTTTCCCCATGCATCGAAATGTAGAATTTAATAGTGGAAACCACATATATATATATATATATATATATATATATATATATATATATATATATATATATATATATATATATATATATATATATATAGCAAGGCTCCTATAAACTTAAGTTTATAGGGAATAGTCATACACCAACTTTTCTAACCACTCATCTTGCTTTGGGATCCGTGAAAGATATAAAACCCACTTTGAGATTTGTGCATCACAAATCTCAAGACAAGATGAGTGGATAAAAAGTTGGTGCACCACTATTCATTATGAACTTAAGTTCATAGGAGCCTTGCTCTCTCTCTCTCTCTATATATATATATATATATATATATATATATATATATATATATATATATATATATATATATGGAAAAAGGAATATGAGGTGACGGCTCATTTAGTAAAATGAGCTACCCACTAATGGGTATAGTCTTTAGGCCCACCTAGTTGTCACATCCATTGAGTGTGGGGTATTGTGTAAGTAGTGGTAGCTCACTTTACTAAATGAGATGCTAGCTCATAGTCATTAATCCCTATATATATATATATATATATATATATATATATATATATATATATATATATATATATATATATATATATATATATATATATATAGCAAGGCTCCTATAAACTTAAGTTTATAGGAGCATTGCTATATATATATATAGCAAGGCTCCTATAAATTTAAATTGATAGGAAGAGTGTCCACCAACTTTTATTTCCATTGATCTTGCCTTGAGATCCGTGAAATTAAGAGATGCACAAATCTCAAAGTGAGCTTTATATCTTTCACGGATCCCTAGGCAATATCAATGGATGTGACAACTTAAGTTTATAGGATCTCTCTCTCTCTATATATATATATATATATATATATATATATATATATATATATATATATATATATATATATATATATATATATATATATATATATATATATATATATATATATATATATATATATATATATAGCAAGGCTCCTATAAATTTAAATTGATAGGAAGAGTGTCCACCAACTTTTATTTCCATTGATCTTGCCTTGAGATCCAGAAATCAAGATACGCACAAATCTCAAAGTGGGCTTTATATCTTTTACGGATCCCAAGACAACATCAATGGATGTGACAACTTAAGTTTATAGGAGCATTGCTATATATATATATATATATATATATATATATATATATATATATATATAGAGAGAGAGAGAGAGAGAGAGAGAGAGAGAGAGAGAGAGAGAGAGAGAGAGAGAGCAAGGCTCCTATAAACTTAAGTTGATAGAGAATAATATACACCAATTTTTGTATTTATTGATGTTGTCTTGAGATCCGTGAAATTAAGAGATGCACAAATCTCAAAGTGAGCTTTATATCTTTCACGGATCCCTAGGCAATATCAATGGATAGAAAAGTTAGTGTATGACTATTCTCTATACACTTAAGTTTATAGGATCCTTTCTCTCTCTCTCTCTCTCTCTATATATATATATATATATATATAGCAAATCTCCTATAAACTTAAGTTTATAGGGAATAGTCATACACCAACTTTTCTATTCATTGATGTTGCCTTGGGATCCATGAAAGATATGAAGCCTATTTTGAGATTTGTATATCTCTTGATGGCACAAATCTAAAGACAACATCAATGGATAAAAAGTTGGTGTATAATATTCCCTATAAACTTAAGTTTATAGGATCTCTCTCTCTCTCTCTCTCTCTCTATATATATATATATATATATATATATATATATATATATATATATATATATATATTCGTCTTGAATTTGTCATTCAAGAACATCATCAACATCTTCATCATCACTATTATTATGTATTTGGAATTAAGGGTGTGTTAGGCAACTAAGAAACTAACCTAGTTTTTTTTGGATCCAGTTACACATAGACTTGATTAGACTAAACTAGTTTTTCTGTGGACTAGTTTTGAGTTGAACCTAGTTTAGTTTATTTCTAGCTAAACTAGTTTCTAGATGCACATATTCTTTCTTTTTTTTTTTTCCTTCCCACTAGATTTTTTAGGGCCCAACTTTGGGGGTTCTATTTCAGACCGGGGCTGAACACTTGGGCTGAACACTTGTGCTGATTTTGTCCAACTTTATTATTTATCAAACTAGGGCTGAACACTTGGGCCAAAATTATTTCAACTAAAGCAACTTTTAACCATGTGCCAAACAGACCCTAAGGGATTAGAAAAAACAAATAAAATAAAAGAGATAAGTAGGTACCCTCTGGATTTGTGGATGGGAAGGCATCATTAAAATTGCCTTTTGTGAGCTGTTGATAATGCCCTGCACCAGTGGACACGTTGGGGATGGCCCTGATCTTCAGTGAAGTGGCAGCACTGAAAGCAGGTCCCAAGCATACATAAAGTATATCCATATCTTTATTTTGGTTCCAAACTGGCGAGAAGATTTTGTTCGCATGTGGAGTCTACATTATATATACATATATATAAATTCATTTAAATTCAACATCTATCCATATCACATGATGATAATTAAAAAATATTATATATATTATATATACCTACCTCGTAAACAATACACAATCCTCTGCTATCCGCTACCCACACGGCCTTGAACTCATTGTCAATGAACGCAAGCTTGGAGCCATCTTTAGAAAATGTTGGAAACACTCCAGACACCCTAAACACTCCAACATCCGGATATGGAGACTCGAGCTTGTAAAACTGTCTTTCAATAACCTCTCCTTTCTGCACTTACATACACACAAACAAGTATATGACAGATATGAGACAAACGATGCAAAAATTAGCATTTATGTTGATTTCAGCCATCACACCATCGATGATCACAAAGTCACCATCAATGGTTATGAGGACAATCGATGGATTACAATGTACAATCAAAGAAAAACATAAACTTGAATCAGAATCATCGATGGACTACAGTCAACCGTCGATGGTCAGGCTATTGATAATCACATTTTTATAACATTTTTATACCCTCATTATCTATTTTATATTAATAAATATACCACTAATAATATATTTTATCTTAATTTAAAGGTTAATGAAGAATTAATGAATAAAAACCCAAAAGACTCAAACTCCCTGAATTTCTACCATTTATTGAAGCCCAAATATGAAGACAAAAGAAGGCCCAAGAAAGCTCAATGATCCATGAAGAAATCGGGTCAAGAAATCATAAAAAAAATTAAATCTGTGCAAACCAATCGGTCGGCCAACCGATTAGCCAATCGGTCGGCCAACCGATTGATCTGAAACATAATTGGTTTTATGGCTGATATTAAATCCTTGATCTCCAAGTTTCATCCAAGGATTCTCATTCATTACTGTAGGCTATAAATAGGGGTAGATAGTGAGGGGTTTGAGTGTGAAAATTTTTATAATAACTCTATTTGGAGAGGAGAGTTACTCTTAATTGAGAAGACCTTTTAAAATTATAACTTTGTTGCAATTAATAATTTTTTTTTTCACCTCTTCATAATTTTCTTTTCTTCTCTTTATTTGATCACGAAGATGAAGATAAGATCAAGATGAAGATCAAGATGAAGATTTGCCTTCATCAAGAGGCTAGAACCCTCTTGTTATATAAGTTTTCCCTTTTATCTTGTAATATTTTCTTTTCTTATTTTAGATATTCAAGGGCTAGAACCTTTTATTTTAGATTTATTTTTATGCTTTGTAGAGTAGATTTACTTTCATGTCTTTAATTTTGGTTACTTTCTTGTATTTATTTTGTAGTATAGATTTATTTTCTTGTAATATTTTCAAGAGGCTAGAACCCTATTTGTAATTAGTCTTTATTTCTTTCTCTCTCAAAGAGGCTAGAACCCTCTTGGAGTCAGTTTTATTATTTTCATTATCTCTCAAAGAAGCTGGAACCCTCTTTGGAGTTAGTCTTTATTTTTTCATTATCTCTCAATGAGGCTAGAACCCTCTTTGGAGTTAGTTTTATTTTCGTTCTCTTCCTTTTATTTCTTTCTTTGTTTTATTTTCTAATATGTGGAACTAAATCTTGTAGGAATTCTAGAATTGTATGAAACTAGTTTGATCTCTTTTATAATTTGTGAATTATTCTCTTGTGCTTAAAATAATCATGTTTAGAATAATCAACTAGAGAACTAATTGGTAGAAGAAGAATTTGATAATCTATGCTTGTCTTGATTGGTTTGATAGGTTATGCTTATGAATTCTAGAATTACTATCTAGTTGTTATTCTTTTCATGGGTATTAAATTTACTTGGATGATAATTTGATATGTTATGCTTTTCTTAAGTGGTTTGATAGTCTATACTTAATAAATCTAATGTAAAATGTGATAAAAGGAGAATGGTTCATAATTTATAAGTGAAATTGGCTAGTGGATTCAATTCTAGATTCATCATATCTCAATTGAATCCTCCATCTTTACTTTCTTGATTTTCCTCTTTATTCTTGATTTTCCTTTATTTATTTCTTGATTTTATTTTCCTCTATTCTTTCTCCCATCTCAATTTAGTTTTATTTTTATTTACATATAATCACAACCACTCTCATATCTCTCCACAATCACATTTATCACTCTTAATTGTCACACACATAACTTGTGAACCGATTTTGATTAATTCCTACAACACATTTCTCATGGGATCGATAACTTTTTATACTATAACTTGATAGTTATGCACTTGCAACTTAGGTTGTAATTATTACCTATCAAGTTTTTGGCGCCGTTGCCGGGGAAAGTGCTTGTAATTAGAATTTTTCTATTTGGTTCCTTGATTTGTGTGTTTAAGTGTGAAGGAACCACTTTGAAGCTTGAAGATCAAGGATTGGAGATTGAAGATTTGCTTTTGGTAATTCCTTTTTCTAGTATTTTCAATTCCACCCTTTAGTTAGTTTCTCACAATTAGAGATAATTAGGATCTAAAAAAATATTTTACTTTTGTCAACCATAATAAAATTCACCCTCCACTTGGATATTTACTAACAAGATAATAAATTCAAACAAGAGCTCTCTTTCTCACATTTATTTGACTGTTGACCTTAATTAAATTTTTTTTATTTTTGCATCCTTTTGTAGTTGCTTTTAATTTCTAGGGTTGCATTGCATATAATAGTAGGAATTCACCAAAGTGATTTGAGCATCTTGATTTGACACTCACTTGAAAATATTCGTAAGGACAAAAACCCACTAATCAAGATAAGGTAAGGGATTTCATCACCCTTTTCTTAGCCCACAAATAACTAATTCCTCACCACACAAACCCAAGTCTCTTAAAACTTATTAGACGTTGGCCCCTAAGGACTCGAGCTCATTAAGGAACAAGAAATCCTTAAGTGAAACGGTTTAAGTTAATTTAAATCTGTTGGTGTCTAAGGCAAGGTTTAGGGGTTACGTAAAGTGCTCCGTAAGGAACGAGGTACTTAATTGATCTTTGACCTCCCTCTAGTACTATCCTTACCTGGCTAACTGACTGAGTAAACTTTAATATTTTCATTCAAGGAGTTTTTAGTTAGGAGCTGGTCTAGTTGAGTTTAGGCTTAACCCTAGAATTTAAAGTGATTGACACAAGTGATTGCTCTTGATTTGTTAGTTAGGTTTTTCTTTTATCTTTCCCCTTCTTCTCATTATCTTTTAGCTTTAAAAAAAACTAATTTTTTTCTTTTCTTAGAATTTTTTTGTTAAATAAAAAAAATTATAAAAAGAAATTATTTTGGTGTATACAAGTTTGGATTAGGGATAATACCAATTGATTAATCCGTGTTGAACCAATTTTTAAAATTAAAGAAATAGCAAATCTTTATTCACCCATTCTTTAAGACATGTGTTATCCTGAAGAAGAGAATGAGTCAGACCTTAGTTTTGAGGAAATCTTTGGTGTGGAGCTGAAGATATTAGAAGAAATATGATCAGATCAGGTCTCTCAAAATAAAAGAATTGTGTTAGATACATGTTTCTCGATCTTAATTTTAAAGAACTTTTGCTGATGAACTTAGGTTTCTAGAAAATAAATAACAACCGAATTTTCATACCTCAACCATGAATCTTGGGTTTGAGGAAATTTTCAAAGAAGAACTGGTTGTGTTAGGATAAACTTTCATTAATAAGGAATCTAAGTTCAAATATGAGGATCGAAATTCAAAATGCATAACACCATTGATACCTACCTTCAATTGCAGCAGAAATTATTAAAAACTTCGGAGTATACAGAGTTTAAGCACATTTTTAAATTTATCATTCTAGATTTCTTTAAAATCCGAGGTAGAAATTTTAGCAATAAAGTAGGGTTCGATGTAGACTATGAGCTTTTATTTTTAATTTGTCATTCTACATCTTTACTTTTTGTCTCATAATAATACAAATAATAAAAGAATTTATTCTTCTCTCATTTTAGAGTTTCTTGTTCTTTTGAACAAAAAAGGATATGAAAAAAATGAAAAAATAAAAAGAAAATTTTGACTTCATCCTCCTCACATCAAAGGTAAATTACGATTTTTATCATTTCTTCATTGTTCTAGGTCTAATCGAACAAATATAAGTACTTTATTTCTTATCTGCTTTACTTTGTGTATCATAGAGTTTGCATTGAGGGCAATGCAAAATTTAGGTGTGGGGGTGGGGACTAGTCATTTTTCTTCTTTATCTTAGTCATTTTCCCCTTTATTTTACCATTTTTTTCCTTTTTCATGGAAATATTGTCACTTGCCAACTTAATAGAGTTAATTAATAATTGATCTATTTGATAAAATTTTAAAATTTCTAATCGTTAGTTAGTTTTATACTCAATTTCACCTTTTATGATAACTATAAATAAATTTCTTAAGAAACGATTTTCAAAGGAGTATACTTTACTAAAGTCTTAACTTAGACTTTTAATTAAAGGAATGAAATTTTTGCATGCCTAGCTTAGAGTAGAAAATAAAATTTCAAGTTGTCTTGAGCTAAACATTTTTAAGATAAATAAATAAATAAATAAATAAATAAATAAATAAATAAATAAATAAATATATATATATATATATATATATATATATATATATATATATATATATATATATATATATATATATATATATATATATATATATATATATATATATATATATATATATATATATATATATATATATATATATATATATATATATATATATATATATATATATATATATATATATATATATATATATATATAGACACACACACACACACACACACACACACACACACACACACACACACACACACACACACACATACATATATATATATATATATATATATATATATATATATATATATATATATATATATATATATATATATATATATATATATATATATATATATATATATATATATATATATAAAACTAACTTTGCAAAAGAAGAGTGCGAAAATGGGCACCAATAAAATTCTCTTGAATTTCAAGGTGGTTCTATCTTATAAAGCCTAAGTTGACAGAGTGATTAAGTCTAAGGAGTATTTTCATGCTTAATGACCTAAGCCCAATTGGGTTGAAATTCATTGGCCCAAAACTCATTAAATGGTCACTTAGAATGCCCGATGAAGTAGAACAAAATCACCAAGGAATAAAGAGTGTAAAAAAATACTAATAATTTTTTTTATATATAGTTAATGTTTTTGAAAAATAAATTGATTAAGAGACTTAAAAATTGTTTAAAACAAAGAATTAGCATGTTCTTTTCAAAACTTTAAAATTAAATTTCTAAGTTAGACTTGATTTTGTATAACTATAATGAAAAGATTTTCTAGGAGATTTACTTTGGAGTTATACATAAAAATATTTTCTTGAGTAAAACTAGCTTCAATTAGAATGTTTAAATATATCAAGTGAATTAATTATTCATAGACTTCTTTAAATTGGCAAGTTTATCTAATTTTCTGGGTATATTTACTGCAAACCCTCACGAGACTATAACTCGTCCACTAGGGTAACCTAGGGGTTTAAAGGCTTGTTGTATGCGCTAAATACAACCGCGATTCCTACGAAAGTGAGTTAGGATTTTTCTTTCTTTCCATTTTAATTTCTTTCTTTGCTAGAGGACTAGCAAAAGTTTAGGTGTAGGGGTATTTGATAATCATATTTTTATAATATTTTTATACCCTCATTATCTATTTTATATCAATAAATATATCACTAATAATATATTTTATCTTAATTTACAGGTTAATGAAGAATTAATGAATAAAAGCCCAAAAGACTCAAACTCCCTGATTTTCTATCATTTATTGAAGCCCAAATATGAAGACAAAAGAAGGCCCAAGAAAGCTTAAGGATCCATAAATGAAATCGGGTCAAGAAATCACAAAAAATCAAATCTGCGAAACCAATCGGTCAGCCAACTGATTGATCTGAAATAGAATTGGTTTTATGGCTGATATTAAATCCTTGATCTCCAAGTTTCATCCAAGGATTCTCATTCATTACTGTAGGCTATAAATAGGGGTAGATAGTGAGGGGTTTGAGTGTGAAAAATTTTATAATAACTCCATTTGGAGAGGAGGGTTACTCTTAATTGAGAAGACATTCTAAAATTATAACTTTGTTGTAAGTAATAAAAGAATTTTTTCACCTCTTCATATTTTTCTTCTCTTCTCTTTATTTGATCATGAAGATGAAGATAAGATCAAGATGAAGACTTTCCTTCATCAAGAGGCTATAACCCTCTTGTTATGTAAGTTTTCCATTTTATCTTGTAATATTTTCTTTTCTTATTTTAGATATTCAAGGGGCTAGAACCCTCTTATTTTAGATTTATTTTTATGCTTTGTAGAGTAGATTTACTTTCATATCTTTAATTTTGCATTACTTTCTTGCATTTATTTTATAGTATAGATTTATTTTCTTGCATTATTTTTAAGAGGCTAGAACACTCTTTGTAATTAGTCTTTATTTCTTTCTCTCTCAATCTCTTCCCTTTATTTTCTTTCTTTATTTTTATTTTTAAGATGTGAAACAAAATCTTGTAGGAATTCTAGAATTGTATGAAACTAGTTTGATCTCTTTTATAATTTGTGAATTATACTCTTGTGCTTAAAATGATCATGTTTAGGATAATCAACTAGAGAACTAATTGGTAGAAGAAGAATTTGATAATATATACTTATCTTGATTGGTTTGATAGGTTATGCTTATGAATTCTAGAATTACAATCTAGTTCTTGGTCTTTTCATGAGTATTAATTTTATTTGGATGATAATTTGATAGGTTATGCTTTCCTTAAGTGGTTTGATAGTCTATGCTTAATAAATCTAAAGTAAAATGTGATAAAAGGAGAATGATTCATAATTTATAAGTGAAATTGGCTAGTGGATTCAATTCTAGATTCCTCATATCTCTAGTTGAATCCTCTATCTTTACTTTCTTGATTTTCTCTTTATTCTTGATTTTCTTTATTTTTTCTTGATTTTATTTTCCACTATTCTTTCTCCCCTCTCAATTTAGTTTTAGTTTTATTTACATATAATCACAACCATACTCTCATATCTCTCCACAATCACATTTATCACTCCTAATTGTCACACACACAACTTGTGAACCGATTTTGATTAATTCCTACAACACCTTTCTCGTGGGATCGATAACTTTTTACACTATAACTTGATAGTTGTGCACTTGCAACTTAGGTTCTAATTATTCCCTATCAGCTATACCATCGATGGACTACAGTGCACATTCAATGAACTCCAGAAACCAGATTTCAACCCATTGATGGATCACAGGGTTCCATCTATGGTGCGTAGGGGACCATCGATGGTCGTATTTAACCATCAATGGTGACGACGTATTTTAAAAGACTTGATGATTTAATCTCAACCTTTTGTTGACACCTTTCATCTCTAACTTCTACAATGATTCTTATATCTCTGTCCTTTATTATCAAAGTCTATATAAAATAGGAAGAGATCATATATTGGAGAGGTTCTTGCTTTAAAGAAATAGAGAGATTTTATTCTAGGGTTTGAGAGAAGAGTTGATTTTTGATTCAATCCCCAGAGCCTCGTCAAACTCTTTTTCATCACGCTCAGCATCTTCGGATCATTTCAGCAAGGAGAGTTGCCTTAGATTCAACATCATCACCGCTTCTTCATCAATCTATGCTTAAATCATTTAATGAATGGTTTGCTTAAAAAGGACTGTAAGATCTTTTTAAGTTGTGACTAATTTATTTTGGTTGGTTTGTTATATTTTTTTATGGTGTACTCAAGCCGGTGATAATTGAGGGTTAGGACTAGATAGAGCTAGATGTTACTCATCTGTGAGGAGTTTGGTTAGACGACTGATTTCGGGTAAATTTCAGAGTGCGGTCTTTGTAAGCCTACCGAATCAAGTTGTGATTCAGGTAAACTCGGTCATAGTGAGAAAGCCCCTTCATGAGAAGGAAGAGTAAACGTAAGATTTCTATTTGAACCACTGTAAAAATGTAGTGTGTTCTCTGGTTTGTTTTTGGTTTAATTTTCACTTTAATTTGTTATTATTTCCATCGCATATTATGTATATTAGCAAAAATCTGTAGCAGGCCTATTTCCCCCCTCTAGACTTGCATTCTAGATCTAACAAATGGTATCAGAGCCTCATTACTCATCTTTAGGTATCAAAACATAAGGTAGAGATGTCAAGTCTTACCGCCGCAACGGCTTTTTCCGAGGGACACGCTATAAATCGACTCCCGCTTCTCTATGGGACAAACTACACCTATTGGAAAGCTCATATGAGAGTTTTTTTTTATTGTTCACCAATTTGATGTTTGGGAGTGTGTTGAAAATGGGTACAAAGAACCTACTACTGTTATAGAAGGTGTTTCTGTTGTCACACCTAGGGATAAGTGGTCACCACAGGACAAATAGAATTATTCTTTGAATGCTAAAGCTATTAATTCTTTTTATTATTCTTTAACTGCTGAAGAGTTTAACCGTATTTTAAATTATACTACTATGCAGGAAATTTAGAAACTATTGGAGGTTACACATTGATAATCACATTTTAATGACATTTTAATAACCTCATTATCTATTTTATATCAATAAATATGTTACTAATAATATGTTTTATCTTATTTTACGAATAATGGAGTATTAATGAATAAAAGCTCAAATGACTCAAATTCTCAATTTCTATCAATTTTGAAGCCCAAAGCGAAGACAAACGAAGGCCCAAGATACCAAGGGAATCCAAGAAGAATTCGTGCAAAAATATCAAGAAAAGACAAAATCCGTTGGGAACCAATCGGTTGACCAACCGGTTGGCCAACCGGTTGGCCAACCGGTTGGCTAACCGATCGGCCAACCGATTGGTGCGCAGCAGATTCCGAATTAAGGAAAGATTTCTCTTCCTTTTTGGCCAAGTTTGATCCAATGGTTCACATCAACTCCGTTGGGGTATAAATAGGGGTAGTATCTGAGGGTTTAGAGGTGTGAAATATTTTGTAAAACTCCTTTTGGAGAGAAAGGGTTGCTCTTGTTTTAGAGTACCTTTCATTGTAATAATTTTTCCTCAATAAATAAATATTTTCACCTTCAATCCCATCTTCTTCTTCTTGTTCAAGGACCAAAGGAGGATGAGTTGATGATGATGAGTTGCAGGTTTCTTTTTATTTCTCTTTATTATTTCTTTTTCTTTCTTGTTATTTATTTGCTTTGTAGTTTAGATTTAATAGCTTTTGTAGTTTAGATTTAATTGCTTTGTAGTTAGATTAGTTTAGAATTTTCCTTTTCTTTTTATTTTCTTTCTTTTTCTATTTGTTTGAATTTCCCAAGATGTTGAACTAAACTCTTGTGGGGATCTAGGTTGCATGAAACTAGTCTAATCTCTTTTGTGTTTATGAATCATCTCTCTTATGCTTAAAAGATCATGTTTAGGTTAATCAACTAGAGAACTAATCGATAGAAGAAGAATTTGATAGTTTATGCTTTCCTTAAGTGGTTTGATAGGCTATGCTTATGAATTCTAGGATTATTATCTTGTTATTACTCTCTTCATGAGTTTGAATTTCAATTAGGTGATAATTTGATAAGTTATGCTTTCCTTAAGTGGTTTGATATCTTATGCTTAATAAATCTAATATGAGATGTGGTAAAAGAGAATTTTTGTAGATTATAATTTGAGTTAGCTAGTGGATTCAATTCTAGATTCCTTCATCTCTCTTATTGAATTCTCGTCTTTTAATTGTGATTCCTTTCACACACAATCCAAATCCACTCTCTCATCACTTCATCATATTTTCATATTATCTTGAATAAAACCCTAATTGTCACATAATTTGAGAACCGAACTTGAATCAAACACTTCCTATTTCCGTTCCTCGTGGGATCGACAATCTTAAATACTATAACTTGACAATGGTTGTGCACTTGCGACTATAAAAGGTAAACACTCGTTTTTGCCCATCACACATGAAGGAACATCACACGTGAAAGAGGTGAAACTTACAATACTTGTAAGCAAATAAGAGAATTTCAAGATGAAGGCCTAGGAAAGCATTCAATATATGTTCACACGATTCATCGATATCATGAATAAATCACAAGCTTTGGGAAAGGAGTACGATAACAAGGAGGTTTGCAAAAAATACTTCGTTCTTTACCTAGGGATTGGGAACCAAAGGTAACGGCTATTGAAGAATTACAAAAGTTTTCTAACTTAAGTCTGGTAAATCTTGTAGGTAATATTCTCACATGCGAAGTTCGATTAAAAGAGAGAGAGAGAAAATGCTTCGGAAGATGATTCCAAGAAAAAGTCATTAGCCCTGAGGCCAAAAAGGAGAAATCTCGATCCAAGAAGAAGAAAAAACAAGCTCGGACTTTGATAATGATAATGAGAGTGAGATAGGATTGGTAGTTAAAGGATTCAAATTATTTCTGAATACGGAAAAGGGTAGAAGTTCATGCAAAATAAAAGGAATCAAACTCTCACAAAGGTAAGGAAAACTAAATTTGAAAATTTAGATTCTGAAATTATTTATCATCGTTGCAGGAAACCTAGGCATTACAGAAACAAATGCCCTCTCAACAAGAGTGACTACAAAGGAAAGAACAAAAGCTTCAAGGCAACATTATAGGATTTCTCGAGTGAAGAAGAAGATTCAGATGATTACTCAAATGCCAATGATAAAAGTCATTGTCTTATGCCTAATGTTCAAATTGTGAAAGACATATAATAAAACTTTAGATAAGGAAGTCCAGTGGAGAGCTGATTTAGGACGCTCTCGTCATATGACAGTAAAAAAACTTATTTCGTGGTCTCGATAAAATGAAAGGTGGACATGTGACTTTTGGAAACAGTGATAAATGTAAGATTATAGGAGTTGGTGATATATGTAATGATTCTTTTAAACTCCTTAAGGTTTTACTTGTTGATGATTTAAAGCACAATCTTATTTCCATTAGTCAGCTTTGCGATAAAGGTATGTCTATTCTTTTAAATCTACTGTGTGCAAAATTATTGATTCAAAAATAGGTTCAATTGTGTTTATAGGAAATAGACATGCTAATGTGTATACTTTTAACTTCAACGATATTAAATCGATCTTGTGAAATTACTTCATTTAGATCTTTTTAGACTGGTGTCCACACATAGTTTAGGGATAAAAGTTATTATTTAATGGTTATTGATGATTATTCTAGATTCACATGGGTCATATTACTAGTTAAAAGAGTGAATGTTTTAAAATTTTTAAAAAGTTTCAAAAGAGTTGAAAAATAAAAATGTCTCTCTATTCATACTATTCGATTTGATCATAGAAGAAAATTTGAAAATAAAATTTTTGAAATATTTTGTGTTAACAAAGGTATCACTCATGAGTATTATTCTCCTCAAACCCCAAAAACATGGGATTGTAGAGAGGAAGAATCAGACTTTACAAGAAATGGTTAAAACAATGTTAAGTGAGTATAAGTTGCCAAAGTACTTTTGGGTGAGGTAACTAATTCAGTATGCTATATATGAGTAATAGATCTTATTTTTAGCAAATGCTAAATAAGACTTCTTATGAGCTTTATTATCAAATTTCTCCAAATATTGCACATCTTCATGTTTTGGTTGTAAATGCTATCTTTTAAACACGAAAGACTAATTAGAGAAATTAAATTCTAAAGTTGATGAGTACGTGTTTTTGTGATACTCTTATTGTAGTAAAGCTTAAGGAGTGTGCACCAAAAGAACTAAAATTCTTAAAGAGTCTATCCATGTTAAATTTGATGAATCTCACACTTCTAATGTTTTGAACTATTATTATTACTCAAGAGAAGAAGAAGACACAAGATGAGGTAAAAGACAAGGATGAAGAAACAAAGGACAATACTGAAGACTCAAGAGATACTTAGTTCCAACAAGCAACCAAATTAGAAAATTAGCAAACCGTTTCAACAAGAGACCATCCGAAAAGAAATCGTCAACCACCCACTCATTTGAACAATTATTATTACTCAATGACAATCACAAAGGTAGGTGAAGGTAAATACTTTCATTCCTTTCTTGGTGAATTCTGTGCATATGTGAATTTTATATCTGAGATCGAACTAAAGAATGTGAATGAAATAATAAATAATGAAAATTGGATAATTGTCATGCAAGAAGAGCTTAATCAGTTCACCAGAAATAAAATTTGTAAAATAGTTTCTAATCCTAAAGATCGTCCTATTGTAGGAACTAAATGGGTCTTTAAAAATAAATTGGATGTAAGTGGTAATGTCATGAGAAATAATGCTAGACTTGTTGCTAAACGTTACAAGCAAATAGAATGGATTGATTTCGATGAAACTTTTGCTCCGGTCACTATACTTGAAGTCATCAGAATTTTGCTTGCATTTTATTGTTATAAAGGCGTTAAGCACTATCAAATGGATATGAAAAGTCACTTTCTAAATGGGAACCTGACTGAATAAGTCTATATAGGAACCTGACTGAATAAGTCTATATAGAACCGCCCCCTGGTTTCATTGATCATACTTTTTCAGATCATGTGTATAAGTTAGATAAAAATTTATATGGTCTTAAACAAGCGCCTCGAGCTTGGCTTGATCATCTAAGTTCTTATCTGCTTGAACACAATTATAAAAAGGGATTTGTAGACAATAACTTGTTTCTTCAATTTGTTGGAAAATATATTCTTATTGTGCAAGTATATATTGATGATATTATATTCAGAGCTACTAATAAGGATCTTTGCCATAAGTTTAAAAATTTAATGTAGGACTGGTTTGAGATGAGCATGATGGAAGAGCTGAAGTACTTTTTAGGTTTCAGGTGAAGCAAATAAAAGATAGAGTTTTTATAATTTTGAAAGATCTTCTCAATTAGGAGTAACCCTCCTCTCCAAATGGAGTTTTTACAAAATTTTTCACTCCCAAACTCCTCACCCTCTATCCTTATTTATAGCCTACTACAATCAACAAAAGTTATTGAATTATCCTTAGCGTCCAAGAAATAAATCTCAGTCATTAACTGATTCTGTTACGAACTAATCGGTTGGCTAATCGATTAGCCAATCGATTGGTTCCTACCAGAATTTAATTTTTGTTGACTTGTTGACCCGATTTTTTTATCTCTTGGGCTTTTGTGGGCCTCCTCTTGGCTTGACCTTGGGCTTCAATGAATGGTAGAAAATTGAGAGAATTTAGTTCTTTTGGGCTTTTATTCATTAATTATCCATTAACCTGTAAATTAAGATAAAAATATTTTATTAGCAGATATTTATTCAAATAAAATAGATAATGAGGGTATAAAGTGTAATAAAATGTGATTATCAAATACCCCCACACCTAAATTTTTGCTAATTCTCTAGCAAAGAAAGAAAACAAAAAAGAAAGAAAGAAAATCCTAACTTAGTTTCGCAGGAATCGCGGATGTATTTAGCACATACAACAAACCAACTCCTTGGTTATCCTAGAGGATGAGTTGTAGTCTCGTGAGGGTTTGCAGTGAATATACCCATAAAATTCGGTCATCTTGCCTATTTTAAAGAAGTCAATATATAATTAATTCACTTGATATATTTAAACAATCTAATTCAAGCTAGTTTTACTCAAGAAAATATTTTTATGCATAACTCTAAAGTAAATATCTTAGAAATTCTTTCATTATAGTTATACAAAACCAAGTCTAACTTAGACATTCAATTAAAAATTTTAAAAAGAACATGCTAACTCTTTGTTTTAAACAATTTTAAAGCCTCTTGATCAATTTAATTTTCAAGAACATATATATAAATATAACTATATATATATAAATAAATAAATAAATAAATAAACAAATGTAAATAAATAAATAAATAAATAAATAAATAAATAAATAAATAAATAAATATATATATATATATATATATATATATATATATATATATATATATATATATATATATATATATATATATATATATATATATATATATATATATAGATCAATATAGAGGAACTTGGTACCAAGCACAAGGTTTTGTGCTTGGTAGTGAGGTGGTTCATTCAAGATCCACTCATTCAAATGGGGACCACATTCACATGGATTGGAGAGTGGATGGGAATGAGATACGTGACTACTAAGTATAAAATTTGTGCTTAGTATCAAGTTTCTATATTTTCTCATATATATATATATATATATATATATATATATATATATATATATATATATATATATATATATATGTAATCTCTTTCTTTCTTGGTGATTTTTTTCTACTTTATCGGGATTTGTAAGTGACCATGTAACGAGTTTTGGGCCAATGGATCCTAACCCAAGAGGGCTTAGATCATTAAGTATAAAAAAAACTCCTCGAGCATAATCAATCGGTCAACTTAGGCTTAGTAAGATAGAATCACCTTGGAGTTCAAGAGAGTTTTTATTGGTTGTCATTTTTCACACTCTTCTTTAGCAAATTTTTTAATATATATGTGTATATGTATATATAAATAGCTTGAAAAATATTTGGATCAAGAGAACTTAAAAGAATTATTTTCTACTCAAGCTAAGCAAGCAAAAATTTTATTACTTTTAATTAAAAGTCTAAGTTGAACCATAGTGAAGTACACTATTTTGAAAATTATTTCTTAAGAAAATTGTTTGGAGTTATAATAAAAGGTTAACTTGAGTATAAAACTATCTAATAATTAGAAAATTTAAAATTTATCAAGTAGACCAATTATTAATTAACTCTATTAAGTTGGCAAGTGAAGTTTTTAAAAATAAAATAGAGAAGAAAATACTAACTAAAAGGAAGAATTAAAATGAAAAAGATACTAACTAAACAAAAGAAAAAGAAAATAACTAACTAGTCTCCACCCCCTTACTCAAACTCAACATTGTCCTCAAGGCAAACTCTAAACTATTAGATAGTCATCACAATATAGAATGTAGCCAATAGAGTACATGCTAAAATAAAAGAGTACTAGTAATAAATAAAAAATAATAAAAAGCACATTGCTCACTAATAATCAACAGTCTCATCATCCTGCTCACCCTGATCTCCCAAATCACTCCCTGCAACATTCACATCCTCCTCATCTGTTTCTGTATCAGTACTATCGATATCCTCCTCACCCTCAAGTGGTACTCTAGGCCGATGACGTGGTGATGGTGGTGGTGAAGCCTGCTCTGATGGAGTCGGAGTCTGAAATGATGGTGGAGCCTCGATTTGAGTCGCATCTCGTAAAGCACTATGGCTATATAATGCTAGAACTAGTCGAGCTGAGCTGTGATGAGTGCTTGATCAGCAGTATACTAGCTCTAAAACTGATAAAATCCTATCTGGAACTGGTGGAACCTCGTCTCAAGGGCATAAAGACGATCACCAAGCATTTGGGGTGTTCACTCACTAGGTGCATCACTGGGTGGCAGAGGTGATGAAGGTAGGGTTTGTGGAGCTGGTGCTGTCCTATGTGAAGAAGTAAAAGTGGAAGCAGCAGGGCCCTTACCTCGGGTGGAAACACTCTTCTTCACTTTCTCAGCTGTCAATGATACCCACCCTACCTCTAGTCTATCTATCGAATATGCCGGCACACCCATAGCTTCACAAATCCTAGTGATCAGAAAATGGTAGATCAATTGGACCTTCTGCCTATACTGCTGTCTAAGATACTCCTTGGTGCTGGCCGCGGTACCCCCAATCATCCTAAAGATCAAATTTGCTACATTGAAATGTTGACTGGTTGCTATTCAATATAATAGGAGAAGGTCTTAGGTGGTGATAACTGAGTAGGAGGCACTCGGGTAGAGGTCAAACGTAAGAAAGAGGTTGAGAAGGATGAACTCTTTCTTAAGCATGCCCAAGTACAGGGTCCTACCCCTAGGCACTGTCCAAAATAGATATTCACCATCTGATTGTAGTCATTAGTGGCTATGCTCAACTGAGCTAAAACTTAGAAGAAATCGGGGCAATGTCTAAGGGGTTTGGGGAGTCATAAAATCTTTTGGATGAGCTTGGATGTTACTGATATAGTTATCCCCCGAATAGTGGCAGAAGCTGTGTCCTCCATTGATCTATTCCAACTAGCATAAAATTCTCTAACTATTGTAGAGTTTGCCATTGTAGGTTTACTAGTCAGGATTGAACTAATCCCAACTTTTGTAAAGACTTCCACAATTGGTTGGAATTCAAACAACTCATCAATATTAAACCCTCCCTCAAAGTGAATCGGTAGATTATCGAAAGTAAGAGAGGATTGTGCAGTTTGTGGTCATTTCCCTGAGGTCATTATCTAAATTACAAGAAAATGAGTTAATTATGGTAATTGGGGTTCAAAATTGTAAGAATTTCAAATTTTTAGGGGTTAAATTGCAAAACTACACAAGTTTATAATTTTTGCCCCTAAAGCCTGCTAATCGATTGGTCAATCGATTAGTTCGTTACTGGTTCACTAATTGATTACTTTTCACAAAAATTTTCAACAAATCACAGCACAATTTCATCAGACTTCATTCTATTTTCATTCTCAACAATTCAATCCACAATTTATACATAAATCGAAGGGAATTCACAAAAATTGATAGGTTAGGGTTTGAGAGTTTACACCTTGGTTTCGAGTGATTAAATTGCAAGGTCGTTGCAATTTTCTTGTTGAAAATACCCCTAACCACTTTGTCTTCATGTTAGAGAATAGATTTGAGGATAAAAACTTAGTTTTTTAGAGATTGAAGAGAGAAAACGAAGAGGGGGGGAGGAGTCAGTCCAACCGGTTAGGACATATTTGATTGTTTTTTTACTTAGGCTGGACTACAGCCCAACAAAAATTTATTTATTTATTTATTTGGGCCTCATGAATGGGCCAGGAATTTCCTCTCTTTTTTTAATTGGGCCATGATTTTCTTTGTAGGCCTAGAGAAAAACAAAGTTTTATTTATTTACACAAAGGCTAAAAAAATGAGGATTTTTAATACTTTTTCTCTTTTTTTCAATAATAGTGTGGTTCATGAAGAACTAACACCTCCTTTTCTCTGAGTGTAGAAAATTCTAAAAATAATTTTAAAAGTTGACCATTGACTTTAAAAACATGACCATTTTTAGGATTCTTTATCTCGATAGCCCCATGAGAGAAAAAATATACGAACAGATCTATCGTGATCTTAATCAATTTGCAGATCCTTGATAGGAGATGAGTAAATAACCTAGTAGAGGATCATTTGTCTAGGCTTCTTAATGCACCAACACCAAGTATTCCAACACCAAGTTTTCCAATCAATGATCATTGACCAAATGAACAACTCCTACAAGTTCAATATGTATCGTGGTTTGTAGATATTGTTAATTACTTTGTCACGAACAAATCCCTTCACATTGGTCTAGACTTCCTAATGCACCAACACCAAGTGTTCCAATCAACGAGCATTGACCAAATGAACAACTATTACAAGTTCAATATGTACTGTGGTTTGTAGATATTGTTAATTACTTTGTCATGGACAGATCCCTTCACATTGGTCTAAACAGATAGATCATATTTCCTCTCCCAGGTAAAATATGTCTACTGGGATGATCCATATCTATTTAAGTATTGTCCTAACCAGATCTTTAGAAGGTGTATTCCAAATAAAGAGACTAGGAGTATTCTTTCTTATTGTCATGAGCAAGCTTGTGGGGACCACTTTGGCCCAAGAAAAACTATTGAGAAAATCCTCCAATGTGGGCTATATTGGTCCAATCTGTTCAAGGATGCATATGAGTTCTATAAAGCATGTAATCGTTGTCAGCTTTTAGGAAAAATCACTAGAAGAAATATGATGCCCTTACAACCAATCCTAGCTGTTGAGCTTTTTAATCTGTGGGGTATAGATTTCATGGGACCATTTTCAAACTCTTTTAAAAATTTGTACATTCTAGTGGTTGTGGAATACATGTCTAAATGGGCTGAAGCGATAGCTTGTAAAACCAATGATGACAAGGTGGTTGTCAGGTTTTTAAAGAAAAATATCTTTTCCCAATTTGGAGTGGCCGAGCGATCATTAGTGATAACAATACCGATTTCTGTAAGCATTCCTTTGAGGTTTTGATGAGGAAATATTCAATCACACATAAATTATCAACTCCGTACCACCCACAAACCAATGGTCAAGTAGAGGACACAAATAGGCAGATAAACCAGATTTTAGAAAAAATTGTTAATCAAAATCGAAAAGGTTGGTCTGTTAAATTGTGTGACGCTTTATGGGCCTATCAGACAACTTTCAAAATAAACTTGGACATGTTACAATACAGGCTTGTTTTCAGAAAGGCATGTCATTTACCAGTTGAACTTGAACACTAAGCTATGTGGGCAATCAAATAGCTCAACTTTAGTTTAGACTCGGTAGGAAAAACAAGAATGCTCTAATTAAATGAGTTAGAAGAAATTCAAAATGATACATATATAAACTCGAAGATTTATAAAGAGAAAACCAAGATTTTTCATTATAATTCAATAATACGAAAGAATTTTACACCGGGATAAAAAGTTCTGTTCTACAACTCATAACTTTATCTTTTTCTTGAAAATTTTTAGAGCAAGAGTATCCATCTAATGCATCGTGCTTTAGCATCTTTTTTGGCTAAAAGATACTTCAGTGTAGCGTGATCGGTGTAAACCTTGGTCAAAGATCCGATGAGATAGGACCTTTATTTTTCTAAGGCAAAAACAACAGCTAAAAACTCCTTCTCTGTGATGGAGTAGTTTTGCTAGGCATCGTTCAGTGTCCTACTTGTATAGTAGACCACATGAGGTTTACCATCTATCCGTTGTCCTAAGACATCACCAATTACAAAATCAGATGCATCACACATTAACTCAAAGGGTACAGTCTAATCTGGTGCATGAATAATAGGAGCTATGATTAGCTCTTTTTTCAGACGATTAAAGGCTCTAAGGCATTCAAGAGAGAAATCGAAGAATGTATCCTTGGCTAAAAGATTGGTCAAAAGCCTACTAATTTTACCAAGGTCTTTGATGAACCGTTGGTAAAAACTAGTATGACCAATGAATAATCTGACATCCTTGATATTTTTGGGAGGAGGAAGGTTCAAAATGAGATATACCTTGACTTTGTCAACTTCTTTACCATTATTGGAAAATACATGCCCTAAGACAATTTTATATTTGACCATAAAGTGACATTTCTCCCAATTGAGAGTCAGATTTTTCTCCTTATACCAGGTTAAGACAAGTTTGAGATGATGCAAATACTTAGAAAATGAATCACTAAATATTAAAAAATTATCCATAAAGATCTCTAGGAATCGCTCAACCATATCAGAAAAGATACTGATCATACATCATTGAAAAGTGGTGCGCATTGCATAACCCAAAGGGCATGCGACGATAAGCAAAAGTTTTGTATGGGCATGTGAAAAGTAGTTTTCTCCTGATCTTCAGGGATAATGGGAATCTGATTGTAACTTGAATAACAATCTAAGAAATAGTAGAACTTGTGTCTGCTAAACGTTCAAGCATTTGGTCTATGAATAGTAGAGGGAAGTGATCTTTCCGGGTGGCTAGGTTGAGTTTCCTATAATCAATGCAGACTCGCCATCTAGTTTGGATTCGAGTAGGAATCAACTCATTAGCCTCATTCTGGATCACGGTGATACCAGATTTCTTTGGAACTACTTGGACCAGATTTTCCTAGGAACTATCCGAAATAGGATAAAGGATCCCATTATCCAGATATTTCAGAATGTCTTTTTTAACAGCTTCTTTCATTACTTGGTTCAACCTACTTTGTGGATTTCTAATAGGTTTAGCATCATTTATCAAATACATTTAATGTTGAATAATGGTTGGACTAATCCCTTTGATATTAGCCATGGTCCATCCAATGGCTTACCTATTTTCTCTCAAAACATCTAAGAGGGCTTCCTTTTACCGGGTGTCAAATCAAAACAATGATGACTGGTAAATTCTCATTCTCCCCTAAATAGGCATACTCTAGATTTTCAAGTAAAGATTTAAGCTTTAACTTTAGGAGGTTCCTCTATAGACGGATGAAGTTGGACTCAGGGTTCTGTATCCAAAGATTTTGGTAGCCACCTTAATGCAAATACATGATCTACCGGCGGATGTAACTCTTCTAAGAGTTTAATTTTCTCATAAAAATCTCCTCAAAAGTTAAGTTAGATAAACAAGGATCTGACTCAAACTCTTCTTCTTGCTGTACACTCTTCTTCTTGCTGTTCACTCGAAATTCCTTGGATAAAGTTAACCTCTAAGGGTTGATCGGATGGATCATTGGGCTATTTTGATAGATTGAAAATATTGAGGTCAATAGCCATATTTCCAAAAGATAACTTCATCTGGCTGGTTCTACAATTGGTCAATGTATTTGAGGCTGCTTAGAACAGTCTACCTAAGATAACTGGGATGTGACCTTTAAGATTGAAAACATGTTGCGTTTCCAAAACTATAAAATTAATGGGAAAACTAAACTCTTCTACCTTGATTAGAACATCCTCTATCTCTCCCTTGGGTATTTTCATGGATCTATCAGCCAAATATAGAATGCCTCTGATTGGTTTTAGTTCACCTACCCCTAGCTGTTGATAGACTGAATAAGGGAGAAGATTCACACTAGCTCCTAAATCTAGAAGTGCCTGATCAATGAAGGCATTTCTTATGACACATGAAATAGTAGGACAACCAGGGTCCTTATATTTTAGCGGCATAGGCTTTGAAAGCGTCTCACTGAGGTTAGCAGCTAAAATGTCTTTTTTAGGAACATTAGTGGTTCTTTTCTTAGTGCATAAATCCTTCAAAAATTTTGCATAAGAGAAGATTTATTCAATTTCATCTAAGAGGGGAATGTTAACCTTGACTTGTTTGAAAGTTTCTAGAACTTTTTCTATATGGGGAGAGTTTTTTCTAGGTCTGAGTCTATTTGGAAAAGGACCAATGGACTTATACCTATTTAGATTAGGCTCAATTTCAGGTTCAACTTCTTAGTCATCGGAAGTAGTTGATTTATTAAAAGAAGTGTTTTGTACAGGAGAAGAGGAAGAAGGGGTTTGATCCTGAGGCAATCTAACTTGATTATCTATCCATTTCCCTAATCTCAAGGTATGAATTGCATTCACTTGAGCTGGGTGGTTTGAAGTTAATCCCATGTCCTTAGGGTTTGTAACAAATTGACTTGAAAATTTTTCTCTCTCTTTCACTCATAACACTAGCTAGTTGACTAAGTTGAGTTTCTAACCTAGCTATGGCTTAAGTGTTTGAGTTGAGCATTTGATCGGTTGTATGCATGAAGTAATTCAGAGTGTTGGATGACTGAGTCAGCATGTTGGTGGCCTGTGTAGAAATTTAATCATGGTCTCTAAACCCTTTTCTAGGACGCTGAAATATTTCTCATGATCAGAACTTGGAGAAATAGGATTTACTATTTAATAAGGAGGAGGCTGGTTTGGATAAGGCAAATTGGATTGTTGAAAATTATTCGGTGCGTTGAATGGAACTATATTTTCTCTAGGAAATTGTTGGGTTATAGTGGGTGTGAAATTTTAATTTTCGAAGAAATTTTGCTGATTCCATGCAAAATTTGGATAATTTTTCCAACCCGGATTGTAAGTTAGAGAAAACAGATCATATCTAGGATGTTAGAATGCAACGTTCATCTACTCTAGCGGTTGATTGTTTCTTAAAGAGGACATTCTTCTGAAATATGAGATGGAGAAAGATAATTATGACATCCTGGGTAGAAACTTGGTTGATTTGAGCTGGGGCTCGTTCCTTAGTTTTAAGGGCTTCTAGCCTATGCAACATTGTAGCCATCTTTGGTTCAGATGCTATATTTGACTCTAGGGAAAGACCATTGAATTTGGTTAGGGGAACTGATGAAACTCTTTCATCACAGTGTTCTCACTGCATGATTTTATCAGACAAACTCTCTAAGAATTCACAAACTTTATCGATATTTTTCTTCATAAAATGCCCTTAACGTATAGACTCTAATGATGTTTTTGAAGAATAATCCAGTCCTTCATAGATAATTTAGCATCATCGCCACTTTTGTAGACTATGATAAGGATATTAGATAAGAAATCTTTAAACCTATTAAAATATTTTTAGAATGGCTCCCCTGGGACTGTCTTGAAATTTTGAATGCTGTTTCTAAGCTTTATTTAGGAGTTGGGAAAAGTTTCTTCAGAAAAACGGTAACAAATTCATCCTACATTGAGATAGAATTTATAGCGGCTTTGTCCTTAAGAGCAAATGATATAAATCTAAGCATAATCGTATCCTTAGATAACTCTCTAATCTTAATCATAAGAGAAACTTCTTCAAACTCGGATATATAAATGTACGCATTTTCAGGTTTATTTTCTAAAAATTTCGGAAGCATATTTATGAAGTGAGATCTAAGCTCAAAATTAGCTCCATTAACATTAGGAAGCCTAATACAAGATGGGATTGCATTCCTAGTTGGATAACACATCTCTTGAAGAACTCATGCATTTAGATTTATCAATTTTTAGCCTCAAAAATTGGTTCAACACGGATTAAATGATTGGTATTATCTCTAATCCAAACTCGCATAGAGTGAAACAAATTTTTTTTAATAAAAGAATTAGTGAAAAAAATCTAGGACAAACAAATTTTTTTAAAGGAAATCTAAAAGACCTAAAAGATAAGTGAGAGAAAAAGAAAGGATAAAAGAAAAACCTAACTAAACAAATTAAGAGCAACCACTTTGAAACAATCACCCTTAATTTTAGGGTTAAGCTTAGACTCAACTCAAACAGGTCCTAACTAAAAACTCCTTGAGTGAAAAGATTAAAGTTTACTTGGTCAGTTAGCCAGGTAAGGATAGTACTAGAGGTAGGCCAAAGACCAATTAAGTATCTTATTCCCTGCGGAGTGCTTTACGCAACCCCTAAAACTTGCCTTAGACACCAACAGATTCAAGTAAAGTTAAACCGGTTCACTTAAAGATTTCTTGTTCCTTAATAAGCTCGAATCCTTAGGGGCCAATGTCTAATGAGTTTTAGAAAGCTTGGCTTTATATAGTGAGGACCTAGTGATTTGTGGGCTAAGAAAAGGGTGATGAAAACGCTCATCTATCTTGATTATGGGGTTTTGCTCTTAAGAGTATTTTCAAGTGAGTGCTCAAATCAAAATGCTCAAATCACTTTGGTGAATTCCTACTAACTATATGGAATGCAACCCTAATAATTAAAATAACTACAAAAGGATACCAATTTTTTTATAATTAGGGTCAACAATCAAATAAATAAGAGAAAAAGAGCTCTTCTTTGAAATTATTATCTTGTTAGTAGCTGTTCAAGTGGAGCGTGGATTTTATTAGGGTCAACAAGTGAAAATTTTTATTTTTTATTATGTCCTAGTTGTCTCTAATATAAAAATCCTAAACTAGAGGTGGAATTGATAATACTAGAAAGATGACTTATCTTTTCAAGCAAATCTTTAATGTTCAAATCTTCAATCTTCAATCTTCAATCTTCAATCTTCTAGTTTAGTTCTTCACAAGAAAAGACACAAGTCAATGAACCAAAATAGAAAAATCCTAATTACAAGCACCTTCTCCGACAATGGCGTTAAAACTTGATATGCACATTGATATGTACATAATAAACAAGCATAAAAGTTACAAGAGAATAATTATCAAGTATAGTATAGAAAGATGTCGAACCCACAGGGAAGGTGTGTGGTTAGAAACTCCTAAAATTGGTCCTAAAAGTGTGTGGACAAAAAGGAGTGAAATAAAATGTGTAGAGATGTAAAGAGAGTTGATTTGTCACAAAAATCAAAAGTAAAAATAAGAGGGGAGAAGAAGAAAATAAAGACACAAATAAAAGAATAGCAAAAGGAATAAAAACAACAGAAGAGAAGGAAGGAGGAACAAGAGAAAATCAAGAAAATAGAATTTAAGAGATGAGAAAAATCAAAATCAAGAAGTATTGAGGGAAAAATAAGTAGAAATTTAGGGATCTAGAATTGAATTAACTAGTTAATTTCAATTAAGATTTATGAACTGCTCTCTTTTATCATATTTTACTTTAAATTTACTAAGTATATATTATGAAACCACTTAAAGAAAATATAATCTATCAAATTATCATCTAAACAAAATTTGCATTCATGAAAAGAACAAACTACTAGATTATCAAATCACTCAACATAAGCATAGATTATCAAAATTTTCTTCTACCAATTAGTTCTCTATGTGATTATCCTAAGCATGATCATTTTATGCACAAGACAACAATCCATGAATCATAAAAGAAATTAAACTAGTTTCATACCATCCTAGATCTCCTAAAGAATTTAGTTACACCTATTAAGAACAAAAAGAAAATAAAGCACAAAAGAAAGATAAGAAAATAGAAAATAAGCAATAAAAAGAACAATAAAAGCAATAAAAAGAGCAAGAATATGTAAATCTACTCTGAAAAGCATAAAATAAATTTACACTACAAGCTTGGAATAATCTAATCTACCGAGCATAATAACAAGAAAATAAAATCCTAAATCATGCAATTTTAAAACAAGAAAATAAAAGAGCATTTCAAGAGGTTGGCCCCTTGTGAGGAAAATCTTCATCTTCACTTCATTATCATCAAAAGAGAAGATTGAAAATAAAAGCGAGGAAATAATGTTTTTATTTATTGTAAATTAAAGTTTGTAATTTTATAAGGTCTTCCCAATTAAGAGTAACCCTCCTCTCTAAATGGAGTTTTTATAAAATGTTTCACACCCAAAACCGTCACCCTCTACCATTATTTATAGCCTACTGTAATCAACAAGAGCCACTGGATTAGCCTTGGGCTCCAAGAAATAAATCTCAGCCATTAATTGATTTTGTTATGAACCAATCAGTTGGCTAATCGGTTGGCTAGTTGATTAGCCAATCGATTGGTTCCCAACAGAATTTAATTATTTGTTGACTCATTGACCCGATTATTTCTTGATCTCTTGGGCTTTTGGGCCTCCTCTTGGCTTGATATTGAGCTTCAATAAATGGTAGAAAATTAAGAGAATTTGGTTCTTTTAGGCTCTTATTCATTAATTCTCCATTAACTTATAAATTAAGATAAAAATACTTCATTAGCAGATATTTATTCAAATAAAATAGATAAAGAGGGTATAAAAGTGTAATAAAATATGATGATCACAACCCCTTTGGGGGTTTTCTTCAAAGCATCTCGCGGTGCTTGCTATGCTTTTCTAACAGAAGCATGGAATGTGAGTTATCCTCCATCTAAATTCCCAAAAGGGAAAACTATCACCCATGACGATTATTCATTCAAGTCATAAGCATTGACTTGTGATAAAGACTCAATTGACCATGCTAGCTGTAGTTCACAACGAGGTAGTCATAGGCGACGTTCATTTATCAAAGTTTGAGAAGGCAAAGTTGCTATCAAGAAGAGCGACTGCTGCAGCCAAGCCGAAACTCCCACCGATCTAGGGGAGTTACTCTCTCCAAAAAGGGCACACCAATGTCAGCATTGCACAGGATTGTCAAAGCAGTTCAGACGAAGTGCCAATGCAAGTCTCCACTTGGCAAAGAATCAGTGTTTTAGCCATCTCAGCCTAGTTCCAAAGCCTGGGTGTGTTTGGCAAACTACACAAACTGGGCCAGGACTAGTCCTGGCCTAGTTTTGTGCTAAACCAGTTTTCTTTTGGACCAGCCCCCCCTTGGTCCAAAAGAAAATTAGTTTAATGGCCATTTTTTAGGCTAAAGAAATTGGACCAGCTCTAGCCTGGGACTTTACCAAATAAGAAACAACATAAAATTAGGCCAGGTTCAGTCTTGGACCAATTTTACAAGGTTGCCAAACATACCCTTACGAGGTTAGGCATAAACGACGATGATGTTATCAAGAAAACAAAGCTAGTCTCCAAGCATACATGATCAATATGACCAACATAACCAAGGAAGACGGTGAAGAAGTCGATGACAATCTCTCTGATTCAAGAAATTCTCTAGGCATAGGAAATACACTACCTGAGACCGATGGCATTTTCCGCCATACTAGTTGTACACAATGGGCGACAATCCCCTTTGATTATTCCCTATTGAGAATGCATGCTCCATGAGTTCCTCTGTAGGTGGATAATCCCTCCGCTAGCGATGCAAATTCTGGCATAGCATTGAATGTGACTCCCTGCTCATGTCAAGAGCGGAGGTGGAATGTGGATATGGCGGATAGAGAAGCTCATGATGATCTTATTCACCAAGTAGAACCCGAAGAAAGCATCTGACGAGCGCTTTGAGCGACTTTAAGGCATTCTTCAATGACTACTATGCGCTTCTCAACACTACAGGGACTCTTCAAAGGGGAAACAGTCCATTGATATTTCTTTGGAGAAAGAACCATCACATCAAGACGATACTATCTCCTATCATTCAGAGCACGAGCCACCCGGCCCCCAAAGGTGAGACATGAGTCAAAGGTTCTTGAAAGTCTCTAGAACCAGGTCAATGCCCTCACATAGTGAACATGGCTGAATAAGGTCAGAATCACTTGACAATATCCTATTTAGTGTGACTCAGTTCCCTACCTAACAAAATTTAAGTCATCGACATTGGACACATTTGATGGTAAAGGATCTCCCAACCAGCACATCTACTACTTTCACTAGCAAACAGAAAATATAGTAAGTGATGCCATTAAGGCATGATTCTTCATTAGCACTCTTAAGGGGGTTGCTTTTGACTAGTTTCAGAACCTGGTCGAAGGTTCTATCAAATCATGGGCCAACTTGGAATCACAATTCCTATCTCAGTTCTATGAAGAAGAATCTGATGTGACTATGGCTAAACTCTTCTCCGAGAAACAAAGAGGGATGACTTAGTTAGAGATTACATCAAATGCTTTTGCAACCTAACTTTGCGATGCCATGACATGTCATTGATGTGTTGTGAAAATAATGTCAAGTTGCAAGTACACAACCAAGTTATAGTATAGTACAATGTCGATCCCACGAGGAAGGTGTGTGTAGGAAAATCCTAAAAATGGTCCGAGAAATGCGTATGGACAAAGAGGAGTGAAAGAGTAGAGAGATAGAGGATGTGTGATTATATGTAAATAAAAGAAAACTAGAACAAGTGAGGAGAAAGAGAGTGAAAAATAAAAGAAAACAAAGAATAAACAAGGAGGAGAAATAAAGAAAAATAAAAGAACGAAATCAAGACTAGAAAAATTAATCAAAAGAGGAAAATAAAACAAGTAAAATATGGAGGAAATCAAATAGAGAAGGTAGGAATCTAGAATTGAATCCACAAGTTAATTTCATTTAGAATTAATGAACTACTCTCTTTTATCACATTTTAATTTAAAATTACTAAGCATATACTATCAAGCCACGTAAGGAAAGTATAACCTATCATATTATCATCCAAGTAAGTTTTCATTCATGAAAAGAATAATAACTAGATAATAATTCTGGAATTCATAAGCATAATCTATTAAACCACTCAAGATAAGCATAGATTATCAAATTCTTCTTCTACCAATTAGTTTTCTAGTTAATTATCCTAAGCATGATCATTTTGAGCACAAAGAGAGCAATCCAAAATTATAAAATAAAATCTAACTAGTTTCATACAATTCTAAAATTCCTACAATATTTAGTTACTCATTTTATAAAATAAAAATAGGAAAATAAAATCTAGACTAGAAAGCATTAAAGAAAGAGATCTAGACTAGAAAGCATTAAAGAAAGAGATCTAAAAGAAAAATAAACACTAAATACAAAAATAAGAACAAGAATAATAAAATAAAGATCTAAACTATGAGCATAAACAAAATCTAACTAACAAAAATAAAATGAGTATAAAAGTAAATCTATACTATAAAAATGCAATAAAATAAATCCTACAAAGCATGAAAATAATAAAAGAGCGTGAAAGTAAATCTACACTACAAGGCATGAAATAAATCTAATCTACCAACATAAAAAAAAAAAATAAAATCCTAAAATATGAATTTCTAAATTAAGAAAATAAAATAAAAAAACTTACATTGCAAAGGGTTGGTCCCTTAAAAGCAAATCTTTATTTTCATCAACAAATAAGAAGAAAAGAAAATTTAGAGGGGAAAATTTTATTTATTGTAAATTTAAAAAGTTTACAAATTAGAAGACCTAATTAAATGTCATCCTCTCTAAAAAGGAGTTTACAAAATTTTTTAGACTCTCAAACCCTCACTCTACCATTCTATTTATAGATAACAAGAATCTCTCACAACCCTAAGATTTGTCTTGGCCCCCAAGTAACACTCACAACCATAGGATTTGACTTAAGCTCCAAATAATCCTCACAACCATAAGATATCTCAAAATAAGCCACACCATTGATTTAATAGTTGAGAGATGTGCTTTGTGGGCTTCATTTCTCCTGCATTTAATTCATTTAAGACTCTTGGATTTCTTGGGATTTAGCTCGACCTTCAAATAATTAAATATATATATTAATTAAATTTGGATTTCATTCATAACCTACTACTACTGATGAAATTTCTAGAATTTACGAGTTTGGATGGCTCCGTATCGTCGAGATAGGTAATTTTCATATATAATATGTTAAATTCTGCTTTCCGGATTGAGAGATATCGCCTTTTCTTTACGGTTGACCATCCTTAGCACAAATTTGACTTTGTTTCTTTCCATATTTGATTTGATTCTCAACTAAAGGCTAAATTATTAATAATTACTGACAAAAAAGTGATGAGTGCTGAGATTTTGCTTGTAAACTTAGTTGTGGGCTTTGGATTTAGGTATTTTGGGCTTCATTAGAGATCTTTTGGGCTCGAAATAATCTTCATTTGAGCTCTTATTTAATAATTTTTTATTACCTATAAATTAGGATAAAAAATATTATTAGCAGATGTATTTATTCAAATAAAATAGATAATTAGGGTATATAATTGTAATAAAATGCGATGACCAGTCATTGTCGATGTTGTTGCAAATTTATCGGCACATCTTCCTAAGTTGTGTTGTAGCCCACATGGGTGCGGTTAAAGCCAACACATGAAAAGACTTGATGGAGCAGACAGAGCTTGCTAAAAAGTGCTAGACGTTTCAACAAGTTTGATCATTGTTCAAATTAAAAAGGGGACAAGAACAAGCAAGGCCAGTCGTCTTGATCGAAGGCCAAGGTGACATTCGCTATTGAGGTGGAAAACCCTGGCAGGCAGAAGAAAGATTCTTGGAAGAGTATCCAATAGAGCTACTCTTTCAAAGATGAACACATGGTTGATATCTTCCATGTGCTTAAGGAGGGTAGTCGGTTAAAGCTCCCAGAAGCTTGACGCCCTGCAGAAGTTGGAAAAACCAATGATCCTAACTATTGCCTCTATCACAGGATGATAAGACATCCAATAAAGAACTGTTATATCATTAAGGATAATACATAGACATTCGTCAACTCCAGAATTCTTAAGCTTTGTCTGGAGCAAAAGAAGGTTACTTCTAACTTTCTAACATGGTGACCCTACAATGCAGCTCTATGCAGCAGACTTAGATTTAGAATGGGGTCATCCCTATTCTCACTGTAAGAATAGAGCTGATTAATCATGATTAGCAATGTTGAGGGAGAAATCGGGTCAATCTAGAGTTGATGAGCCTTAAATAGAAGTTAGGAATCAATTTTAACCTAAAAAGTATAGCTGTTAGGTATTGACCCAAACTCTTGATTCAACTCATTACTCTTTCTTATATTATCCGATGTGGGACTATACTCATAATATTAATCACCTCAATAACTCCCCCTTAATTTATGAGTATAGTTCAATTCAACTATAATTCAATCTTCCACGGGATTCACTAACTTCTATACCACTACACTCGTGGGCTAACCAATTTACCAACTCTTGCACCACTTCACTCGTACGCTAACCAGATCATGCATTCAGCACATGGCTATCCAACATTCACAGGATCTTCCACCACTTCACTCATGGTGGCTAACCAGATTGTATACTCCTACGGGCATCCGTGCGCTCTCCTGATACCTTCGAGCTTCACATCGAAATTTTTAAATCTTTTTTCTCTTTTTTAAATTACTTGGACCATGAACTTAGCTTTGATACCACTTTGTTGGGGGAGAAACCATTTTAAATTACTTGGACCATGACCTTAGCTCTGAGACCACTTTGTTGGGGGGAGAAATGGGACCAATCTAGAGTTAATGAGCCTTAAATAGAAGTTAGGAATCAATTTTAACCTAAAAACTATAGCTGTTAGGTATTGACCCAAACTCCTATTTAAACTCATCACTCTTTCTTATATTATTCGATGTGGGACTATACTCACATATTAATCACCTCAACAAGCAAGATCGACAGAGTCAAGGTTTTGTCCCTCTTACAACCAACATAAAGAGATGATGTCCTAGTTCAGACCCTTCTAAGGGTCCACTCTAATTGTTCTGCTGTTCAAGCACTTTGCTTAGATGCTTTTGGTGTCGATTATCCTAACGATCAGCAGAGAATCCTGAACTGACTCGGGTTTGTTCTTTTTCCCCTTAGTAATCCAACAATAATGGGATCAAGCTTCAATTGTTATAGTAGTGGTCATCAATATTTTAATAAGAGATCATGTAAAGATTACAAATTCTAACCTTTATGCTTTATCGATTTAGGTTGGGTTCAGCTATATTTGATTCATCAACAACCATACACCTCATTTGCTACTCGTACTCGAGAAGATGACTCGGTAAGTATTTTATTAAATAGATAAAATTTATTTTGAAGATTGACTGTTCGCACTCTAGTAAATGTTATTTTTTTCCCTAAGAAGATAATATTTTTATTGTCTATAATTGACACTTATTTATTTATTTTTAAAAATTTTAGGTTATTGAAGATCGGAGAAGAGAGGATTGCTAAAGATTTTAAACCACATGAGGATTATTTAAAGTAAAGTTTTTAATATAATTAATTTTTGAACACTTGGATCATTATGTCTTGTTAGCATAGCGATTACTCAAGATGGTGTAATTTTATTTCTTGAAGTTGAATGAATTAATATTTAGTTTACATTTGCATATTATTATTGGATTGATTTTATGTACTTGCATTGGTGTGAATGTTATTATGGGTTTCAAAATATATTAATGGATTCTATATAAAGCGGCGATCATTACACTACAAGAAAAAGGGTATCGTGATGAAAAATTTCCGTCGTAGGTAGGTAGAATTCCATCATAAAACTAAGCAATGACGAATTTCCATTGCAAAATCTCCGTCACTATATCCCCCGTCTCTAAAGCCCACTTATTGTGATGGAAAATGAATCCGTTGCTATTTCTACAATCGATGATGGAAAAGCGAGGGAATTTTCTGTCGCAGATGTTGATTCAAAATTCTATCGCTAACTATTTGCGTGATATTAGCGGCAATTACATTGGCGATGAGCTGCGGCGAAATCTGCGATAGAAGCTTGTTGTTACAGTTGCCTTTACTATTAGACATCAACTGCGACGGATTTTCCATTGCAAATCCATCGCAGATTTATTCATAAATATTAAAGACAAAATTGCCGTCGCAATTGACATTCACAAAAATGCTATAGAGACAACATTTCTATCACAAAGTATCAAATTTAATAATTCATCACAATAAAGCTTACAACCATTCAAGATGGAAACACATTTGCACATAAGCAATAAAAGATCCTAACCACTTTCATAAGATGATAGTTAACTGAAAATTCTTTATAACTTACACCATCAAACACAAAACATGGCCGGTTTACACTTCTCCCATGCTTGAACTCGAGAAAGAAAGACACATTATGTATATATACCATTCTTGACCAAAAGCAAGTTATAACCCATATTAATATAGTACAATGCTAGCATTTCCACAAATCTCATCCTATTTAGCATTTCTTCACGCAGAATCACCTCAACAAGCAAGATCGTGAGTCAAGGTTTTGTCCCTCTTACAACCAACATAAAAGAGATGATGTCCTAGTTCGGACCCTTCTAAGGGTCCACTCTAATGTTCTGCTGTTCAAGCACTTTGCTTAGATGCTTTTGGTGTCGATTATCCTAACGATCGCAGAGAATCTGAACTGACTTCGGGTTTGTTCTTTTTCCCCTTAGTAATCCAACAATAATGGGATCAAGCTTCAATTGTTATAGTAGTGGTCATCAATATTTTAATAAGAGATCATGTAAAGATTACAAATTCTAACCTTTATGCTTTATCGATTTAGGTTGGGTTCACTATATTTGATTCATCAACAACCATACACCTCATTTGCTACTGTACTTTCGAAGATGACTCGGTAAGTATTTTATTAAATAGATAAAATTTATTTTGAAGATTGACTGTTAGCACTCTAGTAAATGTTATTTTTTCCCTAAGAAGATAATATTTTTATTGTCTATAATTGACACTTATTTATTTATTTTTAAAAATTTTAGGTTATTGAAGATCGGAGAAGAGAGGATTGCTAAAGATTTTAAACCACATGAGGATTATTTAAAGTAAAGTTTTTAATATAATTAATTTTTGAACACTTGGATCATTATGTCTTGTTAGCATAACTGATTACTCAAGATGGTGTAATTTTATTTCTTGAAGTTCTGAATGAATTACTATTTAGTTTACATTTGCATATTATTATTGGATTGATTTTATGTACTTGCATTGGTGTGAATGTTAGTATGGGTTTCAAAATATATTAATGGATTCTATATAAAGCAGCCTGATCATTACACTACAAGAAAAAAGGGTATCTGTGACGAAAAATTTCCGTCGTAGGTAGGTAGAATTCCATCGCAAAACTAAACAGCGACGAATTTCCATTGCAAAATCTCCGTCACTATATCCCCCGTCGCTAAAGCCCACTTATTGTGATGGAAAATGAATCCGTTGCTATTTCTACAATCAGTGATGGAAAAGTGAGAGAATTTTCCGTCGCCGATGTTGATTCCAAAATTCTATCGCTAACTATTTGCGACTGATATTAGCGACAGAATTCTGTTGCTGATGAACTGCGACGAAATCCTGCGATAGAAGCTTGTTGCAATTGCCTTTACTATTAGACATCAATTGCGACGGATTTTCCATTGCAAATCCGTCGCAGATTTATTCGCAAATATTAAAGACAAAATTGCCGTCGCAATTGACATTCACAAAAAAATGCTATAGAGACAACATTTCTATCACAAAGTATCAAATTTAATAATTCATCACAATAGAGCTTATAACCATTCAAGATGGAAACCTGTTGCACATAAGCAATAAAAGATCCTAACCACTTTCATAAGATGATAGTTAACTGAAAATTCTTTATAACTTACACCATCAAACACAAAACATGGCCCAGTTTACACTTCTCCCATGCTTGAACTCCAGAAAGAAAGACACATTATGTATATATACCATTACTGACCAAAAAGCAAGTTATAACCCATATTAATATAGTACAATGCTAGCATTTCCACAAATCTCATCCTATTTAGCATTTCTTCACGCAGAATCACTCCTTGCAACTCCACCTCTCAAAAGCATAAAATTCATTCATTCACCATCAATGTTGCCTTCCTTGTCATCATCTTACTCTGTTATGGCCCTTGAAGAACCAGTAGGACCCTATACATGAGTAGAAAATTTAGTTAGATCTAATTCTCTTATTTGGATCAGTTTTAATTTAAAAAAACTCAATAGAATAAAAAAAGCAAGATCTACTTTAAACAAAATATTGTTGATTATTATAACTGTAAACTACTCATTTTTGAACTAGACAGCTAAACGGCCTTTTCATAGTTTTGAACTTTGATACGGATTGAAACAAGCTCGGCCTATGTCTAACGAGTTTCAAAAAATGGATGTGAAATGTACGACATACGTGCAAGAAGTGTATGACAAGTATTTTAAAATTAAAACAATTATCATGTAATTGAGTACATGTCTGAATAAATATATGCATATATCCAAGGAATGTACAAGAAATTTGGGTATAGGGACATGTCAGGTACGGGTTTGGCTTCATGATAGAAGAACCTAGGTAACTGAACAAGGTCTCTATAAATATGAGTGTGTATTTCAGGATTTTGGGGAGGTTTGTGGGTCTTTGAGTCAGAATCTTGTGATAAATTAAAGAGTGTTTGTGATTGTTTTGTTTTCTTTCTCGATTTGTGTTTGTGCTTCTTCTTCAATCAACTCTATTTGATCCTACGATTCTTTGCTATTTGTCCCGACACTAGTTTTGTTAGGTCAATTTATGGTCTTTATTTGGTTTTGCTTTATTTCTCGTCTTTCCTCGTCTAAAACTAAACTGGTTTAGACCGAGGGTCACCAAACATACTGCAAGATTTCAAAGTTATGAAGTATATTTTGATATGAAATGTATTTGATATTCAAAGGGACCATGGTGACTAATTACTGAGCTTCAAAAGAACGGATGAACAAGTGAATTTGAAAGCCATAGCTCTTTGACTATTAAAGAAAGCTTATATTGGGCATATAGCGCTGATGTTTGAATTGATGTGGATGCGTGAGTAGTTTTTCTTTAGAACATATGTAGATGAAAAAGAAAGTGAGAGTTATATGATTTGAACTCTTCTTGCCTACAAAAATCCTATGGCCTGAGGAGTGATGCAATGATAAGCAAGATGCATGAGGGCATTTTGGGATGCTAGTGAGGGTGCAACTTTAACTGAACAAGGTCTTTATTCCAAAATTTGAGAATAGACTAACAAAAAAAGACTTTCTATAAAGAGTGTTTAACTTACGAATTGTGGTATTTTCAATGATGGAACATATGTAGAAGGCTGTGAAGTGGATTGCTCTTCCTGACGCATTTGTATGTAGACCTTCGTGGCGACCTCTATTGCAACTTTAACTACCATTTCCTGCAATCTCATCATGAACGCATCATTGATCTCAATCTGTGAATCATTAGAAGAGATAGGGGCCTCAGACTCATGATAGTTAGTTCCACCGAGTATTGATTGAGAGTTGACACTTCCGCAAAACCATATACACGCCCTTTTCTCGCACCACTAGAAGCTGACAATCATGCTTGCGAATCTAGCTCGGGTTGTGATGAAATATCATCCCCATACTTCTCTTGAATTCTTTGATTATATGCTTCCTACAAAAGACATTAATGTAAATGAGCATATAAAAATATTTAAATTTACAACTAATCAAATTCCTTTGTATTCTTTGCATATATGTAAGAATTAAAGCAAACCAAAGATAGAACATTGGTGAATTATAACGTGAATCAAGATATCTAACTGTTGGTTTTGTAGAGGGGTTATAACTATGTTATGCATGCATACACTAACAGGTGAACTTATGCACACACATACGCACATCCATATACATTATGAAAAGTGAATATATATGTATTCTTGAAGGTTTCAACATAATTGTGTAAATTTTATCGACTCATGTCATGTGCTAGTGAAATGTGTCTGTGTGTGCATAATCAGTGATTATCACAAGAAATAAAGGAGAAACCTTTGAGGATGACAGATGAAATTTCATGGTATTTACACTAATAGATTTAGCTCTCGGACAAACAGAGGTATCCATCTTCTTCGATTTATGTGTCCTATCAAAAACCTCTTTCAATGTGGGATTTCTACCTAATTCAACGGCCTGCACAAAATTAAGCTAATAAATAAAAAGTATGATTTTAGACGTAATTTTTAATTTATCAAGATAATATTTTAACTACACTTACCATTCGCTTCTTGTGCACATTAACACTAACAAATCCATAATTATGGTATACTTTATCCTCTTCTGATGAATTACGATTTTCGGATTCCACTTTTAAGCGCTTTTCCCAATTCTTATCTGCCCATATATCACACAACTTGTCCCAATAGTCCTGCCTCATCCAGTGCTCACTCCACCCTTTCCACTTCAACTTGTCCTTTCCTTGCTTCTTGGTGGTTTCAGTCAAAATTTAGAGAGCATGTCTGAATATCAGGTTTGAGCAATTGCATGAAGTACCTTTTTTGCCCTAACAGACTCAAATGGCCTAAACTTATAATATTTCTGAAGAACATAAACAAGCAATTAAGTTATTGTCATATGAGAATTGTTAAACACTACCACCACAGAATTATCACACGAGAATTGTTAAACACCCGGATATTGCTATGATATTCTAAAGTTTTGAGAATCAAGTAACAAATTGTTCAGCTTAGATGTGAACATCTAACTGATAAAAGCACAAATTGGCTAGAAAACAAAATGGACATGTTGATGCAACCTATGGTAGCTATCGACAATGATATATAACTTAAATCTTGCAATCACCGCTCTGTTCAATATGGTTTCATCTACACCTAAGTGCATTCTACACGAGTTAATTCACAACATCACATTAATTCCTATTTCATTATTTAAATCACAAAATTAAAAGCCCAAAAATGTAAGTTATAGAATAATTACCTGAAAATAATAGCGAACAGCGACGCTAAAAGCACTCGATAACCCTAAAAGCACTCGATGACCCTCTTGCCATCACGATCTGGCCAAAACAAAATGAATTGATCACAATTGGGTGAAAATTAGGGTTTGGGGTTTTTCTCAGTGAGAATTTACTCTGACGATGGAGGCATTGAGAGCGAAGGAGGCAGCGCAGGAGATCGCTAGGGTTTGCTTTGGTGATGTAAATCACTAGAGTTTGATCGCGAGAGAGAGAGAGAGAGAGAGAGAGAGAGAGAGAGAGAGAGAGAGAGAGAGAGAGAGAGAGAGAGAGAGAGAGAGAGAGAGAGAGAGAGAGAGAGAGAGAGAGAGAGAGAGAGAGAGAGAGAGAGAGAGAGAGAGAGAGAGAGAGAGAGAGAGAGAGAGAGAGAGAGAGAGAGAGAGAGAGAGAGAGAGAGAGAGAAAATACTCTCTTTCTGTTAACGTGTTGTATCAGATATTCTTCTATTTTGATTTTTTTCTTTTTCATCATTTACGATGAAATATTCCGTTGTAAACCTGTCGCAAATGCTTTTTTTGAAAATAAACTCTGCAAACCCACCTCTGCGATAGATTTATGTGGGTAGCGACAGGATAAAAATCCAATTGCGACGGATTTGCGAGAGAACTTTCGTCGCTATTGATTTTTGTTGCTAAGAGCGACTACTTTTATTTCTGTAGCAAATTCCGTCACAGATAACTATCACTTGTGACAGAATTTTTTCTGTCGCAAATTTTCCATTGCAACTGTCCCCTTTTCTTGCAGTGTTGTGTGGAAGTTCAATGCATTAACATAGAGAAAACCCGTCGCATGATGCATTTTAATCTACACTAATCACACGGCGCTTTTAAACATCAATGAATGAAAAAACCGTCGTTACTAGGACTTCAGCGACGGGTTTTTAAACCATCGTTATGCACCAATGACGGTTAGTACCACTGTTGCAATTGGTAACAATGGTCAATAGCTCCCATCATAAATGGTAATAACAGTGAATTGCCCTGTCGCAAATGTGAATAACAGTAATGACTCCTATCGCTATACACTCTTTAACGATGGAACTAAAAACCTTCACGAGGTTTTAACGAAGAAGGCTTTTACAACGGGTTTCTGTTTGCGAGGAAAATTAAAATTGTAAAACAAATATTATCCCTTCTAATTGATCTTAAAGAAAGAATAAATATAACTCTCTCGAATGCAATCTCTCTCTCTAACTGACTTAGATAAAAAGAAATTACAAATTCCTCGATCGGTTGCCCGATTTACAAAAGAGAGAAGGATCAACGGAGACCCTTCCCTTTATTTAATCTGGGTTCTTCACGGTGGCGATAGGAGCTTGAGCCTTGTATCCCGTGGACGATCCGACCATCTTGCTACTCTTGGAATCCCGTTGAAAAGGACTTGCGAAGCAAGTTTAAGAACTCACAAAACAAGTTCCTAACTCTAACGAGTTTTGATAACCCGAAGAACGGGTTTTGTAACTCTGCACGAGTTTGGAGACCAAGCCAAATTGAAGAACAGCTGACGTTGAAACAGCTCAAGCTCTCTTTCAAGTCAATTCACTTCTCAAGTGCTCGACTCGCCAATCTTCTTCCCACACTTAGCTCTCCCAATTGAGTTCAATCCTCTCCCCCCTCCCCCTTCTCGAAGATCTTTTCTCTGCCTTTTATAGGTATTTTAGGGGTGTAACTGACCCCTTAGAATGAGGATTCGTGGCCCTCAAATCGTGGAAAACGGTTTTGGAGCCGTTTAAATCGTGTTTAAAGAGCAGAAACGCGAAAGACCTGCGTTTTTAAATGATCCTCGCGCCTCTGGCTTAGGACTAGGACGCGAGGGTTGAGATCCGCGTTCGAACATGGTCATGACGCTCCGCGTCTTGGGCTTAGACGCGGCTAAAGGATCCGCGTTTTGAACTTGGACGCGGCTGAACACTTCGCGTTTTGAGCTTGGACGCGGCTGAGAGCTCCGTGTTTTGAGCTTGACGCTGGCCGAGCTCTCCGCTGAGCTTGACATGTACCGTAGTTTTCGCTGTCTTAAACGCCGAGCTTCAAGCTGAAGAACGACATGCCAGCTCTTGGTTGAATCTTATCCTTGTGTTTGTGACTCTACTTTGTTTCCTCGAAGCCTTGTTGTGACTGTTCGACGATATCTCAAATGGTCGCTTATCAAGAATAAAATTTTGATGTTTACAGTCAAGGGAATTACCACCATCGTACATATATAATAACGACAAGATTTGAATCTTTTATGAAGGGATTTCCTTTCATCAAAGACCTAATTTCTTATAGTGAATAGAGAGATTTGAGAAACTTGACAATATTATTCATTGCATTGAAGTGTTTAAATACAAGAGTAACGAGAAAGGTTCTAGAATCCTTAGCGATGTGGGACTAAAGTAAAGCAAAGTAAGATAACCTAACTAGTATATTTAATAGTCCCAGAGCGCTCATGTTGTCTTGAGAGCTAACCCGACCATCTCATAGTCCATCTCATGCATTTAGATTAGTCAACAAAAAACAAATTATCTATAATATAGTATTCAGAGGATTAAGACAAATTTATATTTTCTTTCTTATCCAAGTGATCAAGACTTGATTAAATCTGAAATGTTAACTCGGACCTCTTTAATATATTATTGCATAGTGATTGGTGGGGACCACACATCCTTTCAGAACCACCCACATTTTGACCCATTATTTGGGGGGGGGGACAAATTACTATACCCCATCTATTTTGTATATGCATGGTCAGAACCGCCCGCTCGTTGGTGGGTTATGTTATGAATAGTACTCGTTGGTGGGTTGTGTGAAACCTAATCACGTGTGAGATTAGTTTATTACCAAAGTTGTTTCTCTATAGCACTTCCTTAACTCCTTGTCACTGTCAGGGGCCAAAATGGATTAATGACCATGCATGTATTGTAGGGATGTTAAATGGGTGGGTATGAGCCATAAACGGGCAGACCGTAAATGGGCGGGCAGAGTTTTCCCATTTGCCCATTTATGGCCCATTTAGCAACTGCTAAATGGGTGGGTTTAAATAGGTCATTTAGTGGATGGGTATAGATGGGCAAATGGGTGTGGGCCAATTTTGCCATCCCTAACTTATTGTCACATAAAATCCGATAAAGACATAACACAATTATTTTTCTATGTCACGTGCGTGTTGGGCCAGAATGCTTGACTCTTCTAAACGTGATACATGGTCGGCACAAGCTACAATTATTTCATTTTCTTATCCAGCTAGGAAAATTTAAGAGCAAGTCAGAAAACACTTAAGCAAGAAGAATGTTCGACCATGTTGCTGTTCTTTTCGAACCTCTTTGCAAACAAATACTCATTGCATCACGTTTGGAGTACGTGTCGATAAGAGCCGTTTCAACAACGATATCTGATTCAAGACCAAACCTTGTACACAATCCATGAACACTCTTGTCATGACTTATAGAAGGAAAATTTCCACAAGCAGGAGAAGAGGCCATCGTTACTGCGTATCCATTCAATGCATATCCTCCACTCGTTGCAGTCCATGAAACGACGTCTTTTTCACCAATTTGATCGTCGAATATTCTTCTTGCTTAAGTGTTTTCTGACTTGCTCTTAAATTTTCCTAGCTGGAAAAGAAAACGAAATAATTTTAGCTTGTGCTGACCATGTACCACGTTTAGAAGAATCAAGCATTCTGGCCCAATACGTGACATAGAAAAATAATTGTTTTTATCTTTATTGGATTTTATGTGACAACGTGCATGGTCATTAATCCATTTCGGCTCTTGACAGCGACAAGGAGGTAAATGTTAGAACGATTGTGAGAACGTTGTTCGAACAAATATCTACTGTTCAATTAATAAGAAACTCTAATTTGCTATTGATATGTTTTGTGAGATGATATTTCGGTATAAGCAGTGCGAGCAAGATGCGGTTGAAGCGATGCAAAATCAACGAGCGTTGAATTGGCCTTCAAACCATCGATGGTCATAGAGAACTATCAATGGTTATTGGGAACAATCGAAATCTGAAGCGAGAATCGGCACCATCGATTACTACGGTGGTACCATTGATGATCACCAAGGAACCATTGATGGTCGTGATTCACCATCGATAGTTATGATGAGTTTTGAAAGTTTTTAGGATTTAGTCTTAGCCGTTCGTCGACCCGTTTGATCTCCTATTTGCACTCAGATTTGGGTATCTCTTTCCTATCCTATTAGGGTCTATTTAAGAGGAGTTAGACATAATAATTAGTGAGAAGTTTGAGGAGGCAAATATTAAATAGAGAGATCTTTGTTCTAGGGTTTGTGAGAGAGAGAGAGAGAGAGAGAGAGAGAGAGAGAGAGAGAGAGAGAGAGAGAGAGAGAGAGAGAGAGAGAGAGAGAGAGAGAGAGAGAGAGAGAGAGAGAGAGAGAGAGAGAGAGAGAGAGAGAGAGAGAGAGAGAGAGAGAGAGAGAGAGAGAGAGAGAGAGAGAGAGAGAGAGTTGATCTAATACCCTGAGCCTTGTTCAACTTCTTCTCGATGTGCTTTTCATCAGAGTTTGATTCAGTGAGAAGGAGTGCCCTATGCTTAAACCGCTACACCGCTTCTTCACATATCTTCATTTTCATCAATTTAAAGAACGATTTGCTAAAGGGCTATAAGATTATTTTTTTGTGCTTTAATTATTTTTGGTTGGTTGTCTTCAAACTTATAAGTTTGGCACTATCAAGCGGGAGTAATTGAGGGTTGGCGAACTCGAGGCGGGTTAATTGAGGTTAGGCTAGCTAAGGCTAGGTTTCTTAGGTCATTGTGAAGAGTTAGGATAGACAAGCTGGTTTGAGTAAATTCCATGGTGCGGTCTTTGAAGCTCTTGAAATTTACAAGTGGCTTTTGTAATTCTAAACTCTTGAGGGTGTTTTTGCATTTTAAACTTTGAGGGTGTTATTTACAAATTTTTAAACTTTGGGGTGTTTTTGTAAATTTTAAAATTTTTAACTTTTGAGGGTATTTTTACAAATTTTAAAATTTTAGGGGCCTACTGTAAATTTCATGATTTCATGTGTCATTTGTAGGTTTTAAAATTTACAAGTGGCTTTTGTAATTCTAAACTCTTGAGGGTATTTTTACAAATTTTTAAACTTTGAGGGTGTTATTTACAAATTTTTAAACTTTGAGGGTGTTTTTACAAATTTTTAAACTTTGAGGGTGTTTTTGCATTTTCTAAAATTTTGAGGGTGTTATTTACAAATTTTAAAATTTGGGGGTGTTTTTGTAAATTTTAAATTTTGAAGGGATGCTGATAATTTTCAAATTTTATGTGTGTTGGTCGTTAGTTTATCATTACGATGTTTTATGTAATTTAAAATTTTTAAACTTTGAGGGTGTTATTTACAAATTTTAAAATTTTAGGGGCCTACTGTAAATTTCATGATTTCATGTGTCATTTGTGAAGTTAGAAATTTTGAGAGTTTTTAAATTTTTAAACTTTGAGGGTGTTTTTACAAATTTTAAAATTTTAGGGGCCTACTGTAAATTTCATGATTTCATGTGTCATTTGTAGGTTTTAAAATTTACAAGTGGCTTTTGTAATTCTAAACTCTTGAGGGTGTTTTTATAATTTTAAACTCTTGAGGGTGTTTTTATAAATTTAAAATTGCAAAAACATCATTAAAGTTTAAAATTACAAAAACACCCTTAAAGTTTAAAATTACAAAAACACCCTTAAAGTTTAAAATTACAAAAACACCCTTAAAGTTTAAAATTACAAAAACACCCTTAAAGTTTAAAATTACAAAAACACCCTTAAAGTTTAAAATTACAAAAATACCCTAAGTTTGAAATTTATGGAACACAACCTGCAGAAGATGCTTGTAATTTCTAGATTTGTAGTGTGTTTTTCTGCATGTTTTGAATTTTTGGTGCTTTTACAACTTTTGAAACTTTGAGGGTGTTTTTGAAAATTCCAAGTTTAAAAGGGGATCTTGAAATTTTAGATTTCATGTGTCATTTTAAGTTTAGAAAATTCTCAGTGGTTTTACTAATTTTAAACCTTTGAGGTTGTTTTTCGTATTTTCTAAAACATTGCGGGTGGTTTTTGTAAATTTTAATTTATAGGGGACTGCTAAAAATTTTAGATTTCATGTGTCAGTTGTAAGTTTAGAAAATTCTGGGAGTTTTTTTTGATAATTTTGACTCTTAAAGGTGTTTTTTATAATTTTTAAACTTTGAGGGTGTTTTTTTTCAAATTCTAAATTTATAGTAGGCTGCTGGTAATTTCCAGATTTCATGTGTTATTTGTAGGTTTTAAAATTTACAAGTGGCTTTTGTAATTCTAAACTCTTGAGGGTGTTTTTACAAATTTTTAAACTTTGAGGGTGTTTTTATAAATTTAAAATTTTGAAGGGATGCTGATAATTTTCAAATTTTATGTGTGTTGGTCGTTAGTTTATCATTACGATGTTTTATGTAATTTAAAATTTTTAAACTTTGGGGGTGTTTTTGTAAATTTTAAATTTTGAAGGGATGCTGATAATTTTCAAATTTTATGTGTGTTGGTCGTTAGTTTATCATTACGATGTTTTATGTAATTTAAAATTTTTAAACTTTGGGGGTGTTTTTGTAAATTTTAAATTTTGAAGGGATGCTGATAATTTTCAAATTTTATGTGTGTTGGTCGTTAGTTTATCATTACGATGTTTTATGTAATTTAAAATTTTTAAACTTTGAGGGTGTTATTTACAAATTTTTAAACTTTGGGGGTGTTTTTGTAAATTTTAAATTTTGAAGGGATGCTGATAATTTTCAAATTTTATGTGTGTTGGTCGTTAGTTTATCATTACGATGTTTTATGTAATTTAAAATTTTTAAACTTTGAGGGTGTTTTTGCATTTTAAAACTTTGAGGGTGTTATTTACAAATTTTAAAATTTTAGGGGCCTACTGTAAATTTCATGATTTCATGTGTCATTTGTGAAGTTAGAAATTTTGAGAGTTTTTAAATTTTTAAACTTTTGAGTGATTTTTGTAATTTTTAAACTTTGGGGGTGTTTTTTTGTAAATTTTAAATTTTGAAGGGGATGCTGATAATTTTCAAATTTTATGTGTGTTGGTCGTTAGTTTATCATTACGATGTTTTATGTAATTTAAAATTTTTAAAAACATATTTTGCAATTGTTAAAACTTTGAGGTTGTTTTGAAAGAATACCCATCTAAATGGACAAATGGGCGGATAATAGCCCGCGTGTTTATGACCCATTTATCTTTAATAGAAATAATACCCACCCATTTATGACCCATTTAACTAAATGGGTGGGTTTAAATAGGTCATTTAGTGGATGGGTATAGATGGGCAAATGGGTGTGGGCCAATTTTGCCATCCCTAACTTATTGTCACATAAAATCCGATAAAGACATAACACAATTATTTTTCTATGTCACGTGCGTGTTGGGCCAGAATGCTTGACTCTTCTAAACGTGATACATGGTCGGCACAAGCTACAATTATTTCATTTTCTTATCCAGCTAGGAAAATTTAAGAGCAAGTCAGAAAACACTTAAGCAAGAAGAATGTTCGACCATGTTGCTGTTCTTTTCGAACCTCTTTGCAAACAAATACTCATTGCATCACGTTTGGAGTACGTGTCGATAAGAGCCGTTTCAACAACGATATCTGATTCAAGACCAAACCTTGTACACAATCCATGAACACTCTTGTCATGACTTATAGAAGGAAAATTTCCACAAGCAGGGAGAAGAGAGGCCATCGTTACTGCGTATCCATTCAATGCATATCCTCCACTCGTTGCAGTCCATGAAACGACGTCTTTTTCACCAATTTGATCGTCGAATATTCTTCTTGCTCAAGTGTTTTCTGACTTGCTCTTAAATTTTCCTAGCTGGAAAAGAAAACGAAATAATTTTAGCTTGTGCTGACCATGTACCACGTTTAGAAGAATCAAGCATTCTGGCCCAATACGTGACATAGAAAAATAATTGCTTTTATCTTTATTGGATTTTATGTGACAACGTGCATGGTCATTAATCCATTTCGGCTCTTGACAGCGACAAGGAGGTAAATGTTAGAACGATTGTGAGAACGTTGTTCGAACAAATATCTACTGTTCGATTAATAAGAACTCTAATTTGCTATTGATATGTTTTGTGAGATGATATTTTAGGTATAAACAGGTACGAGCAAGATGCGGTCCAAACGATGCAAAAATCAACACGAACGTTGAATTCAGCCTTCAAACCATCGATGGTCAAGAGACACCCATCGATGGTCAAGCATCTCATTGATGGTTACAGGAGCCAATCAGAGAAAAACAGAAATAGAAATTGGCACCATCGATGGTCAACAGTGACCCATCGATGGTCATAGAGAACTATCAATGGTTATTGGGAACAATCGAAGAAATACAGAAGCCAGAATCAGCACCATCGATTACTACAGTGGTACCATTGATGATCACCAAGGAACCATTGATGGTCGTGATTCACCATCGATAGTTATGATGAGTTTTGAAAGTTTTTAGGATTTAGTCTTAGCCGTTCGTCGACCCGTTTGATCTCCTATTTGCACTCAGATTTGGGTATCTCTTTCCTATCCTATTAGGGTCTATTTAAGAGGAGTTAGACATAATAATTAGTGAGAAGTTTGAGGAGGCAAATATTAAATAGAGAGATCTTTGTTCTAGGGTTTGAGAGAGAGAGAGAGAGAGAGAGTTGATCTAATACCCTGAGCCTTGTTCAACTTCTTCTCGATGTGCTTTTCATCAGAGTTTGATTTAGTGAGAAGGAGTGCCCTATACTTACACCGCTACACCGCTTCTTCACATATCTTCATCTTCATCAATTTAAAGAACGGTTTGATAAAGGGCTATAAGATTATTCTTTTGTGCTTTAATTATTTTTGGTTGGTTGTCTTCAAACTTATAAGTTTGACGGCGTACTCAAGCCGGGGTAATTGAGGGTTGGCGAACTCAGGCCAGGTTAATTGAGGGTTAGGCTAGCTAAGGCTAGGTTTCTTCCGGTCATTGTGAAGAGTTAGGATAGACAACTGGTTTTGAGTAAATTCCATGGTGCGGTCTTTGAAGCCTACTGAATCAAGTTGTGATTCAGGTGAACTCGGGTCATAGTGAGGAAGACCCTTCGCGAGAAGGAAGAGTGGACGTAGGAATTTAATCGAACCATTATAAAAATCTCGTGTGATCCTGTATTGGTTTGTTTTAAGACTTTCACTTTTTTATTTCCACTGCAATTTTGAGTATTATCAAAAAACTGTAGCAATCCTATCCATCCCGTCTAAGCTTGCATCCCAGTTCCAACAAGTGGTATTAGAGTCTCGTTACCCATATTTAGATATCACTATCTAGGATAGAGATGTCAAGCTTTACCAGTGCTTTAGCTTTTCCAGAAGGACACGCCATCAACCGACCCTCTCTTTTCGCTGGCAGCAACTATAAATATTGGAAAGCGCATATGAGAGTTTTTCTGTTGTACACTAGTTTTGACATTTGGAAGGTGTTAGTGTTGTTCTAACTAAGGACAAGTGGTCTCCATAGGACAAACAAATTTATTCTTATAATTTAAAAGCCATGAATGCTTTATATTGCTCTCTTACTGCTAAAAAATTTAATCATATTTCTAATTGTAATACTGCTCATGAAACTTGGAAGACACTGGAAGTCACCTATGAGGGAACTTCACAGGTAAAGGAGGCAAGGGTTGCAATGCTGGTGAGAAAATATGAAAACTTCAAGATGAAGGCCTCTAAGAGCATGTAGGACATGGTCACGCGATTCACCGACATCATGAACAATTCGAAAGTCTTAAGGAAGGAGTACAAAAATAAGGAGCTGTGCAGAAAAACACTCCATTCTCTATCTCGTGATTGGGAACCTAAGGTAATGGCTATTGAAGAACTTTAGAAATTTTATAATCTATCTCATGATGATCTTGTAGGCAATCTTATAACATACGAAGTCTGACTGAAAGAGAGAGAAAATGCCACATCAGAAGAAGACTCAAAGAAAAAGTCATTGGCCTTAAGAGCAAAGAAACAAAAATCACGATCTAAGACAAAGAAGGAGTCAAGCTCAAGTTCTGAAGACGAGGATGATCAATCTGCACTGATAGTAAAAGGACTCAAATCCTTTCTGAGATCAAGAGATGGGCAAAAATTCATGAAGAATAAACATAATCAAAGTTCTACTAAGGTAAAGAACATTAAATATGACAATTTAGATTTTGATATTATATGTTTTATTGTAGGAAGCCAAGACACTAGAAGAACGAATGCCTGTCAACAAGATGAATTTCAAAGGGAAGAATAAAAGCTTCAAAGCAACATCTTGGAAATTCTCAAGTGATGAAGAAGATTCAAACAATCACTCTATTGATCAAGTCATTGCCTTATGGCTTGTGCTCAGACTACTAAAGAATTAAATGATGAATCTTCAGATGAGAAAGTCCACTGGACATCTAAGGAACATGGAAGTACTTAGTATTTGGATTCAGGATGTTCATGTCATATGACTGGTAAGAAAAACTTGTTCCTTAATCTTGATAAAAAGAAAGGTGGAGATGTAACTTTTGGAAACAATGACAAATGTAAGATTATAGAAGTTGGCGGTGTAGGTAATGAATCATTTAAACTCCTTAAAGTTTTACTTGTTGATGGTTTAAAGTATAATCCCATCTTCATTAGTCAGCTTTGTAACAAATATAAATCTATTCTTTTTGAATCTAAAGTTTGTAAAATAATTTATTCACAAATAGGATCGATTATTTTTACTAGTAATAGACATGCTAATGTTTACACATTGAATATCAATGATATTAAATCTGATAATGTAAAATGTTTGGTTGCAGGAGGAGAAGACGGTGAGCTTTGGCACAAAAAACTTGGACATGCGAGTATGGGCCAACTTCAAAAACTTTCAAAGAAAGAGCTGGTTAAAGGTTTTCCTATGACTAATTTTAAGAATAAAAGTTTATGTGAGGCTTACACCAAAGGTAAGTTCATAAATCTTCTCATAGCTTGAAAAATCAGGTGAGCTCTTCTAAACCCTTGCAATAAATTCACTTGGACTTATTTGGACCTGTTTATACTCAAAAATTGGGAGGTAAGAGCTATTGTTTAGTTGTAGTTGATGATTGCTCTAGATTCACATGGGTCATATTTCTAGCCAAAAAAGGTGAGTATTTTAAAATCTTTAAAATTTTTTCGAAAAGAGTTGAAAAGAAAGAGATCTTCCCATTTGTACTATTCGTGCTGATCATTGAGGAGAGTTTGAAAACATAATTTTTGAAGATTTTTATGCTAATAAAGATATCACTCATGAGTATTCTTCTCCTCGAACTCCATAATAAAATAGAGTTGTCGAGAGAAAGAATTGACTTTACAAGAAATGGCTAGAACCATATTAAGTATAAATTACCTAAGCACTTTTGGGTGAGGTAGTTAATACAACATGCTATGTGATTAATAGAGTTTATCTTTGACCTATGCTAAATATAGATGGTTAAAATATATTCTATCCATGCCAATATTTAGCTTGGATCCAAGAAGTGAACGCCCATGGGCTAAACACTTCAAATGGGCCCAAAGTCAAGCCCACAACAGGCTATAGCGAAGCTCGCTCAAATAATTATGCGAACATCGCCATACAGCCCACTTCGACTCAGTCCAAACAAGTAAAAATGAGCCACGCACTATTCTCAAGGGGATAACGATTCCCCAACTATCTCCTACTTTAAGGACCACTTAATCCATAATTAAAGACTATTAACTCTCTCTCTCTCTCTCTCTCTCTCTCTCTCTCTAGGTCTATAAGAGGAGGAGGAGATTGTTAGTTCAGGGGATCACCAACTAAGAGATCAAACACCCCCATACCTCGCGAAATTAGCATTTTCTCTCCCTCTTTTGATATTCGGTTCTTAGAGAAGACTGAGTTATCTTTCAAGCAACCAAATCAGAGATCAACAGCAAGAGGCCCATTGTCTTAGTCGGACTGTCAATGGAGTACAAGATCGATGCTCCATCGGCACGCAGAAAAGAACCCAGTCAATCTAAATTTTCTTGTTTCACTTGTAGTTTTTTTTTAAATTGTAATCTGTACTAATTGCAATACAAAAGACCCAAAATATGATGGCGACTCTGCTGGGGACTACTTTCTCCTTCGACGAGAAAATTATGTCACAGTCCAACACTAAAACCCTCGGGTCTTTTGTTGAATTGATGGTCATAGAATTTGACCAAGCGAAGTTTGACAAATTCATTTCCTCGAACCAATCATCGATGGTAACTGTGAGGAGTTATTGCAAGATTCACCGTAGTGCAAATCTAGGATCTAAATTGACCCCCGCGTGTTTAAAGGCAACTTTCACCAAAGACAGTTTGAGCTTCGCTGGAAGCCAAATGAACTTCACCCAGAGCGAAGAAATATCGACCCTCCCTCGAGCGAAGGTCAATACATTCTCACGTCTTTTGATTTTGGACATCAATCCATAACTCCTTTAGGGGTTCGATTCAAGGCATCTCGTGATGCTCGCTATGCTTCCTCGACAGAAGCAAAGAATGGGAGTAACCCCTTATCCAAATTCTCGTAAGGGAATAACATCACCTCTGGTGATTCATCCGACCACGCTAGGTGAAGGTCAGGTCAACATCAACAAAGGCGACGTTCGCATGCTAAGGCCCAAAGTGGCAAAGTTAGGTCAAATCAACTTGGAACTACTGGTGATCTGAGAGAGTTCCTATCTCTGAAGAGAGCTCACTAATGTCAGCATTGTGCGACCCTCAGGGATGTAGTCATGGCAGTTTAAAAGAATTACCAATGTAAAACTATTCCTGAAAGATTCAATATTTAATCATCTTAGTCACAATCCTGAGCTTTTAGAGGCTAGGATCAAAAGAAGACGACGTACCCGAAAGGGTAAACTCTAAGAATTCACAATCAATATGACTAGTGTAATCTCTGGAGATGAGGAGGAAGATGCGGATAGTCCGTCCAACCCAAGGTAATCTCCTGGCATTGGAAGCATATTATAAAATATTGACGGTGTGTACCGCCACACCAGATCAAGGAAGAGAACAACAATCCCCTTTGACTATTCCCTCTTCCAAACACAAGTGTCGCGGGCTCTGCCTCAAGTCGACCAACTCACTCCTAGTGACGCTAATTCTACCATAGCGTCAAATGTCACTCATAGGGAGTCAAGAACAACAATGGGCTGTGGATATGACGAAGCGAGAAGATCTTCTCCAATAAATGGAAGCTCAAAGAAAAGCTTCTGAAGAGCGATTTGAATGATTGGAAAAGATGATAGGTCAGCTCATGGCAACCTTTCAACCTCGTCCGAGTTCTTCAAAGGGGAAATGACCAATTATCAAATTCTCCCCAGAAGATGAACAAATGCATCAAGAAGACACAGGTTCTGATCATTTAGGATCAAAAACATCGGTGCCTCCTAAGCCAAGTCAGGAGGCAAAGGTCCTTGAGGACCTCCAAAAATAGCTCAATGCTTGTTCTTAGCTAACTGAGCTGAAGAAGGTTGGAATCTCCCGACCTTATCCCATCGAGTGGGATATGGTTCTCTATCCAATAAAGTTTAAGCCACCGACGTTGCATACGTTTGATGACAAAGGTTCTCTGAACTAGCACATCTACTATTTCCACCAACAAACTAGAAATTTAGTGGGTAATGATGCCATTAAGGTGCGACTTTTCATTGATATCCTTCAAGGGGTAGCTTTTAACTGGTTTTAGAATCTACCTTAGGGATCAATTAAGTCCTGGGCTGATTTGGAATCTAAGTCCCTCTCACAATACCATGAGGAATAATAAGATGTTACCATGGCCAAACTCCTCTTCGAAAAGCATGGAGGAAATAAGATGGTTACGGAATTCATTGAGTGATTCCGTAATCTAACATTATGGTGTCGAGATATGCGATTGTCGAAGCTACTCCAAACTTATCGGCATAATTTCGTGGGTCGTGTAGAAGCTCATATGGGCGTTGTCATAGCCTGTACATGAAAGGACTTGATGGAGCAAGCTAAAATAGTAAAAAAATTATCAGAACACAAGTTTGAACCCCGTACTAATTTTAGGGGTAACAAAGGCAAACAAGGGCAATCCTCCCAATAGAAAGCCAAAAGACTTTCGCGGTCGAGGTCAAGAAATCGATAGCCAGAAGAGGGAGCTAAGGAAGAATGTTCAGCTCAACTACTCCTTTAAGGATGAGCATACGGTGGCTATCTTCCATGTCCTCAATAAGGGTAACCGGTTAATGCTTCCTGAAGCCCAGCGCCCCAAAGAAATCGAAAAGACTGACGATCCCAACTACTGTCTTTACCACAGAATGTTGGGACATCCGACAAAGAACTGTTACATCCTTAAGGATAAAATACAGACCTTTGTCGAGTCAGGAATCCTCAAGCTCAAGCTTGAGCAAAACAAAGTTACTGCCAACATGTAGGGTGGAAATGAACCAAATAATTAATAAACCATTCGGTTATTATTCATCCAGATATTCGATCATATTCAATTTGGTGGTTCATTTAATAGTAAATGAATATTTTTTAGTATTCGACTCGTAAATGAATAGAATTTAACCAGAGGCATATTCGATTCGGCTGATTATTAAATATTCATTTATGCTTTACATTTTATTCCTCTAAATTTAATTTATCATAAACTCTAGCATGCGAACTGGTTGCAAAGCAAGCATGCGTGTGAAGTTGGACGATGATGGAAACTTGAGCCTGTCATCATTTATTAAGGAGCATAACCATGAGTTAGTACCGAGCCCTTCAAAAGCTCGGTTTTATCAGTGTCGGTGAAAGATTGGGGATGAAGAAGCGGACTTAATAAGAACCATGTGAACACAAAATATATCCATAAAGCATATAATAGATTTTATTGCATCTCAACATGGTGGGCTCCGTAATGTCTCATTTACGAGGAAAGATGCAAGTAACTTTGTGACACACCCACGGAGATCCCTTTTTGAGATAGATGTCTCTACAACTCTAAGTCATTTTCAACAACTACAAGCAGAGAACCCCATGTTTTTTCACACTGTCCAGATTGATACTAATAATCGTGCGAAGAATATATTTTGGGTCGACGGAGATCAAGGATGGCCTATCAACATTTTGGAGATGCAATCACTTTTGACACAAACCTACGGCACAAACAAGTTCTGTATGCCATTTGCACCATTTATTGGGGGGTAAACCACCATTCTCAAACTATATTATTTGGTTGTGCTTTAATTAGAGTTGAGCCAGCCGACTCCTTCATATGGGTGTTCAGGACATGACTTAATGCAATGTTTGGTAAGCATCCTAAGTGTATTCTAACAGATCAAGACCCTACAATGAGGAGAGCAATAAGTGAGATTCTTTCTAATACTGTTCATAGATTTTGCAAGTGGCGTATTCTACACAAAGCACGAGAGCATCTAGGGATTTTATTTGGCACAAAGGAAAAGTTTCAACAAGACTTTCTATGTTGCATTAATCTAAGCCTAACAGTTGAGGACTTTGAATCAAGTTGGGCTTCCATGATAGATAAGCATGAAGTTAGAGATATCACACATCTACAACACTTGTATTAGGTTCGAGAAAATTGGGTGCCGGTGTACTTTAGACTTTAGAAATACATTTTGTGCTTTTATGTCTACAACACAAAGAAGTGAAAGTTTCAACGCACTACTCAATGGTAGAGTAAATAATCATACATCCATTTATAATTTTGTCATGCAATATGAAAAGGCTCTAGAAGATCGCTATGATATAGAAGAGGTGGAGGATTTTCAATCTTTGCAATACAAGCCGTCTTCATGGTCTCCAAGCCCAATAGAGAGACATGCACAGGACATTTATACTAGGGCAATGTTTAGGGGCTTTAAAGACCAACTAAAAGAAACATTTTTATTTTCCTTGCATGAAGTGGAGCCTAAAGTATTGTACAAATTGGTGCAAGTACCAAATCTGGATAAACCAAGTGCTCGAAGAAGAACTTATAGGGTCACTTTTCAACCCCCAATGACAATATCTTGCAATTGAAAGATGTTTAAATTTAGTCGAATGTTGTGCTCGCATGTTCTTAAAGTGTTATTGCATCTTGAAATCTTTGAAGTACCCTCCCAATACATTCTAAAGAGATGGACAAAATTGGTAAAGGAGAGTAGTGCCGAAATGGACCCAAACCTTAGCAGTGCACCATCAGATTCATCCTCAAAGACTTTACTGTTTAATAGTTTGTGCCGAAAATGATGAAATTGGTTATAAAAGGTTATTTCTGTAGTAAGATGTATACTTTGGCAAATCAAAAAATAGATCAAGTTGTGGAAGAATTAGTTGCGGCAAAACGACAATTACAAGAGAAAAGGTTAGAACATGGTGATATGATGCAGATCCGAGCTTCTGCATGTACTCAAACACAACAAAGCATTATTGATGGTAGTTGTATCGTGAAAGATCCTCCATCTTCAAATTGCAAAGGAAGAAGAAAGGTGCAACGGTTCAAGCCTCCATCTGAGTTAAAAGGCAAGAAGCAAAGAACATGTGGAAAATGTCATGAGAAGGGCCACAATAGTCGAACTTGCATGGTACAATTTAATTTTCAATTCTAACCAAAATATTGCTTCTAAACATAGTACAATATCTATAATTATAAAAATTATGACTAATATCAAGTTTCATGCAGGGCAAAGGAACAATTCAAGTAGCAAGTGTCCTTGAGGAAGAAGAGGATACAGATATTGAGGAAGATGATTACTAGCAGCAGATTCAAATTCTAATATTTTTAGATTTTTCAGGTCTAAAATTTATTCTCAAAATTTCAAGTTTAAAATCTATTCTCAGATTTTTAGTGGCTAATTGCTTTGCTTTCTTTGTCATGACAGGTGGACTATTTAAAAGTTTTTCGGAGACGGACATCAAGTTTAGCACTCAGAATTCTAATTTGAAAACAAAAATATAAAAGCAGAGATGTTATTTTAACTGAATCCTTACTTCAGGTTGATTGAAGTAAAAGTGGACTAGTATTATATTTTTATTTAGTATGAGACTATTCAATGTGAGATGTATTAAATTTTGTAGGATCTAATTAATTTGTCTAATTAGGAATTTGAGCATTTGAGATTATATTATAAAATATGTTTCTAATTAGATAACTTCTTTCATGATTTATATAAATTGCAATACTTTATTGTCTTTCATGTTCCACTGAGTGGATATTTTTTCACTCAAATCTCACATTTAAAGTGCTGGTATCTTTATAATTTATTCTTTGATATCTTGTATTTTAATCAACCTCTCAAATGCATCTATTGTCCTACCAAATAACGGATCAAAAATCAATTTGAAAATTAAAGGATCTTTTTTCTCACAGTAATTGTCAAAACATGGATACAATAATAGTTTTTCAGTATTATTTTTGAATATCCCTTCATTCTTCAAGGTCGAATGAAGAAAACGTTTGTTGCAGAAGGGTAAATAAAATGCTTGGCGAGTTTTACTTTTAAATTGCATGCACAAACAATAACATGGTTGTTTAAATCCTCTAAATTAGATCAAATTGTTCACTTAGTTTGAACAAATTGTATCCAACTAAAGTCTTCGTAATCTTTTGATAGATCTGATAGACTTGTTGATCAGTTTTGGTAATCTTTATGATACGTTTAATTATGACATGATTAAATTCGATCAAAATTGTTTGCTTTAGTGACTTAGCTACTCTTAAAAATTTTGCAATTGATTTGACCCAGGAAGTGCACATGATTTAAAAGTTTTCAGTTCGCTTTGAACAAAATCCATAAATCTTTTAACCATTATAGTTTCATGAGAAAAAAAACTTGGAAGAGCTCCTTTGAAACAATTTTTGTAAGACATTTGATTTGTATATTATTGCTCTGTTTTTAAATAAATACACGATGCTTGAATGAAAATCCTGCTACTCTTATGAAATTGAACATATCATAATTCTAATGTTACACGACTGATCATAGTAAGAGAAGAAACATAAGCAACCACAATTCTTAATAGATGAAATAGTCCATCTAAGGGTGAGACTAATCTCCTCACTTTAGAGTTGAAGCACAACCAGGCTCTAATGTATATTACACACCAACTTATATTTTCAAAGCTATCTCCTCATCACAGATTCAAAGCATGGAATACAGTTTTGATGCTTTGAACTTCTCCATCTTAATTGTGCAGGATGACAGGCCACCAACTATATTGTTTGCTTGCGCTGCAAATATCAATAATAACAATAAATAAATAAAAGTCAAACTGATAGAGATTGTTAAGCTATCTTTTATTGTCTTTTGATGAAGAGAATAGTCAACCTTACTTCATTTTATCTTCGTCTTTATCTTAACAATAGTCTAGAAAAGCCTCAACTATCGTTCAATGAACAACAGTGGAAAGAGGAGACGTCATCGATGCTCGTTTGGTGAAGTATGTGATAAGTCGCTATTTCTCTTCTTCAAAAATCTCAAAAAGAGAGAGAAGGTAGAAAGTTTTTTATCCAAGAAAATATCACAATTTAAGAGAAGAGGCCTCCGAGTCCGCACCATGAGGCATCGAAGTTGTTTGTAAAGGCCGAAGGTATGCAATGAGTAATTGACCGCCAATACTCCTTACAAAATTCATAAGTATACAGACTTCATAAAAAAGAGGGCAGAAAATTGGCAAATTTCTAAGTTGTAAAATAGCTTTTAATCTCCATGTCCAACGCTGGCATAAACTTAACTTCTAAAATCAACTAGCAAAGGTTTTGAATATGATCTCATAAGCTTAACAAAAATCTAAGTTCCAAAATAAAACATTGCAGAAGAAGATCAAGCACAAATAATTATAAGATTACGAGTTTTATTAGAAGCAATGCTTACAGTTGATTCATTTAGGTATGTTTCTAGCCGCGTTGGAGTTGAGGTGCTAGCAGCGTCCGACTCTGCAACATGAGGGAATGGAGATCTCAGAAACGTGATCTAATATGATCACGTTTAATTACTTTCCATCTATTTTAAAGTTTTGATTCCCAAACTACCCTAAACTTAATAAATAGCTAGTCATTCATCTTGATCAATTATGTTAATCTAATGGTTAGAAAGTTTGGTGGACTGACCCGTCAGTCCACTCAAGTTTATACAAGCTTTCCTCAATATATAAAATATATATATATATATATATATATATATATATATATATATATATATATATATATATATATATATATATATATATATATATATATATATATATATATATATATATATATATATATATATATATATATATATATATATATATATATATATATATATATAATTCACCTATTATATATTAGGGTTCAAATCTTCAACTCTGAAGTAACTCTGAAGTTAGACAGACAAGAGACATGAATCATAAGTATCTAGCATGTAGTAGACCATTATCGTTTTCTTGAGTGAGCAATGAAATGAGTGCATGCAATACAGTAGGTATGATAGTATCAATTAATAGTTATAATGTTATCTTAAAAATAAATCACAAGTACCGTCTAAATATTATCTAATCGTGACGAGAAAATGGCCTTTCACTGTCAAAGTAACAGAGGAGAGGATCCAAGTCCAATTTGTTCTATTTGAAGAGGAAATTAAGGATTGCGATTGAGAATGCATCCACCACTGTTAAAGTAACAGAGGAGAGGATACAAGTCCAATTTGTCCTATTTGAAGAGGAAATTGAGGATTGTGATTGAGAATGCATCCACTACTACAGTCACTATCTATATATACCCCTCACAAATATCTTCATCCCAAACAAAGACCAAAACATGTATACCCTCTTCCCATCCTTCTCTACGCCCACCCTCCTCCACCAAACCTACACAAAGAGATCCTTATACGCCCACCCTAACATCTCATGCAAAGCAAACAATGACCACCCTGAAAACAACCAAACCCATCGCCGCAACATGCTAATCAACCTCACCTCCGCCGCTGCAGCTATCACAGGCCTCAACCCAATCCACCAGCACCCAGCCCTTAGCAGTCCGATAACCGCCCCAAATATCTCCGACTGCACAGTGCCAGACCTCCCGAAGGACGTCTCCGAAATAAGCTGTTGCCCTCCAGACAAACCTGTTATCATAGATTACCATCTACCGCCACCGCCTTCCACCATCCGAATCCGTCAGCCAGCGCACTTGGTGGATAAATCCTATATCACCAAATACGCTAGAGCTGTGGAGCTAATGAAATCACTTCCAGCTAACGATCCGCGAAATTTTTATCAGCAGGCGAACGTGCACTGCGCGTACTGTGACTTCGCATATCAGCAGGTAGGGTTTCCGAATCTAAAATTACAAGTGCATGGGTGCTGGCTTTTCGGGCCATTTCATCGGTGGTACCTGTATTTTCATGAGAAGATACTTGGGAAGCTCATTGGGGATGAGTCTTTTGCGCTGCCATTTTGGAACTGGGATAATCCTAGAGGAGGGATGCAGATGCCGGGGTTGTATCTTGATTCGTCGCTGTCGTTGTATGATGAGTTTAGGAATGAGAAGCATCTACCGCCGACGGTGATTGATTTAAACTATGATGGCACGGATAAGAGCGTCAGTGATAAAGTCCTCATCGACCAAAATCTCAAGGTAACTAAAAGTTGATGACAAGTTTCAAACATACTGCAAGAAGTTTGAATTTAACAGCAGGAGGCTAGAACTAATTACAAAACACTAATCTTCAAAAATATATTTCATAAAAATTTTCCATATCAAATTAGCTCCCTCATTGAAATAAAGTAACTGCATTATTTGCAGATCTACTCTGTATATTATTATAGGATAAATTGCAGATGTGCTTCATGTAATTGGGAGGTATAGTTATTTGTCATGTACTACCACATGAATCTTTGTCCAATGCCAAAGTGTTTCTTTCACCATTAGATCCTTATGGGATCATAAAGAGAAGGCGAGTTAAGACATTTTTCAAGACCATTATCAATAGATTTCCATGTAAGTTTAAAAACTAGCTAAACCATCGGTTGTACTCTGAATATGTTGATGATCTTAGATGTAGTGGTTGAATGTGTGCTGATAAGCAACACACAGTCTATGTGTTTCACTCCATGCTAGAGGATGTGTTTTGCTTACTGGCACACATCCATCCCACCATAGTTCAGTTCATCAGCATATTCATATCATAGCTGACATTTTGGATATCTATCACATCTCAAAACACCAGCCAAGTGCGAAGGAATACTCCTAGCCCTTGTTTACTCTAAAATATTTTATTTTCTAACACTCTTCTAATATATACTTGCATTTTTTTGGCACAACAAAACTCAAAAAATAGCTGATGTACCGCCAAATGATTTCCAATGCCAAAACAGCTGAGCTCTTCCTCGGCGCCCCCTACCGCGCTGGCGACCAACCCAACCCAGGACCTGGGGCCCTAGATACAGCCCCACACGGCCCAGTTCACGGCTGGACGGGCGATTCAGACCAGCCGAACGGGGAGGACATGGGCATCTTCTACTCTGCTGCCCGTGACCCAATATTTTACTCTCACCATTCTAATGTTGATAGATTATGGGAGGTTTGGAAGAAGGAAGGAGGGAGGCGTAAAGATTTTAAGGATGAGGATTTTAGGGAGGCGGAGTTCTTGTTTTATGATGAGGAGGCGAGGCTGGTGAGGGTGAAGGTCAAGGATTGCTTGGATACTGAGAGGCTTGGGTGAGTTTATGTTGCATGCATTTTTCTTGATTTCAAGATAGGTTTATATCCTATGTTCTTAGAACATACAATTCTTGACTTTTCCTAACCGCGTTATTATTCTGTTATAAATGTCACTTAACTCCTCTAGCTGCTAGCCCTTGTCACAGAACCTCCAAAAATATTTTAATTTTTTTTAACGTATCCTTAACTGCATAAGCCCCAAATTTCAACATACCTTCTCCATAAATTTCAAAATTATTTTTAGAAAAAACTCCATGAACCTTGATAAAGTTTCAGACACCCTCATTATGCTACTGGGGGGTATGCTGAAAAAATTGCAAAGGTTTGGGTGGTTTTGTGACAAGCCTCCAAATGTTAGCGGGGTTAAGTGGCATTTATAAAGTTTTGAGGGGTTAGCTTAAAATGGACCAAACTTTAGGAGGGTTACGCAAACTCTACCGTTCAAATAAGAAATTATCATATTTAACAATGTTCTATAACACTTCTGATCTAACATAAGCTTTTTATTCAGGTACAAATACAAGGTTGTTGATAACCCCTGGCGCAACACACCACCAATACCTAAAATTCGGAAACGAACAAATCAAGTCCCAGAAGAAGCCACATTTCCACTCTCTCTAGGCAAATCACCGGTGTGTTTAACAGTAAAAAGACCAAAAATTTCAAGAGCTCAAGAGGAGAAAGAAAAAGAAGAAGAAGTACTAATTATCAGTGGTATCGAGTATAACTGTAACGAGTATGTAAAATTCGACGTGTACATAAATGCACCGGTTCCCAGTGGTATTGGTCCCGAGACACGTGAGTTTGCCGGCAGCTTTGTTAATGTGCCACATTTGAGCAAGTCTATGATGGTTAAAACTAAGATAAAGCTTGGGATCACTGATTTGATTGATGATTGTGGTGTGGATAGAGATGAGACTGTGATTGTCACTTTGATGCTTAGGTGTGGAGAAGTCAAGGTTGAAGGAGTGCAAATTGAACTGTCTGGTTAAATAGTTAAAAAGGAAGAGCCTCTGTTTTCTGTTCTATATTTTACAAGGCTTGGAATCTGGTTAGCATTATATAAACAAATAAATTCTTTCTGTTTCAGTGGAAGGGTTTTCTAGGTCAAGATAATAAGTATAGGTTGAGAAGTTTGGGTGTAATGTGTAGTAACTTTGAGACATGTTGTACTTGGCATTTCTATAACTGTGAATGCTCTGATTGATGCTATTAGTTCTCTAGCTATTTTTAAGGGATCAATACATACACTATGTTGCAGTATACATGCAGAAAGAAGGTAAATACTCATGCTCACCCCCTCTAGAATCACTCTAGAGTCAGATCCTTTCTGAAAGGCACTACAGCATGAGCCCCTCTTGTATGAGTACAAATATTATTAGAACACAATGGAACTCTTCTTTGTTCAGAGTTCACATACATACACAAGCACAAATAGAGACCGCATACATTCTTTGTTTTCACCATAATCAATTCAAAGAGAGGGGGAAAAATAGTTTGTAACTACTTATAATCATAAATTCAGATATCGTAAACATTCAAATTCATACACTGAGAAGTCTTAAAGAGTTACGCCAGAGTAGAGGTAATGAGGAATATACACATTAGACTGCTTCGTTGCCATTAGAAGAGCAACCCAAATGTGTTCTCGCCACCGTAAGTCATGTAAAGGAAGCCATCTTCATCTTTATTTTCCTCATAGATTGCAGACATCATCGCAGCTGTAACAAAAAGTTTGATGTCTTCAGTTTAATATGACGCAGCACGGAAGTTGAAATCTCGGAATCCACCGAGGGTTGATCTCCGAATCCACGAAGAAAATATAATAAACGAAATTTTATTGATGAAAAGATATATTGATTCTAGGGTTGCATGACTCTTCTTAAATAGAAAAATAAAATAGACTTCTAATAAGAATAGAATTCCTAAAAGAAAGAAACAAGACTCCTAATAAGACTAGAATTACAAAGAAATAGAAAGTATCAAATCCTACCCTAAAAGACTTCCTATAATATAAAAACAAATCAGTCCTAATTAAATCAAAATTGATTTTGTTTCCTAATCTAAATTGACTCTAACTTTATTACTAAAAATAAACTAAAGGCTGATTATTTTTGGATTTCAGCCAAAACTGAGGATTACTGATGAGATTATAAAAATCTGACAATCTGGTTGGCTCCGTCTCGTCGAGATAGGCGATTTACATATGTAATTTGTCAGAATCCGCCTCCCGGATCAAAAGATATGATCGTTTCTTTGTAGAAACCAATAATATGTATAAGTCGGCGTTTAGCCCGTGATTGTCCCGCTCCTCCATGAGATTGTTCGTTAAGCGTCCTGCATCAGTCTCCCCTTGTTGAAAGAAGCTCGTCCCCGAGCTCATATTTGCTTGAATAGTAGCTTCATCGATAAATATTTTTCTTCTCCTGCATCGATCAGCATCCGCCTTATACTTAGCATTGATTTTCTCCATTTATTCTTTTACCTTCTCGGCTAGGAATTCTTCTGCATCAAACTTGTGGACGAATCTTTTTGGTGGCATGTATATGTAACTGGCAATATGTGGCTCTGTAGTTGACATGAAAAACTCCTCCAAATATTTTTCGTGTTGATCCTCATATTCTAGTACCGGTGGTGTCATCTCATTATTGTCGAAATTATTGATGATCATTACTTCCAAAGAAGAATTTTCTCCCTCATACTCCATACACAATTCTTTCACCTCCTTTGCCTCGAGCCCTCCACCAAGCAATTCACACATATCATCAATTGTCTCACTCTCTAATTTATCCTTCTCCTTCATCGTGACAACATCAATAAGTGCAATATCACTCACAACCTCTTTGGGAATATCATGCATAATATCCATCTTCACTATCATATAATCATCAGCACCATGTATCTCATGCATAACGAGTGTCTGCACCTTAGGAGGAATTTCGGCAAGGGTAGGTTCTTCTTTCTTTGTTGCTACTTCAATGCTCGTCACAAATCTAGGCTCTTTCTCGGAGTCAAATTGGGGCTGCTTAATCCTTCCATGACCATGGTTAGAGTGTGAACTAGGATGTTGGTTAAACATATAATAATAGGTTGGAAGGAAACGAGCTTTTAATAACTTTTTCATCTTCTCCCACCTATCGACCTTCGGCTTTTCTTGGCGAGATCGATTCATGCATACTGATTCCCACCAAGCAGATGCTCCACCCTTAAGTCGGTAGGCCACTAACTTAACCTTCCGTTCATCTGGGATCTCCATGTACTTGAAAAATCTCTCCACTTCTGCAATCCAGTCAAGAAATTCTTTAATATGAAGTTGCCCATTGAAAGATGGCAGATCCATCTTCATCTTGAATCCTCCAGCATCATAATTGTCCCGTCGACGGCGATCTCTGCGATCATAACCATGGCGTGGGGCTTCATAATGTCGGCGTATTTGAATTCATCTTGTGGAGTCGGATCCGTCGTTGGCGACCATCAGCGATTTTGAACTCCTACCGTGTTCGACGCTTCTACCGCCAACGCAAGTCGCTCCATGATAGTCTTCATCTGATTAACATCGGTCTTCAACTCATCGAACTCAATTAGAAATAGGGCTTCATCACGCCATCGGATCGGAGGAACAAGTCTCGATACCAATTGGCCTTGTGAAGTTGAAATCTCGAATCCACCGAGGGTTGATCTCCAAATCCACGAAGAACTTGAATCCACGAAGAAAATATAATAAACGAAATTTTATTGATGAAAAGATATATTGATTCTAGGGTTACATGACTCTTCTTAAATAGAAAAATAAAATAGATTTCTAATAAGAATAGAATTCCTAAAAGAAAGAAACAAGACTCCTAATAAGACTAGAATTATAAAAAATAGAAAGTATCAAATCCTACCCTAAAAGACTCCTATAATATAAAAACAAATCAGTCCTAATTAAAAAAATTGATTTTGTTTCCTAATCTAAATTGACTCTAACTTTATTATTAAAAATAAACTAAAGGCTGATTATTTTCGGATTTCAGCCAAAACTGAGGATTACTGATGAGATTATAAAAATCTGACAATCTGGTTGGCTCCGTCTCGTCGAGATAGGCGATTTACATATATAATTTGTCAGAATCCGCCTCCCGGATCAAAAGATATGATCGCTTTTCAGAAACCAATAATATGTATAAATCATTTGGCTTTCGTGATTGTGCCGCTCCTCCATGAGATTGTTCGTTAAGCGTCCTGCATCATAATAGGGGATAATAAGAAAATGAAATGAGCAACTACCAAAACTATATAGATAGCAGTCTTTGAAACAACTTGTTGGTGGTAGTGTGTTCCCTACGAAATTGAAGATGGCCTTTTCGGCACTGAATTTGATCCTCTTCCGAACAATGTAAGCGAACTGACCCACAGTTAAATCAGCAGGAACTAGGTACCTGTATAATAACCAAGGGAAAAAACCGAAAAATATTAGTGTCAGTAATATGATACAAGCATCTTGGAAAAAAAAAAAACGAATTACCAAGAGAAGTATAGAATAACTTGTATAAGAATCAAGGCATCATGATATCATAGCAGATGAAGGGGACTAAAGGATCGACGGAGTTGATTTTATTGAGAGCCCACCCTAAGCTAATTTTGAGTTGAGGTAAAACCTCTAACACAAAATTAATATATAGCAAGACTTTCATTTCATGATGGAGACAAGTTAATGTGATCCACAACATAGAGTATCAAGACAAATGTCCAAATTTTTATGGAAAATATGTGGTCCACCATGGAAGGAAAGTAGTACTCAACTTCATGCTTTCTTAAATATTGTAATTTCGATGATCCATACATTTTAATTTTGACAAGTTACCTCTCCTTTAAGATTGTTTTTAACGTGTTTAGATAATGAAGGAACTATTTAATTGTGTCTCATTAGGGGTAAGATTGTTTTTTTTTTAAAGTTGCATGTAGCTTTTTCTTGACTCTCTAGTACTGTGTTCATCTCAAGTAAAATTCACACTTTTTCACCATAATCTCTTTTTTTCTATAAAGTTATAAATCTCATAGAAAACGGTTAATTCTCTTCATTAACAGACAAAATATTGATAAAGAAAATAAAACACTAGCTTCTTCTTGTCAATATCTGGGACATCACTCCTTTCAGCCTTCTCAACTATCACCTGGGCATGAAAATAACAAATAAATAGAAGACAAAAGAGTGTGAAATTGTTGGGATCTTGGGGACAGCCTTGCCGCGCCAGCGAGCGATATCACGCGAGAGAATCTTGCGATTATATATTCCCGTTTCACGAAGGAAACAAGAATAGAAAGAAAATATCTCAACAAAGTGAGATATCTACTCTTCCTCTTAACAATACTAGGACTGAATCAAGAGAACCTACAAACAATAGCCAAATACACAACAAACAGTAAAGACACGAGATTTACGTGGTTCGGCAAACTTGCCTCGTCACGGGAAGCGGCCAAATAATTTCTTATTTGACCACAAGAAATTACAAAGCTTGAAACAGAGAAGATCTCAAACTTGAGATCTCTCAAAATACCGCGTGTGATTATCTTAAAATCACTGCTCTAATTTTTCTCTCCTCTAACTTCACACAACTTCTCCTCATTTATAGGGAAACAAACTCCTCCTCCCCTTTAACTTGGCGATGTGGGACTAAAATTTTTTTTTACTATGTCGCTGACGCCATGCAATTCGTGCACAATTGGTTCCGTCGAATGTGGCCCCACGGTGTCGTAGCCATCACGAATCGTGCGCAATTCGTGATACCAGCGGTCACGTGGGTGTGTCCCCCACGTGGCCACCATGTTCACAATTCTCCACCTCGTACATCATTTGATAAACCTCAAATTTTGGACGAACACCAAAAAAACACCGCGAACATTACTAGAGAGATCTCTATCAGCCAAACCAGGCCAATCCAGCTGCACCATTATACCATGGTTGCCTACGTACCCTCTAAACGGGATCAAGCTAATCGTAGTTCTGCACTTCAGATCAACACGGGTTGATATGAAGCAAGTCCAAGCAATACTTAACCTTGCTAGCTGTGACCACCTTGGTTAACATGTCCGCGGGATTCTCATTCGTGTGTACCTTCATGAGAGAAATATCGCTTTCCTCTATGACATCCCGCACGAAATGATACGACATCGATATGCTTGGTACGAGCATGATGAACTTGATTCTTCGCCAAGTGAATTGCACTCTGACTGTCGCACCACAAGTTCGCGTTCTCTTGCTTAATCCCCAAATCATCTAGAAGACCCCACAACCACAATGCTTCCTTCACTCCCTCTGTCATGGCCATGTACTCAGCCTCTGTAGTAGAAAGTGCCATCAGAGTTGTAACATCGATCGCTAACTAACCGAGCCCCATGTATCTTGAATACATAACCAGTAGTAGATCGCCGTTTATCTAGATCGCCCGCATAATCAGAGTCCACAAACCCATCAATCTGACATGTTTCTCCACCAAAACACAGACCCGTATCAACGGTATTCTTTTAAGTACCTCAGGACCCACTTCCTGCTTCGGTCGCCTTTCCGGATTCGCCATGAATCTACCGACCACACCGACCGCTTGTGAAATATGCGGTGTACACACCATTGCGCATATTAAGCCGCTTAACCGCACTAGCATAGGAAACACGCTTCATATGCGCCTTCTCTTCCGCTGTAGTGGGAGATTATTTACCAGAAAGCCTAAAGTGTGGAGCCAATGGAGTCACCACCGACTTAGCACTTTACATCCCGAACCTCGCGATCACCCGCTCTATGTAGCCCTTCTGACTCAAGAACAATCGTCGGTTCGCCCGCTCTCTTCTAATCTCCATACCCAGTATTTTCCTAGCAGCGCCTATGTCCTTCATCTCGAACTCTTCACCAAGTTAAGATTTCAGCCTATTTATCTCCACCCTGCTCTTAGAAGCAATAAGCATGTCATCCACATACAAAAGGAGATAGATATAATTACCTCCACGAAGGTTCTAGATGTAAACACAACAATCATAGTCGCTTCGGGAAAATCCATGCTTCAGCATGAAGGACTCAAATCGCTTGTACCATTGTCGAGGAGATTGCTTCAATCCATACAGTGACTTCTTCAAACGACACACATGATCCTCCTTGTCCTCAACCTTGTAGCCCTCAGGTTAATGCATGTAGATCTCTTCATCCAAGTCTCCGTGGAAGAAGGCCGTTTTAACATCGAGTTGTTCCAGCTCAAGATCACCATGAGCAACAATACTCAATAGCACCGATTAGAAGTGTGTTTTACCACCGGAGAAAAGATCTCATTGTAATCCACACCCTCTTTCTGTGCAAAACCCTTAGCCACTAGCCTCGCCTTGTACCTTGTACTACCGAGCTCTGAAAGATATTCCTTTCTTTTATACACCCACTTACAACCAATAGCTTTTCTTTCTACGGGCAATGGGACCACCTCCTATGTTTGGTTCTTCCGAAGAGATTCCATCTCTTCCTCCATCGCAGCCAACCAACTCTCACTATCCTTATCCCGAATAGCTTCCTTGAAGGAGACCGACTCGTCCTCCTCCACCGAGAATGCGTATTCAACCAAATTAATCTGCCCATAGTGCTTCAGGGGTTGATCAGCCCCCAACTTCTGTACCTGCTTGTATGCTCGTCTTGGCCTAGTAGAAGCCAAACTATCCTCGGGCTGCTGTTGTTGTAGTGCCTGTATATTCTCCTGCTGAACCTCCTCCTGTTCAAGCTCATCATCTACCTGACTTTCCACTTGAACACGACTAGAACCTGGTTGGTCTTTAGGTTCTATTTCAAAAACCTGAGACTTAAAAGTCTCATCTGTCCTAACACCATCATCCTTGGGCGCCCTAGCAATCATGGATTTCTCATCAAAGGTAACATCCCTGCTGATCACGAACTTCGAATCTTCTGTACACCAAAGGCGATAGCCTTTTATGTCCTTCGCATATCCCAAGAATATTGCCTTCTTGGCCCTCGCGTCAAGCTTTTTCTTGTTGACATGATAGTAGGCGGTACATCCGAAAATTCTGAGCCTATCATAATCTGCATGCTCCCCTGATCACACCCTATAGGTTGTATCACCATCCAATATCGAATGTGGTGAACGGTTCACGATGTAACAAGTTGTAGCCACCGCTTCTGCCCACCATTCGTTGCCCAATCCAGCGTATGATCGCATACTCATTGCTTTCTCCCGCAATGTTCGGTTCAGTCTCTCTACTGTTCGCGGTAAAAGTCGGTTTGATTATCATTGATTTGAACTTGCTTACAGCTTCTTTGGCCTACAACAAAATTCAAAAGAAATGCCTTTTATTTTAAGGCGTACAATGAAAATCAAAAAAGATTACAACTTTTATCCTTTTGAACAAACACGAGGATCTGTTATATCGAGGTCCCGCTTGCGTGAGTTCTTTGCTGTGCGGGGACTTTTGTGTCCGTGGACCACCGCAATTCCGATCCGTAGAGACCGGGTTGCGAACTCTGGGGCGTAAAGGGGCTCGTTTCACGAAGAAGCGAAGCGCTGAGGGATCACACTCCGCGAAGGAGAGGATCGCTGCGGGGATTACACTCCGCGAAGGAGAGGATCGCGGGCGGGTGAGATCTACTAGGAGAAATCACAGCGCTATCCACGAGATTAAGGCGAAGCTTAACCTAGAGGGTATCGTAGTTCGACCGAATTGATTACCTTCCGCTTGTAGATCGGGCGTCGGTGAACTTGTGCTCGTGGATCTTGCAAGAATTCTTGAAGATCTCCGAAATCAGCTCTTAAAATCCAACCCGAGATCTCGTCAGGCCCGCTCACGAAATCCCGAAATCTCTCTTGAAGAAGCAGGCAGAAGACCCCCCTCACGAAGGCGACACCCCTATTTATACAAATCGGGGTGTTTAGTGGCTCGACCACGGCGAGCCACCTCGGCCAAGTTGGCCGAGGTGGCTCGACAAAGTGGTAGAGCCACCTCGGCCAAGTTGGCCGAGGTGGCTCGACAAAGTGGTAGAGCCGCCCGACCACTTGGCAGTACCTCGGCCAAGTTGGCCGAGGTGGCTCGACAAAGTGGTAGAGCCACTGGCCACTTGGTAGGTACCTCGGCAAGTTGGCGAGGAGTCGCGCCCGCTTTTCGTTGGCGTCGTTTTTAATGGTTTTCGGCGTTTTTCATCTCTCGGGCTTAAGTTACATGCGTATTTGATTAGGGACTAATTCTTGGTTCGTTCGGTTCAGCGATCACGAAATCCGATCGTCCGTTCAAGTCGGTTTAAACCGTGCTTGTGGCTGTGTGGATTCGCCCGTCGAGTTCGCGTCTTAACGATTCGGCGTCTGTATCATTCGATGGGTTGTCATTCGCCGACTCCCGTCCACGAGTTGGTTTGGGGATCTTGTAAGTATTTTTTAGCGCCTCTGAGATACCCCTCCAAAGCGACTTCGGTCTCGATTCTTGATGAGTGCAGGATGCTTTGGACATGATGGTTCCGACCTTGATGGTGAGGGTCCCAAAAGATAGCTTCAAGTCTTCGATTCTTTCGGACCATCCGATTCTTTGTAGGATTTCGATAATATCACGGTCTTTGCATTTATTGTCGACCGCTTGTTAAAATCTTGATTGGTGGTGGGTGAGTTTTGTTTGTAACTTCGTGTCGGTTGGTTGTTGTTTGACTAACCATCGGACTTTTGGACTTATCCGTATGTCGGCGAACTCCTTGTTGGCGACCGTTGGTTAATGCGGATACATGGAATTTCATAATCTTTAATCGCTAATTCTTCCATCATCACATGTGTTGTTGGTTTAACCATGGGAGGACTGATCTTTTCATGGAGATATCCTCAGGATTCCTTGTTGAAACAGAGACCATTTGGCTTTCAACCATCGTCCTAGCCCGATTCGGAGTGCGGCTTTGACCGTTGTTGGGATATGATTATCCACGGTGGGTGAAGTTTCTTGGAATTTGGACATATTGTCCGGTGTCGTCATGACTTTCACGCCTCGTCAGATTATTCCTCTCTTGGATATTATGGTGGGAGGAAATTAAGGGTTATCGAGTTATCCTTAAGAATATGGGTTTATTCTCCAGGAACTCCTCGTTGAAAATTTGGAAACAGTTTATACTCGTAATCCTAGTTGGAGTAGGATTAGGCGTTGATTTCGTTGGTGCAATCATACGATCGAGTTATCCTAAGAATATTTCTTGTGAGAATATCCTTAGGGAACTCTCCTCGACAATTTAGGAAGCGGTTTATACTCGTAATCCTAGTTGGGTAGGATTAGGCGGCAGCGTTGATTTGCGTCGGTGCAATCCACCGATCGAGTTATCCTAAGAATATTTCTTGTGAGAATATCCTTAGGGAACTCCTCGACAATTTAGGAAACGGTTTATACTCATAATCCTAGTTGGAGTAGGATTAGGCGACGTTGATTTGCGTCGGTGCAATCCGTCGATCGAGTTATCCTAAGAATATTTCTTGTGAGAATATTCTTCCGGGAACTCCTCGACAATTTAGGAAACAGTTTATACTCGTAATCCTAGTTGGAGTAGGATTAGGCGACGCGTTGATTTGCGTCGGTGCAATTCGCTCGATCGAGTTATCCTAAAAATATTTCTTGTGAGAGTATTCTTAGGGAACTTCTCGACAAATTGGGAAGCGGTTTATACTCGTAATCCTAGTTGGAGTAGGATTAGGCGGCAGCGTTGATGTCGATGGGGGCCTTCGAGGTGTTATTAGAATAAATCTTGAATCTTTCCAAACTTGGCGGAGGTAGGAGCCAATCAACGACTGATTTGACACTATTTTGACATCGGATAAGGTTCCAATTAGGACTCCTAATTAGGGGCTGATTAGAGTCCTAATTAGAATTGATTTGGGCTCCAATTAGAATTCCTACTTCTTGCCAAATAGGAGTCCTTGTTCAAAGAGGATTGGGTTCATATGGGGTTGTTATAAATACCCATAATCCCTCCTTTTCTCTGACATAGGCCGCCCCTTCTCTGTGCTTTCCTCTTGTTTTCATCTCGCTTCGCGTCGTTTCGCCTCTTTCGAACAAGGTATGCGCACAAGAGTTTTGCAAATTCTTCTTTTTCTTTTCTCTTCTTTATTTTTTGTCGTGCAGTGGCCGGACCACGAGGAAGGGCCGAGAACCAGCAATGAATGGCTAAGCGGCTGAACGTCAGGCGCTTCAGCGCCAGCAGCGCCAGCGGCGCTCTTTGCCAGCGCCCATGATCAAGCGGCTAACTGCTCCAGCGCCAATGAGCCTTGAGGCTAGAAATGGCCCAGCGCCAGCGCCATGGCAGAAGCATGGCTATTACGCCCGCGCCAGCAGCATGAAGCGGCTAGAAGCGCCAGCGCCAGCGCCCGCGGCAGCTGATAAAGTGGGCGCTTCCTTTAAGCGTGCTTCGGCGTCCGGACTATAACTTTGACACTTTATTTCTTGGTTTTCAGCGCGCATCGACTTTATTTTGTCCTTTTGCGGTTTTCGATGTCGTCGCGAAGATCTCATGCTCCGAAGGGTCGATCAACTCGCCTGCAGCGTGAATGCATGCCTCCTTCTTTTGGTGGTGCGTCAGCGTTATCACATTCTCGTACATATATGCGTGGTATCCCCGCTTTGCTCTCCTTTGTGAGGCGATTGGGAAGAGCGAAATCCTCCTTTGGGGACGGCCGGCAATTCTATATACCGTTCACGACCCAGCCGTTCTCCTTTGTGAGGCGATTGGGAAGAGCGAGTTCTCCTTCCGTGAGGATTGAGGCTTCAAAATCACCGTCTCGATATCTTTAGCGGGGCGATTTCATACCGTACCCTTGCTGCGTAGAGCGGAATATATTGCGCTTGGTTTATCGACTATATTTGTGGTTCTCGGGTATTCAATACCGGGTGAAATCGTCATACCGATATAAGGTAAATGACTCAATCTATGTAAGATGAATTCAGCGCCATTTACTAGCTGAATATCTTCGATTTGATTGATTATTCGGGGCTTTTCGGCTTGCAGCGGTTGATGGGCGTCATAGTGACTATTATTCCTCGTGTGATGATCCAGCGATTTTATCTGCTTCGATTTGCACCGCATCAGCGGAGCGATCGAACGTATTTGAGGAGTTCCGCATTCTCGGCGATTGGTCACCGATCGCCACTCGTAGAGACACCAGCTCACGAACGCTGCGAAAAGCAGATTATCTATGGCTTCGGTTAAGAATCCGGATCGGCTTTTGTCGGAAGCGGCGGTGGTTGAACCAAGGCGGCGGAGGTCCCTTGTATATTCCTCGGATACCTCGTCGGCTCTCATTGGTGATTTGGACACCGCGCCGTGACCGCCGTATGTCTGGCGTCGACCGAGGCGTGATCATATTCATTGCGGTTATTACCCGGCCCGGCGGTTCAGGGTTCCAGCGGAATCAGCGTCATCGGCCTTCACCACAGGGTTGTAGAGCTGGACACACCCGTGATGAGCTCTTTGTTCTGCTTGACTCACGAAGAATCGCCTCGCTTCTGTTGGGGCCGAGAGATGCGTCATCTAGTCATAGATTTTGGTTGGGTTCACTCATCGGTAAACATTGGTGGGGTGCGACGACTCGTCCTCGGCGATGGGATGGAGAACCGTTGCTGATGCGTATTCGCGATCGTGCCACCATGTATGGCCTTCCAATCAGCGTCAATCATTTCTGCCTTATTTGAGCTCTACAATCGATTCAAATACATTTTTCCGCGAAACCGCGGTTAGGTAGGCTCTACATGAGATGTATCAGTTTCGATTTACCCATGGGGAAGATCTTTGTATCAAGAGTATTTCCCTTCCAATCGAGGGAGTGAATGAAAGAAAAACACACGATCGTCACAAAATTTTGTGGGATCTCACTTGTCATTATCATATAGCTCGGCAATGTCGAACCTTGCCAAAGGAAATGCAAGTGAGTGCGAAGCAATTTGGCAATTACTTGTTCCGGCATTTGGAGGATAAATGCGGCGAGGAAATATGTGAGCATGCGCTCACTCCTTGAAGGTTAATGAAGCGTCGAGGGTCGAGCTAACTCTTATGCGGCTCTTCTGCGAAGATGGTTTTCCCGAGGACCAAGTTTGCAACCTTTACGTGGCATGCGGTAAAGCCTATCCAGCCGACAACTCTTCTAGCAGGCTATCTTGCAATTTGGCTAAATAAATGTGTGGTTCCATATCAATCGATGATGCTTTACCTTGGAGGTCCTTTATCTGCTGATTCGGCTTGCCCACAGAAGGAACTCTCTCTCCTTCGGTAATGGTAGCCAATATTCACCGTGGATTCGACGCATATAGTCCGGCGTTTACTCGAGAAAAAGCGAGCCATCATCGCGTATTCCTTCCGTCAGTAGAGCTCCCGTATACCTATTTGATGGCACGGTTGGTCCTTCATCGTCCGACATGATGTCGGCACGGGTTCCACAGTTGTCTACTCCTTTCTTGCGGTTGGTAGAGGATTGCGGATGGAAGGCGTGGCTCTGAGATCAAAGCAGTCTGATTCACAAAGGGTGGATCTTTTCGAGATATTTTCCTCGATTCTCACGGTCAATATGGTGAGTCCTTGGTCGGCGAGGAGGTTAGAAGACGGCGGAGACTTCACTTGACATTGCATTTCAAGCGGCTAGTGAATATCGGGCGAGGTATCTCACTTTCAGAGTAAAGGAATGCTTCATTGAGCCTTATTTTCCTGTCGTTTTGCCCGGTTCGTTTTACGACCAACTTTATGTTGGGAACGAACAAACGACTCGGTTCGAGGTGGACTTGTGGATGGCCTTGAGCATGGTTGTAAGCGTCATGGGATGTACGGTGCTAGATTGGTCTCAGAGCTCCGGACCGTCGTTTGAGATCGACATTCCTTCATTGTAGTTGGCTATTAGTAGCTAACGAGCGATCCACTGTGAGGGCTATCGGACACGGTGGCGAAGCATCGTTGAGCGACTTCGGACATCGGATGTCGCTCAAGTTCGGAAGGCAGGCAATCTAGTCCCCGATTGGTGAGGAATTCCGACTCAGGTCTTTGGGACTTTAGAAGAGACCAAGCGGGTGCGAACCTTGGTACTCTCTCTTTTCCCTTCGTTTTCTCATCCTTTCTATTGGATTCCTCATCCAAGCGAACTTTGGGGAAAATCTGTTGAAGAAGAATTGACCTTCTCGAGGGTTAAGCGAAAGATTAGCCCATAAGACTTCGGGTGAATTCGGTCCTTTGATATAGACTTGACCCGGCGATGATCCGGTCGTGAGTGGCACAATTAGCCATGATGTAACACAAGTTTTTAGGCTTTTTGGAGACTAACGTTTCTCCGTTTGCATGCGGGGTTTTAGAGATTATGATTACGGTTTTGATTTTCCTCACCACAATTACTGCTGGGCCGGTTACGCTCATCTTGAGCCAAGTTTTACTCAACAGATGTATGGAGCTATGGCGGAGGAGGCGATGTAGGACTGATTCGGTGAACCCGGTACATCTAACGATAACTCCTCTTCTAGATGGCGAATCACGAGAATTGAGCGACTTCGAATCGTACCCCATTAATTGTCTCTTTGCTTTTTGCTCTTTTAGAAGGATTGCGGAGACAAATGCCAGAACGAGGCTAGGCAAGCTAATTCCCTTGTAGGAGGTAAGTAGCTTTACCTATTGTTCATCAACTCTTAGTTGCATTAGTTTTCCTAATGCCTTCTTTTGGACTTCTCAATGGAAGATTTAGTGGAAGGCTGGTTTATCACGGCAATACTTCCATGGATGACTGATACGCACTTGGTCACGGGATGGCAATGCATTCGGTGAAGATCTACACGAAGCTACCATCCACGAAGAAGGTATGAATTTTCTCTTCGATTAATTATAGGACCGGTAGTTTGGCCAATACCACTATAATTAAAGAGAGGCGTTCCCTTTGTGTAGTGGCGGGGACTCCTCTTTCCGCTTTGCTTTCGGAATCGGCTACCCGGCGACCGTTGAGATAGATGAGCTGAGGGGCTCGGTGCGGTTGGCGGCATCCAGTAGATGCATACTCTGGTAGACTCACTAGTCTCACGAAACTACACCGAAGGAGGCGGGTAAGATTCCTTTAGCCAAATAAGTTTTAAGCCAATTTTTGTTGAAGGTTCTAAAGTCCTCTCTTCTTACGTAGAATACATCTCGACTCCATGATGCGGTGAGGCGTTGATCTTTGGATGAAGATCCATCCCATCTTATTATCGTTTGGAAATGCGGCTCATTCTTTTCTGGTGAACATGGTGATCGAAAAGGTCCTTCATGGCGGGCTTTCTCTTCATCGATTCAGGGGCCTTGACCCGGATGGCCTTGATCACGGGATATGGGTTATCAGTAGCTCGAGCCATTGTTGATGACCTCGCCCATCACGGAGGAAAGCCGGTACAAAGCTGCCGGATAGGCTGGGGCTTCCTCATATGTAGGCTGCTCATCGGACTTCGGCGTTTAGAGGCATGGCGCGATGCTCGTGTTTTCTTGGGCTCGAAGTCGGATCTGAAGAAGACAGCGCCGATCCTTCGGGCATTGTTCTTTGAACATATTCTTCCTAAGCCACATCAAAGCGATATTGTGGCGAGTCGCGGAGAGGATATCTTTCCGGGGAGAGCCCCATCTTGAGGAAGATAGGATGGCGGTTTGGGCTGGCGAAGGCCAACAAGGAAGAAGCCCTCACCGTTGCGTCTAGGAACTTGATCAATCGAAGCGGCGGTGGCTTCGAGAGCAACCACGAAGACGAACAGATGAGAGTCCTTGGGGGGGAGTTGTAGGAAGAGAACTCCACCGGGCTTACAATGGTGAAGTGTCTCGGTCGAACAACAAATCCTTTGTCATAGACTTGATGTTTAAACAGTTGTAGCTCCTTCTATAAGATTTATTCCTTTCATTGTTTATTATGATTCTTTTACTTCGTCGAAATAATTAACCATAATACTTATAGGATTTTGGCAAACCCTCGACCATCAGCGGGTTTGATTAGCCTTTACCAACCACCGTTTGAGTTGGGCTGGCGTGCGGATTATCTAGATCCGTTCATGCGTGGCGTTGTGCTAAAGAGAATGAGACTCTCTTAGACTTAATGCTACGATGTTGAATACGTAGGCCATTGCTCTTTACGGGCAAGAGACCACCGACGCATGCAGCGTAGACTCATCCCTTCTTAGGCAGGGATGAAATACCCCGAATCAAACTCGGTGTCTTCTTCAATGGAAAAGACTAAACCGGCAGCGTGTGAGGCGTTGGCTTTATCCTTCTTAGGTTTGGGATAAAATCCCGAGTCGATCTCACGGTGTCTTCTTCAATCGGGGAAAGACTAAGCCCGACGCGTGTGTGTTAGGCGTTGGCTTTATCCTTCTTAGGCCGGGGATAAAATACCCAGTCGAACTCTGGTGTCTTCTTCAATCGGAAAAAGACTAAGCCCGAGCAGCGTGTTGAAATCGACTTTAGGGTTATTGGCCAACCCCGGCCTTCAGCGGGTTTGATGAGCCTTTACCAACCACCGTTTGAGTTGGGCTAGCATGTAGATTTTCTAAATCGTTCTACACAAGCGTTGTGCTAAAGAATGAAACTCTCTTAGACTTAATGCTCACGATGTTGAATCGTGGGCTTAGTCGTTTTTCACGGAAGACTAACGACAGCGTGGTAGGCGTTGGCTTTATCCTTCTTAGGCAGGGATAAAATACCCGAGTCGAACTCACGGTGTCTTCTTCAATGGAAGACTAAATGATAGCAGCGTGTGGCGTTGGCTTTATCCTTCTTAGGCTTTGGGATAAAATGCCCGAGTCGAACTTCGGTGTCTTCTTCAATCGGAGAAAGACTAAGCCCGGCAATGCGTGTGAGGCCTTGGCTTTATCCTTCTTAGGCCGGGGATAAAATACCCCGAATCAAACTCGGTGTCTTCTTCAATCGGAAAAAGACTAAACCCGTGGCGTGTGAGGCGTTGGCTTTATCCCTTCTTAGGCTTGGGATAAAATGCCCCGAATCAAACTCTTTATCCTTCTTAGACTTGGGATAAAATGCCAGAATCAAACTCACGGTGTCTTCTTCAATCGGAAAAAGACTAAACCGGCAGCGTGTGGCGTTGGCTTTATCCCTTCTTAGGCTTTGGGATAAAATGCCCCGAATCGAACTCACGGTGTCTTCTTCAATCGAGAGAAAGACTAAGCGGCAGCGTGTGGCGTTGGCTTTATCCTTCTTAGGCTTGGGATAAAATACCCGAGAATCAAACTACGGTGTCTTCTTCAATCGGAAAAAGACTAAACCCGACCAGGCGTGTGGCGTTGGCTTTATCCTTCTTAGGCTTGGGATAAAATGCCGAGAATCAAACTTCGGTGTCTTCTTCAATCGGAAAAAGACTAAGACGGCAGCGTGTTAGGCGTTGGCTTTATCCTTCTTAGGCCGGGGATAAAATACCCCAAGAAGAATCTTGGATTAAGAGTTTTGATTGATATGATTAAATTGGTGAGAGAGGAACATGTTCTATTTCGGAGATGAAACCAATAGCGGGGGCTTCTTTGTAGGAATCGAAAGACTTCGGGTGACCTTGGTGGACAACTGGTTTGAAAATCCGGCATACCTTGATCGGTGCTACCTAAGATGAAGATGGAACTAAGAGTGGGATCTCCACTCCGAGAACCGAAGAGACTTCGGGTGACCTTGGTGGACAACACAGTGCGAAAATCCGGCGCATACCTTGATCGGCTACACGGGAGAGATGGAACTAAGAGTGGGATCTCCACTCCGAGAACCGAAGAGACTTCGGGTGACCTTGGCGGACAACTGGTTTGAAAATCGGCGCATACCTTGATCGGTGCTACCTAAGATGAAAGTTCCGATTAGCACCTTGATTAGCTACACGGAAAGAGGTGGAACTAAGAGTGGGATCTCCACTCAGAGAGCGAAGAGACTTCGGTGACCTTGATCGGACAACACAGTGCGAAAATCGGCGCATACCTTGGTCGGCTACCTAAGATGAAGATGGAACTAAGAGTGGGATCTCCACTCAGAGAGCGAAGAGACTTCGGGTGACCTTGTGGACAACTGGTTTGAAAATCGGCGCATACCTTGTTCGGTGCTACCTAAGATGAAAGTTCCGTTGCTTACCTTGGGTCGCTACGGAAAAGGTGGAACTAAGAGTGGGATCTCCACTCAGAACGAAAGAGACTTCGGGTGACCTTGGTGGGACAACAGGTGCGAAAATCCGGCCTTATACCTTGATCGGCTACCTAAGATGAAGATGGAACTAAGAGTGGGATCTCCACTCAGAAGAAGGAGACTTCGGGTGACCTTGATCCGGACAACTGGTCACGAAAATCGTATACCTTGATCGGCGCTACCCAAGATGAAGATGGAACTAAGAATGGGATATCCACTCAAGGCAGAAGAGACTTCGGGTGACCTTGATCCGGACAACACGGTCGAAAATCGGCGCCACCGCCGGTCGGTAGCTACCTAAGATGAAGATGGAACTAAGAGTTGGACCTCCACTCCAGAAGCGAAGAGACTTCGGGTTCAGTCCGGACAACTGAATTGCGAAAATCGGCGCATACCCGGTCGGCGCTACCTAAGATGAAGATGGAACTAAGGGTGGGACCTCCACTCAGAAGCCGAAGAGACTTCGGGTGACCTTGATCGGACAACATGCACGAAAATCGGCACATACCTTGATTCGGCTACCTAAGATGAAGATGGAACTAAGAGTGGGACCTCCACTCCAGAACCGAAGAGACTCGGGTGACCTTGATGGACAAGGAGTGCAAAATCCGTATCTACCTTCAGTCGGCGCTACAGGAGAGATGGGACTAAGAACCCCTCAGTTTATCATGAGAGGGATGCTTGGGAGAGGAAGAATTTTATATTCTATCTCCGGTAAAAGGATTTTGATTGGGCCTCTTGTTCATAGAAGGAATCAAGAGGAGATTGTAGCAATGTACCATAAAATTTGTAGGCCCATGAGGGATTTGATCGGTGGGGAAAATATGATGGAGGATAAATCTAGGGTTATCCTCAAATTGGGTAACACATCCACGAGAAACTTCCGTTGAAGCGGGTTATCACGAAGATACTAAGGGTAGTATTTCTTGGGAACTTCCTCGGCATTAATTAGATTTAGCCATTTGGGTAATTGGGCGGTATGCACCATTAGAGTGAGCCGTTTCTATTACAAACGGACCCTCCCATTTAGGTTCGAATTTACCTCTTTTGGAAGTGAGGATTATCGGTCGTCGGCGGCGAGGACCAAATCTCCTTCTTTGAAACTCCGTTGTCGTACTTTCTTGTTGAAAGCTCGACATCCTAGCTGGTAGAACTCAATGCATTGTTGAGCTTCCGAGCTTTTCATCCAACATCTCGAGTTCTTGAGGCGTTTACGATGTTGTTCTTGAATCGTCATCTCGGTTGCGAGGCGTCTTGGAGTGGCGAATCTGAATTTCCAATGGGAGAAGCGCTTCACCCGTGAAGCCGAGAGAATCACGAGGTCTCTCGGTTAGCGTGCGATGCGATCGCCCGAAGTGCTTCTCGAGTTTATCATCCGGTCTACGCTTGTTACTCTTCACAAGCTTCGGCAATTTTAATGATGGTCTTGTTGAGCCATCCGGCTAATCCATTTGCGGTGGATTATAGGCATTGGCGAGGCGTCTTGTATCTTGAATTTCATAAAACGATGAAGGAATTCGATGAATTGAGGACCGTTGTCATGCGATGCGTCTCGGGACACCATGTCGATAGATGACATGGTGTTTGATAAATTGGCGGCGGTACTCGCCTTTACTTCCTTTAAGCGGGATTGCTTCGCCCACTTGGAAGTAGTGGTGATAAGCTAGAATAAACCGATCGCCTTTGGTAGGAGGAAAAATGGGACCTAGCGTCCATTCCCCATGTCTCGAATGGCGAGGATGTGGCGAAGGATGCAAGCTGCTTTCGGAGGCGATGCATGTAATTAGCGTGAATCGACGCGTGGCATTTCGGCGTGCTCATTGCGTCATTAATCATCGTTGGCGAAGTAGCCCATCCTCGATTCGATCGTAGAGCTTAGGACCGGTAGTGTGCACCATTCACGCCGTGTGCTTCGAAGGACCTCTTACGCCTCCTTGTTTGAAAGGCATGGAGTAAAGACCATCGTACCCGTGATATAACATCACGGTTTACGTGTCATAAAAGAATCTTGGAGCTCTTGGCGGATGACTCTCTCTCCCTCCGTCTTACGGCGAGAATGCCATGTAAGGCGTAATCGATGATAGAGGCGCCAATCTCGGGGCTCCAACTTGGTTTGGGTTGCATGTACTTCTTTGGTAACTATCCTTTGTCTTCTTGTACCCCATCATATATTGAGTGCGAAGTGGTGAGTCTGGCCGTAACGGTTGCTTTCGGTCTCGGAAGGTTGTGCTAGCGATCACGCTAATCGCGGCTAATGCATCTGCGTGGCGTTCTGGCGGGATATATTCGATGAAGAATTCTTCAAATGAGTACGCCATTTCAGCGGCTATCGATGATAGGGGACGGATCGGGGTTCCTAACCGTAGTCACCACGGACACCTTAACTATCGGTTGTGAATCTCCATGCAGCGAGATATTTGACCCCGGCTCCTTGGCGAAACTAAGTCCAATAAGTAGCGCATTGTATTGACTCGTTATTAGAGCAAGGTTAGGTGAGTGAATAAGCGAGGGCATGACATGATTCCGGAAAACTAAGACAACCCGACTCGTGAAATCTTAGAACATCCGGGGCACTTGCCACATTGGTAGCTCGAGAAGCTCCGTCAAAATACAATCGCCATATTTGTTGGTGCGATGTAGTGTTGACTTCTTGAACTTCATCAGGAAGATCGTCATATAGCTCAAGCTGCTGTGGTGGTTGGTGTGACAGAGATCACAAATCGCTTGTCCTTTGGTGACTTGTTGTTTGAAGTGCAAGTCATATTGGGACAAGTAAGGCCCATTTAGCGGGCGCCAACTCATTGAGGCGGTGGGTCATAAATATTCGGACGGTTTATATTAGAGATAACATAAATCGTGCATCGGAGCTAAATAGTGCGCATTTTACGAATCGCGAACACTAATGCAAGGCAGCTGCTTCTCGACCATTGGATATCGAGACTTCGGCACCGACTAATGTTGGCTCAAGTAATACTTTGCTGTTACGTGACCCGGCTGTCGTCGTCTTGTCGCGAGTAAAGCTTAGCAGTGATTCGTTGCCTTGGCGTAGATCAAAAGCGGTTTTCCGACAGCGGTGCAACAAAACGGGAGGTTTAGCGAGATAAGACTTGATCTCTTGAATGCCTTACGGCGTCGTCCCAAATAAATGACCGCCCTTCTTATTCAACTTTGAGAGCGGTTAGCACTTCCCGGATAGGTTCGATATGAGCCGTCGGATGTCATGTCGCCCTTGTAACCCCGAGTTCTCTCGATTTCGGGGTTGCAATTCTTGAATCGCCTTCACTTTGTCGGGATCGGCGTGGATTCCTTTGTCGGTGGCAATGACCGAGAACTTGCCTGGACATCCCAAGGAAGGATTTGGCGGGATTCATCTTTAGGCGATGGGCTCGCATGAGTTCAAAACCGTTCTAAGATCTTTGATGTGATCTCCTTTGTCCGCGGCTTTTCACGACCAAGTCGTCGGCGTAGCGTTGAACGTTTTCGGAGATGGTCTGGAAAATTTCGTCATCGCTTCGGCGATATGCACCCGGCATTTTCGGGCGAGCGGCATGGCGTGTAACAATATATACCGATGGGCGTTACGAGCGGCGTGTGTTTGGCATCATCGGGGTGCATCTTGATCGATTGTATCAGAAACCATCCATGAGCGACATTCTTTCAAATCCACCGCGTATTGTTGACTATGACATCGGTGATTGGTAGAAAAGTGATCTTTGGGGCAGCGGCGTTCAGGTCTCTGTATGCGACATAGATCCTAATCGAACCATTCTTCTTCATGGCCAGGGACTATATTAGCCACCCAATCCGGATCTTTGAATTTCCTCGATGAATCCGATTCTATGAGTTTCTTCGCCGTCAGCGATTGCTTGCAATATTTGTGGGCCGAAACCGTCTTCGTTGTTGCCGGGTTTGACATCCATCTTGATGTTGAGGTGATGAAATACATTAGGGTCGAATCTGGCATGTCCTAGCTTAGGCGAATACATCGATATACTCACGATTAAGGCAATCAACTCTTCCTTTTCTTCGAGGGAAGAGTATTGCTGATGTTTATGAGTTTAGGATGCTCTTCATCACCCATATATAACGGGACTACCTCATCCTTAGTGGGGGTTCTCTTTGTTGAACCTATCCCCAAACTACTATTAGAGTTGATGGATCCATGGGTCTTCCGTTGGCATGTTCTTCATCATCAGCGGTAGGGGATCAGCTGAAGTCATATTTGACATTAAAGCCTTGGCTTCTCAGAGTGGTGTGAGAATCCCAAGCAAATCAGTGGTCGTAAGTACCTCATCGGGTGGATTATTATCAATCAGCCATGAGCATTAGATCTTGAGGAGGATTAGTATCCCAATCCCGTCACGAATGCGTAATAGTTATCGGCTTCCCTCTTGGGACATATCTTGCTCGGGAGGGACTGAGGACCTCACCCAAAACATAGACCTTCTCTAGTGTCAAGTTATACCCCATTTCTTCATGATACCCGGTGTCTGGACTATATCTGAATGTGTGGAGGATAGGCCCATTATCATCTTCATCTTCTTCAAAGAAATGATTAGTTGAGCGCATTTCCTTTTCATAAACCAAGTCTTCTTCATTACTTGATCTTAGGTTGGGATGGCGTGTCTTGGTTCGGAGTCGGAGCTGCTTTTGTAATAAACAAGATGGCCAGAGTTGGCGAGTGCAACTACGGATCATTGTATAAACTTGTCATCACATCATTCAAAGACAAAGGATACTCTAAATCGTCATTTATTGATTCATGGCAATTTGCCAATTACAATGTTCATCGGCGATTCTTCGTCAAGATTAATTACAACCAAGCAATGTCTTTAAATCAACCTCTTCCAAGCCCGGTGTCGCGTGCCTTGGAAACGTGATTGATTCCGGACTCATTACCATAGGGAGAATCGGTGAAATAATTCTCCATCCTTAATGGTTTGTGTCACCACGTCTTGACCTCATTATTAGTGTCTACATATTTGAGACAATGAAGGAAGTAGAGGACTATAACATTATTGTGAATCAAAGATCGACCGACAATAAGTTATAGGAAGTCTCGCGTCAATCACATACGGTGACTTGGACTTTAAGTCCCCATTTGGCACTTTATCAGGATCTTACCAAGCGGCCGAGACCCGGTGGTAAATCCATAAATCATTGCTGTTGATGCGGCCTACTTGAGGAATTCCAAGATGATACATGATGCGGGGGCATGATGCTCCTGATGGAACAGGATGACTTGGATCGGTTAACTTCACTAGACCAATATACCGTTGAAGTATAGCGGCCTATGTCGTGCTTGGAATTCCTAAATACATATCCTCCTTTGTAAAAGTGATGCGGGGAAGTGTTTAGTCATAAGGTTGCATTCTGAGTGACTCTTACGGACTTGGCCTAATCGTGAGAAGACTTCGAATCGTGAGGGCTTCTGAAGGGCTTCTCTTGTCTCTTTTCGACAACATAACGGCTCGTAAGAGTGATCCTTGGGAATATTATTAATAGTGTGCCATTACATCAAAGCGATATGGGGAGTTGGAGCTTCGGTTTGTCTCTTCTAATCGGGTGATTGAGCGAGGCTGCCGGAGGCTGAACTTCTTGTGGCTTTGTCTTCGCCTTTTCAGTAGCGAGTGGGGGTTGTTGGTACCCCAAACTCGGCGGTCTTGGCATTTGGGTCGGATTCCGGGTACTTGTACTTGTACCGTGTCGCTCTAGGTGGCGTGGGCTTGAGCTCCCCCGGACGGTGGAATGTTACCACAAGTCATCTCCCTCAAAATTAAGGTAGCATGGCATGCCTTCGCTTTGACCACTGCTTTGATGAAGAAGAGGCTATCCATTGCTCATCTTCAAAGCGGTCGCGTTGGACCCACATGATTTAAGCCATTTGGGGCCGTTATCACGATCTGAGTCCTTTAAAGGCGTTGCTTGTGCGTCGTCATTCCCGTCTTCATTGCGACTTTGACCCTTTGGTTTGGGTTCGAACCATGTCAGCACTGACCCAAAGCTTATGGACACCGCATTTGCTCCGACCTTCTTCTCTTTGGGCGGCTTCATAGTAATGACCCTCGTCAATTAAAGCTTGGATTTTATCCTTAAGGGAAGGCGAGTTTAGTGGGGTGATGAATTGCCTGTGTCGTGGTATTTTGGGTCATTAGTCCTCATTGCTTCTTCTTGATTACGGTGGAGGAAGCTTGATCTTGTTATTTTCGACAAGATACTTGAAGAGACCGGGAATCTCGTCGTCCCTAAAGGAATAGGACCGGGAATCGGCTCACGAGGCATACGTTTACGTGGCCCGGGTTGCCGTTGATTGTGCACATTCGGCCGCTGTTCTTCTTCTTTTGCTTGCTGCTGGGGTTGGAGTTGGGCGTTTGGTTACGCCAACCGCCGTCTTGGCTTGCTCTTTCCCTTTGCAGCGTGGGACAAAGTTAAACAGACTTCCAGCGTCGGTGGCCTCTTTCCGCCTTTTTCCTTTTGAGGAATCTTTGACTTGCTCTCCACGAACCTTCAAGTCCTTCCGCGTTATAGGCGGTGCTGTCCCCATTGCCTCCGAACGTCTATCGACAAGTTGTTGTGGCAGTGCGGAGGATGAACTCCTCGTTATTGGATCGGCGGTTCATTGCCTTGTTAGAATCGTTTGGCGAAGATGTCCCGCGTTTCTCCGTCTTTCGCTCGTCGAGCAATGTCCCGTCGATGCCGGTATCGTCGTCGAAGAAATTGGTGAGGAAGCTAGACTCCATGTCGTCGGTATGAATGCTCCCGGCTTAAGGCGGCGGTAGAAGGCGGCCCCGAAGGCCACCGAATGGCCAGAACCATCGGGGGCTCGTTTCGGATATTACCCGGATCGACTTGAAGTAGATCAAGTCGCGCGTCGGGGAACCCTTCCGTCAAAGCGGTGTGAAGTTTATTAAGTTAAACTTTAGGGTATGGGATTGATTCCCTCTCTAGGATATGGGCAAGGAATACTGTCTTCTTCACCTCTTGGAATCGGTGAGTTGATTTTGCTCTCGAGGTCTTTGATCTTCTCGCTCTCATGAGCAGCATATCTACATTATGCCCGGGGTTGCGTGGTTCGGAGGTTATCATCCTCTTGTGCCTCCTCTGGTCGAATATTGTCATCTTGAGTGAAGCGTCGATCGCGTGACTCGATTCTCCTCGATGTTTTGTCAAGGCTTGGATCATTGGTCATGCATTTCTCTCATCGTCTGCATGGCCAAATCCATCTCTAGCTTGAAGTTTTCACGTTGTTTACCAGCGCTGCGTCTAGCATTTTAGCCACTTGATGCATGCGATCATGGCGTTTCTTAGGAGCTCCCTTCACTAGATATGAGTGATCGGAAGGCGATTGAGCCAATATCCGATGCATCCTCCTCGGGTATCCCTTTTAGAAGTTTGTCGTTCACGGACCGTCGGATAGTCCCGGACGCAAGCGAGTTAGCCCGTTGCGATCTTATTGGGAATAGCCGTGGCGGCGGTTCTTTGCTGGTCATATTATTAGTGACCTCGGCAATTCATCTTCTCGGGATGCCATCCCACCGGGTCGCCTTGACCTAGTCTTGGCGTGTCGGTGCTAAGCCTCACGGAAGGCGATACCCTTTACGGAGTTTCGTCGGCAATTGCACTCAGAGCACCGTTTTGATGAGCTTAGAGCACAAGCATGACCGTATGAGTTTGGGGAATTCCTCGAGATTTCCTCGTACCCCACAGCTCCATTATCTTGTTCATCGGCATGTAATGCGGAGGACTACGCCATGTGTTGGCGATCTTTTCGGGTATAGCGTCGTCGTCATCGGGCGAGGCGTCTCCTTCGAAAATGGCCAAAATTACCGTAACTTCGCCTTGACTTCCGTTTATGTGGCGTGAAGTTTGAGGACTCTCGGACTTGATCTTTAATCCGGTTGGTGGGGTTACAGGAATCTCCGGTCCTTTAAGGCGAGTGCGGCTGTATGAGGTGACCGTGATCCCTTTAGAGGACCAAGTGATCCTTGATAGTTGGTTTGGTGGTGGTGGCGGGAGTTGGTTTCACCACGGTTCAGTCGAGCACCTTTGACCTTGGCCCGTCGGACTTGGACTTTGGCGAGTTTGCACTATATAGCCGGCTTGGTGTCGACGAGAGCGAACGTGGCAGCGGGTTGGGGCACCGTTAGACTTGGGCCTCAAACACGGTGGTTCGTTGGTGGCTTCTTTCCACTTCCTTCTTCAACTCAGGCACAGCGCACTAAAGCTTCGTTGCACTGCGCAAGAGTGCTTGGCGCTTCGGTGGCGCTCTGAAGTGTGGGCGGTTTCGTTTGACACGGACCCACTTCGTTGGTTGGCGGCTTGGATAGACCGTCGATCACGAAGTGGCTCTCTGCGTAGAATCGGATCTTAGATCCGCCGTGCGGACCCCATCCACGGATTGCATGGCCTTGGCATGTTTGCGCCATGCTTTGTCGTCGCCTTTGGCGGGCTCGCTTGGAGAGTCGCGAGCATCATCGGCGTTCATCTCGAGCGCCATCCCGGACTTCGAGGCGAAGGGATTTCGCTACTGCGGCGGCGAGGTTGGACTTCGCCGATCACGGGGCTCTACATCGGAGGCCCATCGGGTTCTCCTTGCAGTGAGTCCTTCTTGGGCGGCGGGGGAATGGATCGGAGGGCGAGGAAAGATACTCCTCGTGCCTGGCTGGTCGAACTTCGAACTTCGACCTCTTCCTCCACCGGGATAGGGATCAGCGGTTGCGGCCTGACGACCTCCGATCTGAGGTCGGTGGCTCCCACTGGTCGCCTTGTTCAAGTAAAAGTCGGTTTGATTGTCATTGATTTGAACTTGCTACGGCTTCTTTGGCCTACAACAAAATTCAAAAGAAATGCCTTTTATTTTAAAGTACAATGAAAATAAAAAGATTACAACTTTTATCCTTTTGAACAAACACGAGGATCTGTTATATCGAGGTCCTCGGTTGCGTGGGTTCTTTACTGTCTTAGGGGACTTTTGTGTCCGTGGACCACAGCAATTCCGATCGGTAGGGCCGGGTTACGGAACTCTGAGGCGTAAAGGGGCTCGTTTCCGAAGAAGCGAAGCGCTGAGGGATCACACTCACGAAGGAGAGGATGCGCTGCGGGGATCACACTCACGAAGGAGAGGATCGCGGGCGGGTGAGATCTACTAGGAGAAATCCGGCGCTATCCACGAGATTAAGGCGAAGCTTAACCTAGAGGGTATCTGTAGTTGACCGAATTGATTACCTTCGGCTTGTAGATCGGGCGTCGGTGAACTTGTGCTCGTGGATCTATAAGAATTCTTGAAGATCTCGAAATCCGCACTCTTAAAATCCAACCGAGATCTCGTCAGAAGCCCCGCTCGAAATCCCGAAATCTCTCTTGAAGAAGCCGACCGAAGACCCCTCACGAAGGCGACACCCCTTATTTATACAAATGCGGTGTTAATTGGCTTCGGCCATGGTGGCGAACCACCTCGCCCTGGCAGGTCACCTCGACCAAGTTGGCGAGGTGGCTCGGCAAAATGTGAACCTGAAACCCACTTGGTAGGGTTCCTCGACCACTTGGTAGGGTTCCTCGACCAAGTGGGCCAGTGGCACAACCAAAGTGGTAGAAACCCTCGACTCACTGGTAGAGGTACCTCGACCAAGTTGGTAAAGTCTTATTGCTCGCGGTTCGTCGTTTTTCGGTCGTTTTCGGCGTTTTTCATCTCTCGGGCTTAAGTTACATGCGTATTTGATTAGGGACTAATTCTTGGTTCGTTCGGTTCAGCGGTCACGAAATCCGATCGTCCGTTCAAGTCCGGTTTAAGCGTGCTTGTGGCTATGTGGAGTTCGCCGTCGAGTTCGCGTCTTAGCGATTCGGCGTCGTATCATTCGATGGGTTGTCATTCGCCGACTCCCGTCGAGTTGGTTTGGGGATCTTGTAAGTATTTTTCAGCCTACATCTCGACCCCATTAACGTGGTGTTGACGGTATCGATGTCGAACAATTCCCTCTAATCCACAGAACTCTTTGAAAGCACCATCTATATACCGTTGTGGGATCTCCGGTGTCTTTAATTTCATTCCCGTCCTGTTCTCAACCATTGCTCTCCACTTCTTGAATGTCTCGAACACCTCATTCTTATGCTTCAGAAAGTAAATCTAAGCATACCTCGAATAGTCATCTATGAACAAGATAAAATATCTAGAACCACCCTTGGAAGTTGTCTGAACCGGACCCCAAACATCCGTGTGTACATAATCTAGTATCCCTCTGCTCTTAGACTTGTTGCTCAGAAACTGGACCCTGTGTGACTTTCCATACACACAATCATCGTAAAAATCCATGCTAGCTTTCTTCATATTCTTCAGCAAACCCTCTTTACCGAGCAAAACTAGACCCTTCTCTGACATGTGCCCAAGCCGCCTATGCCATACGTGTGTGCTCACATGGGTCTCCACCACTTCGCCGGTTCCAACGCGCATCTCCCGTTCACGGTCGTGCCCGAGAAGTATATAAATTACCGTGACGAACACCCTTCATCATTACAAGGGAACCCCGAACAACCTTCTTTACTCCGTTCTCCGAAATAATTTTATAGCTGTCGGAGTCCAATGCACCAACTGAGATAAGATTCTTCCGCAAGTCGGGAACATGCCTCACATCCGTCAATGTTCGAACCACTCCATCATGCATCTTGATTTTGATATTACCTAGCCCCACCGTTTTATAAGCATGGTTGTTCCCTATTAATACGGTTCCACCATCAATGCCCTTGTAGGTAGTAAATCACTTCCTATTTGAACACATATGGTAAGAGCAACCAGAATCAAGTATCCACTTTCCTGAAATATCCTCGCCACCCGTGACGACGTAGCACTCCTTATCGCTCCCTTCCTCTGAAACGTAGCTCGCCTCTTCCTTGCCCTCTCTTCTCTCAGTCTTGTTGTTCTTCTTTCCATCTACTCTCTTATTTGGACAGTCAACCTTGAAATGCCCAACTTCACCGCATTTGAAACACGATTTTCCGCCAGAGGTCTCGATTTAGATCTAGACTTTCCTCCCTTGCCTTTTCCTCGCTCATTGCTCCTTCCTCTAGCAAACAATCCTGCGCTTGTTCTTTGTTATCACAAGTAGTCATGTCACTTTGGTTGCAATCTTAGAAGGTCATCATTAAAGGCGTTCTAGTCTCATCCATCTTTAAATTGTCTCCTACAAGCATCGGTGTTTGCACGGGTTCTCATAAGACTTGTGACAGTAGTAGAAGCTCACGATCCTCATCTGTAACTTTCACATCTATGTCTTTCAAGTCGATATGATCCTATCAAACTTGTTGATGTATTCAGGATTGATGAGCCCTCCTCCATCTTGTAAGTATACAATTTAGATTTTAAATAGATCGGTTCGTTAGACTCTTAGTCATGAAGGTATTTTCTAACCGACCACTACGCCCGCGGCCGTTTCCTCTCCATCTATCAAAGCTACATCCCTTTCAAGGCATAGGATAATCGATGCCCATGCTTCGAGTCCGACTCCTCGATCCTCATCGGATATATCCTTGTACTTCTTCTCTTTTCGGTAAAGCCTTGTGCAATTTTACGAAATCGGTGAGTTTTCATCGCATCCTCCAATAGGAAAAATTATTCTTCCCATTGAACTTTTCAATCTCGAATTTTCCTACTTTGGCCGATTCTTGGTAGGCGCCATTCTCGTTTATATTAATAAATCAAGCTTCTCTCAAAATTATCGAGCACCGGCTCAAACCGGAAGTTACACCACTCACGGAATAAACTCGATACCAATTATTGGGATGGGACACCCATGCGCCGGCGATATCGACGAGAAGGCGCGATTATATATTCTGTTTCGCGAAGGAAACAAGAATAGAAAGCAAATATCTCAACAAAGTGAGATATCTACTCTTCCTCTCAACGATCTTAGGGTGAATCGAGGAGCGCAAACAATAGCAAATCTGCGTAAGCGGTAAAGACCACGAGATTTCGTGGTTGGAAACTTTACTGCGTCGCGGGGCAACACAAATAATTTCTTATTTGACCACGAAATTACATAGCGCGAAGCGAGAAGATTTCAAACTTGAGATCTCTCAAAATCTGCGATGTGATTATCTTAAAATCAGCGCTCTAATTTTCTCTTACCACAGCTTGCGCAACTTCTCCGTTTATGAAACAAACTCCTCCTCCCCTTTAACTTGGCCGATGTGGGACTAAATTTTTTTTTTACTGTCGCGAGCCGCCATGAATTCGTGCCCACGAATTCGTTCACGTGGGTGTAGCCCCCACGGTGTCGCGCGAGCCATCACGAATTCGTGCCCACGAATTCGTGATACCAGCGGTCACGTGGGTGTGTCCCCCACGTGGCCCCCATGTTCACAGAAATATGTACAAATAAAGGAGAGGCGCCCACAGTAATTCTATCAGGATATTTCTCGCTAATAGGGGCAGCTCCAGCCCGTCTCCTTTCTGAAATATAGAATGCTAATTTTAGAACTAAAACGAGAGAAACTAAGCTAATACTAAAGGTTAAAAGCTTAGACTCATATATGGATTACGATTTATGTCGCAATAGCCAATAGCAAGGACCTTAATCTCAGAATGGATAATGTAACTATCAGTTAGACATGTGCAAAATGTTTGTATTACATCAAAAGTTCGTGAGACATAGAAAGACATTGAACTAGCAACCTCAGTTTATGCACCAGCTCCTAAGCATAGAAGAAGTAACAAGTTTTTATAATCCACGAAACAAGTCCATATGAAAAGTCCTACATAGAAACATACTAGACTTATCTGTTAGAAACAACAAATTATAAGAGATCTTTCACTAAGATTCATGTATTAAATATCTTGTTTATTTCAGCCCTCTTCACCGGTCAAATTAGCATCTCTAGCTTGACTTCGCTATGCTAATACTTAAGCAACCTATTTGTCAGCATGTATAAGACATTAAATATTATGCCAATGATGGATAATGCCACAAATCTTTGCTCCATTCCTTAAAAAGCATCCATTACCAGCTTCACTTCTTAGAGCTAACCACTCAAAAAATAACCTCTCAATCTCCTAGCATCTCCATGGCCCAACTCCTCTTCCTTCTCCGCTCAACCATTCTCACGCCGCCATCATCTCTGCGGCCGCGACTGCCACTCGAACTGGTCTCACCATCAACCTCATCGACCGCTTCTCACCGGGCTCCCCTTTCTACTCTGGCAACCTCATCAAATACCAACTTCCACAAAAACTCATCAAACAATCCTGAACAAACATCACATATATCAAACAGTCAATTCATATGTAAAATGATCAATCCAACATCACCACCATCTGCCCACATGTTACCCGTGCAGATAGCGAAATATACCTCGCCTTTGTATCCATCGGCATTGAAGATACTAAGAAATCCTACTACCTCGCCATGGATGCCGATAGTAGGCTCACTTGGATGCAATGTGTCCCTTGTAACCCCTGCTTCACTCAAAGGTCCCCAATGCTTAACCCCGGAAGCTGGACAATCCAAGCGGGCCTGCTTGTCATTGGAGCCCAAGCCGGATCCCAAGCCGAAGCTTGTGCCGAAATCATTGGCGAGCCAAGTTCGTGAAATGGAGGATTAGAACAAGAGCCTCCACGACATCATCAAGAATCTGAGGGTTGAGACCGTCGGCTCTCACTAATTCCAATGCTCGTATGCTCTGCAATCTCAACAAGGTAGAACGCGAGTCTTGGAGCCTCAAGTGTGGATCGGTGGTTTGTTCGACTCTAGCGAAAAAAGAGTGAATGTTTAAATTTTTGAAATTTTTTTAAAAACGATTAAAAAAGAAAAAGGTCTCCCTATTCGTGCAATTCATTCTGATCATGGAGGTGGATTTGAAAATAAATTTGAAGAATTTTGTGCTAATAAAGGTATCACTCATGAGTATTCTCCTCCTCGAACACCACAACAAAATAGGGTTGTTGAGAGGAAGAATTGAACTTTACAGGAAATGGGTCGAATAATGTTAAATGAGTATAAATTGTCGAAGCACTTCTGGGCGTAAACAGTTAATACAACATGCTATGCAAGTAAAAGAGTTTATCTTTGACTAATATTTAATAAGACCACTTAGGAACTTTATTATCAAATATCCCACAATGTTTTATATCTTCGTGTTTTTGGTAGTAAATGCTATCTTTTGAATGCAAAAAATCAATTAGGGAAATTTAGTTATAAAGTTGATGCGTGTGTATGTTCTTGGTATACTCTTCTTATAGTAAAGCTTACAGAGTTTACAAAGAAAAAAAAATTCTTGAAGAGTCTATTCATATCAAATTAGATGAAACTCACACTTCTCTTGGTTTGGTTGATAATGTAGATGACTCCCTTGTGATGAATCCGAATGATCGGATTGAACAAGAAAACATATTGGAGGAGAGAGAAGAAACCTCAAGAGGAAACAGGGGACAAGAATGAGAACATATCCCCTGAAGCTTTAGAAGCTACTCAAAATCCAAGATATTCAGAAAATCAATAAATTATTCCAACAAGAGATCATCTGAAAAGAAATCATCAACCATCTACTCATTTGAATTATTATTATTATTCTATGTCAATACAAAGATAGGTGAAGGTAAAATTCTCAATCTTTTCTTAGAGTTACATGCTTATGTGAATTTCATATCGAAATAGAACTAAAAATGTGAATGAAGTTATCAATGATGAAACTTGGATAATTGCAATGTAAGAAGAACTTAATCAATTGAAGGAATAAAGTATCGAATTTTGTTTCTAAACCTTAAGATCACCTAGTGTAGGAACTAAATGGGTCTTGAAAACAAATTGGATGAATATGATAGCGTCGTCAGAAATTAGATGAGATTTATTGCTAAAGGTTACAACCAAATAGAAGGTATCGATTTTGATGAAACTTTTGCTCTAGTTGCTAGCCTTGAAGCTATTGGAATCTTTCTTATTTTAGCTTGTTATAAAGGATTTAACCTCTATCAAATGGATATTAATAGCACCTTTCAAAATACTTTTCTAAAGGAAGAAGTCTATGTAGAATGACCCTCAGGTTTCATTGATCATGCTTTTCAAGATTATGTATATAAGTTATTAAAGCTTTGTATGGTCTTAAACAATCACCTCTAGCTTGGTATGATTGTTTAAGTTCTTATTAACCATGAACATAATTTTAAAAAGGGTTTGCTGACAATACCTTATTTGTTCAATTTCTTCAAAAATATATTTTTATTTTGCAAGTATATGTCGATGATATTATTTTCAGAGTTACTAATAAGGATCTTTGTCATAAGATTAAAAAGTTGATGTAGGACGAGTTTGAGATGAGCATAATGGGAGAGCTGAAATATTTTCTAGGGTTTTAGGTGAAGCAAACAAAAGATGGAGTATTTGTCTCATAAGAGAAGTATGTGAAAGAGCTTCTAAAATGTTCAGTACGAATAATTTGAAAGCTGCTTTAACCCTAATGAGCGCTTAAACAAAGCTTACGAAGGATGAGACGGGAGTGTTAATTAATGAAATGAGATATCGCGAAATGATTGGTAGTCTCTTATATTTTACTGTTTCTCATCCTGACATTATATTTTCTCTGTGTTTTTGTGCAAAATTTCAAACAAATCCTAAAGAATCATGCTTAGAAGCTGTATATTAATATTCTGATATTTAATTGGAACACAAAAAATTGATTTATAGTTTCTAATGAGTAATTCTTTTAATTTTTTTTGGATATTATGATAGTGATTATGCTGGGTGTCATACAGATAGGAAGAGCACTAGTGGTACAGTACATCTTTTAGGACATTCTATAATTTATTGGTCAAGTAGGAAATAAAACTATGTAGCTTTTTCTACTATAGAGGTCGAGTATATTGCATTAGGCAGTTATTGTGCACAAACCTTTTGGGTGTCTTTGACTCTGCAGGATTGTGGCATCATCTTTAAGATAGTTGCTCTTATAATTGATAATAAAAGTGCTATTAATTTGAGTAACATCCCGGTGTACCATTCATGCACAAAACACATAGATTTTTGACATCATTTTGTTAGGGATGACATTGCTAGGAGAATATTCAAATAGGGTTTGTGCCTACCTATCAGTAACTTGTAGATATTTTTACAAAACCTTATCTTTTAGTATATAAGTTTGATTATATCACACGAGGTTAAGATATATTTTAAAACTATATGTATATATTTTTGCACACAATGATCAAAATATGATTACTTGAGACATTATTTCATGAGATATTTCATGTTATATTTTTGCACACCTAGTTTTATATTTATCACGTTTTGTAATATGAAATAGTGGTAAAGAGTTTTATATTTTGTTCATAAAATATTTTTGGGTGTATCAAGAGGTATTGAGCTCATTTTTAAATTGAATAAAGCACACATCTACTCTTTATATGTACAAAAGTACATTTGTGTAAATAAAAGAGTGTATTTGTGAAATCGATCAAAGATCCACACTCTTACAAAATCCATGGAAAATTGAGTGTTTTTGTTAAAAGATGCTTATAGACCCACACTTGTGGATTATGTTTGTGCATATCTCAAAAGGGTAATCATCCCGTACTAAATATTTGATATATTTAGATATGGTGTACATTACTTGCTAAACACTATCGTTCTTCCTCTTCAATCTTATACGGTTGAGGTGATAGGGCGACAATTTGGTCCTTAGTTTCAAAGGTCGAGATAGTCCAGGTCTTGTTATTGCTCACTATTCCCTTTGTTATATCTGAATTTATTTTATGAACTAGTATAATCGGTTTCACTATTTGTTTCACATATTTCATAATGATATTTAATCATTTTGTCTGTGATTTTTGATATGATTTCATTCATGATTCATGTGTTTTGTGATTAGATTTTAATCCATTATGCTATTTTCTATATCTTTTTTGTGTGAATCGAAGCGTATTTCTCTTCCTTACACCTTTGGATGATTTTTATCTGAATTTCTCGAGTATAAAGTATAACCATTAGTGTGTTTTCAATTTTGCTACTAATAAAAGGGGATAAGTTTTTGTGTGAAATTTGAAAATTTTGATGTTCTTTGCATGAGTGGAGTTTTTTAACTAAGTGATTTCAAGTAGTTTCATAATTTTGATTTGCTTTGAAATTTTTTGAAACACTCGATGCATAATTTTAGGGCGAGCTTTATAATACCTGTGCTTGATACGCTTTTCATGAATGCATATATGTAGAGGGAGCTTTGCATATCATTTTTTTTCTGCATGAAGGTGTACATGTTCTTATTGTTATTGTTTATATATCTCAAATATGCATGTACTATGGAGTTTTTAATTTTCAAGTTTGTTGTTATCAAAAGGGAGAGATTGTAAGGACGTTGTTCGTACAATATCTCTTATTTGAGTAACAAGAAACTCTCATTTGGTTCTAATATTTATTTGAGATGGTATAATACAAGTGAATACATGTATAAGATGTGTACGAGGTGAAAATCAGTTCAAACGCTGATTTCAGCCATCGTACAATTGATGGTCATCAGGGACCCATCGATGGTTGAAGGCTCATCGATGGTTATAGGTACCAATTAATGTTTTCCAAAGACAGCAATTCAAACCATTGATGGTTTACAAGAACTCATTAATAGTTATGAGCAACCATCATTGGTAAAGTCCGCTAATTGCGGATTTGATAGTTAATCACAGTCGTTCGTCATTCCTCTTGATCTCCAAACTCTACTATGTTTAGGATATCTATTTCCTGATCAATTGAAGGCTATATGATTGAAAGAGATAGAAAGAGGAGAGAGCTTTAGGGGTTTGATTTGAGAAGATATTACATTGAAGATTTTGACCCTCGGAGCCTCAACAAACTCTTTCTCGTCGTGGTCAACATCTTCGAATCATTTCAATAAGAAGAGTTGCCTTTGGTTTCATCATTTACACTGTTCTTCATCCAACTTCACTTTGGTTCATCGAAGGACGGTTTGTTAATTGAAAAGGTTTATAAAATCTTTCATATTTTACTACGCTTAATTGTGTTAGATTGGTTTATTTCAAAATTGTTTTTGTAGTGTACTTAAGTCAGTGATAATTGAAGGTTTGGACTAGCTAGGGCTAGGTGTGTTTACTCATTTGGAGAGTTAGGTTAGGCGACTTATTTGAGTTATATTTCAGGATGCGGTCTTGATAAGTCTACTGAATTAGGTTGTGACTCAGGAGAACTCTTGGCATAGTGAGAAAGTCCCTTCATGAGAAGGAAGAGTGGACATAGGATTGTTATCCGAACTACTATAAAAATATTGTCTGTCCTTGATTGGTTGTTTATTTATCATGGTTCGTTTTTATTTCATCTATTCTGCTACATATTCTATATGTTAAGCAAAAAATAGTAGCAACCCTAGTCACCCCCCTCTGGGCATGCATCTCAGGTCCAACATTACTTTTGTAGCTAATGATGTAGACAAAACCATGTGTATTTTACAAAGGCCATTGACCGTAATAAAAATGAATTGACATGTTTCCATTTGCAGCGTCGAAAGATTCATTTCGGAAATAGATATGTTTAAATCAAGTTGTGTGGATCCACATTGACTTCAAAAAACAAACTACACTAATTTTTTTGTTTTTATATCTATATCAATTTTTAATATAAAAAAGATATTCATAAGTCAATTATTTGTGAATATATACTCTAAATTAATAAAAACTAGCATTTGGAAGTATTGGTGCTAGATAGGTGATAAAATAATTTCTTATGATTACACCAGTCATGCATCCATAATATCAGTAATATGTGCATAAACCATTCCATTATTTTACCACTTACTAGAAACTTTTTTGACTGTATTGGTTTGCACGCTAGTTGCGGACCCGGATATTGACTCCCTTGTAAGCACCCCTTTCTAGGGATACTATTCAGATCTAGTTCATAGATTCTATCATAGAGCATTGAGAATGTTACCTTATCTTCTTGTTTTTTTGTAATTTAGATATTTGGCCTGGTCACGATGTTTTGTTGAGGTATTCTTATGTAGTTGTTTATTTTATGATGTCAAACATATGTAGCCGAGAGGACTATGATTATGTACTTGTTCCAGAGTACTCTTTTATCAAACTAGTGATATTCTATCTTTTGTAGATTAGTTATCGATGGGACTTGTGTTGCAGTATTTCTTTTTTTATTGCTTTTGCTTTTGACTCTACTTTCATTTGTGGGATGTTATGTGATGTTATTCTGGATGTTGGTTATATTGATGTATATACCGATCATTCACTAGTCTTTAGTATATGCTTTTGTGCGGAGTTTGGCCCAATTGCATATATGCCTAGCCGAGTCACATGCCCACGACATGATATTGGGTCACAAAGGAAAACCTGATCAAGAATAAAGTATGATAAACCAATAAAGAGATCAAGTATCCACATGTATTGAGTCATGACGACTTGCTTTAATATTTGGCGGGCATATTTTGATTGCTTTGCAAACCTAGTCGGAGGGGACTCCTGTATAATGGATATTTTCGTTAGATTGAGTTATTTGGGCCTAGGGCATAACATATTATGAAAATATTCATGTGGATTAATTAATGGGGGGAAACTTGACATCTCATAGATAATGTGTGGCCTGAGATTGTATTTTAGCGCTAGTGCTAGATGAGTCTCTGCACATAACCCAAGTAAATTAAGAATTCATGTAAAGTTCCCAGTGGGGACACCATACAGACATTATCCCGTGAGAGTTTTTCCGAAACAATATTAAATAAAATCTGAGTATAGTTCGATGCACACACTACCTTTGCATCACACTCTAGGTTATAAGCGCACTCTTGCTTGTGTTATTTATGTCGTTGTTTCTTTGGTTATCTGCTAGTTTTATTTGATGATCGAGTTTCCAAGATGCATGTTTCTTATTCATGAAAGAAAGTAAAGAGACACCATTATATAGTCTTCCTTATGTTTTCACTAGTCAGGCATTCATGATGCATGTTATATGTACACAAATCACTCCTTTATTTTACCACTTGCTAGATGGCTTTCTGACTGTTCTGTTTTATGCACCAGTGGCGAACCCAGATACCTTACCTATGTTTTTAGGAATGTTGGAGTCCAGTGATCTTCAGTAATGGGGATTCACCGAGTAGCTCTTCTATCTGTTTATCCATTTCTGTTTCAATATGTGTTTAGACTTTGTTATCTATGTTTTCTCTTTTACTGCTTTGTCGAACTCTAATATATTAGTTGTTCCATTTATCATTTTAGTTGTACCATAGAAATGGCTAAGTGTTAATCCCATTCCATGAGATGACACTTGTCTCAAATAAACTGTATGCCAACTTGAACCGACATCATGAAGGCCGAGTCAAAAGGCGTCTTCACTCGGGCCCAGCTACTAAAACTTAGTTCGTTATCACTCGGTCGATCAAGTCGAGAGGCAGCCCCATTTAGAGTAGCCTAGTCAAAAGGCGTCATTTCTCGGCCCCCTCAAAAAGTCGAGACAGAAGGCGATCTTTTTCGATGCCATCAGTGATAGCCAGCCACCATCGCATTAAATGTACTGTCGGAGTTATCATTACATCCCTGCCAAAAGTCTTAATGACTCATCGGACCTTGACAACACCTTATCCCCTATCACCGTCGTATTAATCACAAAGGTGACTCAGACCACCCACTGTTGCCACCTATAAAATATCAGTCGAATAAGCTGACTGCTTGGACTCGGCCAAAGTTACACAACTGCCCTACTGGATCGGCTATAAGTAGGCACATTGCCTACTGCATAGAGGTACGTAATTTTTTATAATATAACACACATCAATCATACTTTTTCTCCTCCACTTAAGATCAATACTGACTTGACCGTCAAATGAACCCCTGGAGAACCCAACTCCGATCCTCTTAAATTTTATTTGTGTGTAGGATCGAACCCTCCACTCAATAATCAACCATCAAAGAAGATTGAGGGACCCTAAACTCTCCATGATCTACACTAAACTCCACCATTAAATATCTAACATCAATAGTTTAGCGTCCACTGTGGGGCCTCTTTTTTCTCTTTACACAAGATGGCCGATTCTGATCATCCACATCGATCATTTATTCCTCCTACCAGAGATATACCTAATACAAGCTACGTCACTCAGGCCTAGTTAGAAGAATCCGCAAGAAGAATTTCTCAATCTTTTCAGCAACAATTTTCTTCTTTTATAAATGAACTTCTTAGCTGGATTCCTTCTCCACAACCCCCTCCATCGGTCGCTGCTCCTCCCTCTGAAGAACAATCTGAATAGTAAACACGAGAGGAACGAACCAAATATACCACTCCTCCACCTTGCCATCAGACTCGCTTTGCTACTCATCCCTGACAACCACCTCAATTCATGGAGGCAACCGGTGAGAGTTCCAGTTTTGACCATGAGCACGCCACATGGATGATGTCGTGCGGCGATAGACATCCTTACAATACTCCAGGCCTCTCCACCACTAATTTTGCATCTGGTTACGACTGGACATTCAACACTGTTGAAGACATCATTGGTGGGAACACTCCGCTTGCTGACTAGATCATGAACACTCCATGCACCAAGTTCAAAATGCTTCACATTGAAAACTACAAAGGCGAGGGAGATTCAAAAGAGCACGCACAAAGTTTCTATGATCTAATGTGCATGCAATAAGTGAGTGATCCTATCATATGTAGAGCTTTCCCAATCACCTTAACGGGAAGCATCAAGATGTGATGGAACTCCATGGATAAAAAGTCTATTCACAGCTTTGAGTAGCTTAGCCAATGGTTTGTACACCATTTTTTGGCCGACACCAAGAAGAAGGCACCCTCTTCCCGCCCTACTATAGATAAAATAGAAACTAGGTGAAAGCCTAAGAGACTACTTCAAGATATTTCAAGCCAAAAGGCTAGAAGTTGAAGATCTTGGCAACATGGTCGCCATGGCCGTGATCTCTGCAGGGTTGGAAGATGATAAGTCGTCTAACTCACTCATCATAGACGGTCTGACCAACTTTGACCAAATCATGGCCAAAGCTCGATCACACATGGATGCCGAAGATAGTCAAGCCTACAAGAAGGCGGCCTGACGAGAAGCAGCTAAGGCGGAGTCCTCTCAAGAAAAGAAAATAGAGAAAGATTCTTACAAAGCTAACCCAGGCCTACCCGGGCCGACAATAAGGATCAGAAGAGAGAGGCAATCAAGAAACTAGCCTTTACTCCCCTCAACACTTCTCCCACATAGGCTCTTTACTTAATTCAAAGAAAATGACACCTTACTACTACTACCCCCCGCATGAAGTCGGATCCCCAGTCCAGAGACCTCAAGCAATATTGCTAATATCATAAAGATCGCGACCATCACACTGATAATTGTAGAGTTCTCCAAAGAGACATCAAAGACTAGATACAGGGACTGCTCAAAAAGCTCATCTCTCGACAAGACAGAGGGGAACCAGCCTCGGAGAAGTCAGAGAGAAGAGGATCAAGATCAAGATAGCCCTGTCACCAATGTCAACAAGATGATCAACCCAGAGAGACAGGCAGTTGAGGTATCATCAACACTATTAGTGGTGGTCGATAGCAGGAGGGATTTCTGACAACACTCGAAAGAAGTATGCTCGACGAGCATTAGAAATAAACTTCTGTGAGAAGAAGCCAAGGACGTATCAGCCTATTTCCTTAAGCAACACTGATCTGAGAGGCATGGAGACCTCCCATGATGACCCCATTATTATATCGGTTGAGATTAATGGCTTTCAAGTCAAAAGAATCTTAGTGAATACTAGAAGCTCCGCCGACATCCTATTTATGGAGGATTTCAACCAAATGGGGATCAACAAGTCAGACTTGCGACCCTGCCCAAGTGCTCTTATTGGGTTCTTTGGACACTCAATCCAACCAGAGGGATTGATCACTCTTCCTCTAGTAGTTGGTGAATATCCTCGCTAGTCTGTAATCCAAACCCAATTCTTTGTGATGGACGTGAAGTCCACCTACAACATTATTCTCGGAAGAACTTTCTCGAATAACCTACAGGCGGTCCCATCCACTTATCATCATATGATGAAGTTCCCAACCCCAGAAAGAGTCGGTTTCATAAGAAGTAATTAGTAGGAGGCAAGATCATGCTATCTACTCATGTTATCTAATGTGGTGCTGGTCAAGAAATCTACCAGCAAGTGGAGAATGTGTGTGGACTTCACGGACTTAAACAAAGTTTACCCGAAGGATAGCTATCCCTCTCAAGGATCGATCAATTGGTTGACGAGAGCGCCGACCATGAATTGCTTTGTTTTATGGATGCTTTCTCTGGATACAACCAGATCATGATGGCGGAAAATGACGAAGAGAAGACTTCCTTAATTACAAACAAAGGGACCTATTGCTACAGAGTGGTGCCCTTCGGTCTCAAGAATATAAGGGCCACTTATTAGAGATTGGTCAACAAAATATTCAAACCCCTAATTGACCGCAATGTGGAGGCATATGTGGATGACATCCTTGTGAAATCAAAGCAAGTAGTCTCTCATGTATCGGACCTTGAAGATACTGTCTCCGTCCTCTGACAATTCCGCATGAAGCTCAACGCAGCCAAGTGCGTCTTCGGTGTGCAATTGAGCAAATTCCTTGGTTTTATGATCACCCAACGGGGCGTTGAAATCAACCTCGAGAAGATAGCCACCATAAAGTAGTTGCCCGAACTCCGCCTATTGAAGGACGTCTAGAAGCTAAACAGCAAGATAGCTGCTTTAGGCCGGTTCCTTTCGAAGTCGGCCGAAAGAAATCTCTCCTTCTTTAAAACTTTGAGAGAAAACAAGGAGTTGAAGCAAGGCGTTGGCTGGACAGCAGAATGTAGTGATGCCTTAACTGACATCAAAAAATATTTGAGCACCAAACCTCTGTTAAGCTAACCCATAGATGGAAAAACTTTGTATCTCTATTTAGCAATCTCACAGGAAGTAACAAGTTTTGTTTTAATTCGGGAAGAAGATAATACGCAAAAGTCTATATATTATGTCAGCCGGATTTTGAAGGCGGCCGAACTCACCAGCATAGCAAGCTTGGCCTCTTTAACCTGCGAAGTTCCTTCATGTGTAACTTCTAGTGTTTTCCAAGTTTCCTCTGTAGGCGTTAAAAAATACTTACAAGATCCCCGAAACCAACTCGTGACGGGGAGTCGGCGAATGACAACTCATCAAATGATACGGACGTCGAATCGTTAAGACGCCAACCCGACGGCAAATCCACAATACAAGCACGGCGAACCGACTTGAACGCATCGACTTTCGTGACCGCTGAACCGAACGAACCAAGAATTAGTCGAAATCAAGTACTGACGAAAACCAAGCCCGAGATGAAAAAGCGCCGGGCAGCACCTCGGCCAACTTGGCGGCGAACCTCGCCTTTGGCGAACCTCGCCTTTGGCGAACCTCGCGTTTGGCGAACCTCGGTTCATTTTGGCGAACCTCGCGGTTTGGCGAACCTCGGTTCATTTTGGCGAACCTCGCGGTTTGGCGAACCTCGCGGTTTGGCGAACCTCGGTTTGGCGAACCTCGCCTTTGGCGAACCTCGGTTCATTTTGGCGAACCTCGGTTTGGCGAACCTCAGCGGTTTGGCGAACCTCGGTTCATTTTGGCGAACCTCGCCTTTGGCGAACCTCGCCTTTGGCGAACCTCGCCTTTGGCGAACCTCGGTTCATTTTGGCGAACCTCGGTTCATTTTGGCGAACCTCAGCGGTTTGGCGAACCTCGGTTCATTCGGTCGAACCTCGTGTTCACTTGGCGAAAATCATATTTTAGAGAACCTGCGTGTTTGCTTCCACCTCGCCAGTGGTCGAGGTGGTTCTACCACTTGATGGAATGCCCGGCCAACTTTGTCGAGGCACTAACTTGGTCGGAGGCACCTCGCCAACTTAGCCGAGGCACTCGACCAGTGGCCGAGCCACCTTGCGGTCGGTACAAACCCCGACTTGTATAAATAGGGGGTCTCTTTGTTCGGCGGGCTGAATTTTGGACTTCGTTGGATCTTGAAGCGGAGGACTTGGCGTTGGATCTTGAAGCGGAGGACTTGGCGTTGGATCTTGGCGAAATTGGGACTTCGGATTTTTGGGGAATTTTGGACTTGGTGGACTTGGGTTGGATTTTCGATATCGAGAGAGCTCTCAGATCTACGAAGGCCGACGCGACGGTTCGAAAGCACCGGGCGAGCACAAGTCCGTCGACGTCGGATCTACAAATCGCGAGGTAAGCAAACTCGGTCGGCTACGATCAAGCAGTTGATTTTCTAGTAGATCTCACCGCTCGTGATCCTCTCCTTCCGTGAGTGTGATCCCGGCGATCCTCTCCCGTGAGTGTGATCCCCTTAGAGCATCGTTTCCTTCGTGAAGCGAGCCCCTTCACGCCCAGAAGTTCCGCAACCCTGCCCTCACCGATCGAATTATGCTGCGGTCCACTGGACGCATTCAAGTCCCCTGCGACAGTAAAGAACCCACGCAAGCCGGTGATCTCGATATAACAGATCCTCGTGGTTTGTTCATAAAGGAAAAAGTTATAATTTTTATTTCCATTGTACTTTAAAACAAAAGGCATTTTTTTGAATTTTGTTGTAGGCCAAAGAAGCTGTAAGCGAATTCAAGGACAATGAATAACAAATCAACTTTCCCCAACAAGCCGGGCGCATCAATGCTGGGAGCCACCATCGAGGTCGCCGCGTCGCGAACCGCTGATCCTTATCCCGTGGAGGAAGAGGTTGAGTTCGAGTTCGACCAGGAGAAGTTCGAGGTACCTATCCTCACCCTCCTCGAGATCGGTTCCCCGCCGCTCCAAGAAGGTCTCGCTGCAAGGAGAACCCGATGGGCCTCCGTTGTAGAGCCCCAGGATGGCGAGTTCAATCCCGCTGCCGCAGGTAGCGAAAAATCCCCTTCGCCGGCCGAAGTCACGATTTCAACAACGCGAGATGAGCGCCGATGGCGCCCGCTCTCCAGCGAGCCGCCAAAGGCTTACGACATGAGCATGGCGCAAATACGCCAAGGCGTGCAATCCATGGATGGGGTCCGCTCTGAAAGCGGATCTAAGATCCAGATTACGCAGAGGCTCCACCAAGCAATCGACGGTTCATCCAAGCTGTCAACCAACGAGTGGGTCCGTGTCAAACGGAACCGCTCCACGCTTCAGGAGCGTATCCGGAAGCGTCGTGCACTTCTTGCACAGGCACGAGCGTTGGTACAACAAGCTCGTGAATTGAAGAAGGAGGTGGTGAAGAAGCGTAACATACCACGGGTTTGGAGGCCCAAATCTAGCGTGCTCCAACCCGGTAGCACGGCCTCAAAAGCTAAGATTGCCAATATTCCACTTCCTATCGCGGTGCTTAAGCCAAAGACCGCAGGCGTTGCAAACTCAGCGCCAAAGTCCAAGTCCGACGGCTCCAAAGTCAGCGCTCAGACTGAACCGTATGGCCGACATAGCCTACCACCACCAAACCAACTATCAAGGATCGTGCGGGTCCTCACGAGAGAATCATGGGTCACTTCTCATGCGAGGAGGTCGCACCAGCTCAACAAGGACAAGAAGACTCCTGCAGCCCCTCTATCGGTTGAAAGTCGAAGTCAGAAGTCTGGCGAGACTTCACACTCACCGCAGCGAGGAAGTCAAGGCGAGTCACTTTCGGCAGTTTTGACGAAATAATTCATCCTCGGAAGAAGACGTTATACCCGAGAGATCGTGCCAACACACAGTAGGTTACTCCGGCACTCATGCCGATGAGTTATATTATCGTACTGGGGGTATGAAGAAGGCTCGAAAGAGCTCTCCCAGCTCGTCACAATCCTGTTTGTGCTCTAAGCTCATCAAAACGGTGCTCTCAGAGTGTAATTGCTGTCAAGAAACTCCAGAAAGAGTTTCGGTCTTCCAGAGACTTAGCACCGACACGTCAAGACCTAGGTCAAGGCGGCTCCGCAGAAGGATGGCATCCCGAGAAGATGAATTGTCAGAGGTCACTAATAATATGACCAGCAAAGAACCATCGTCACGGGCTATTCCCAGCGTATCGCAACGGCTAACTCGCTTTATGTCCGGGACTATCCGACGTCCATAATGACAAACTGAAAGGGATACCCGCGGAGGATGATCGTCGGATATTGGCTCCATAATCGCCTCGATCATCTTGTATCTAGTGAAGGAGCCCCCAAGAAACGCTTTATGATCAAGCATCAAGTGGCTAAAATGCTAGACAAAGTGTTGGCTAAACAACGGAAAACTTCAAGCTAGAGATGGATTTGGCCATGCATGACGATGAGAGAAATGCGACCAACAGATCAAGCCTTGACAAAGCATCGAGGTGAATCGAGTCGCCGATCGACGCCGATCAAGATGACAACATTCGACCAGAGGAAGCACAAGAGGATGATAACCTCCAACCACGCAACGCGCACATAACGTAGATGTTGTTGCTCATGAGAGCGAGAAAATCAAAGACCTCGAGAGCAAAATCAACTCATTGATTTCGCTCAAGAGGTGAAGAAGACGGTATTCCTTGCCCATACAGGGGTGGGAATCAATCCCATACGATCAAAGTTTAACTTAATAAACTTTACACCATTTGTGGGAAGGGTTCCCCGACGCACTTGATTTACTTCAAATCGCACCTGAGTCATATCTGGAAATGAGCCACGATGGTTCGGTCATTCGTTGGTACCCTACGAGTCAGCTTCGATTGGCCCGCCTCGCCGTGGAGCATTCAATACCGGGACGACATGGAGTCTAGCTTCCTCACCAATTTCTTCGGCGGCGATACAGAAGTATCGATCGGCACATTACTCGGCAGCGAAGGGCGGGCTGTGGACATCTTTGTCAAGCGATTTGAACAAGGCAATGAAGCTGTCGGGATCAATAACGAGAAGTTCATCCTCGGACACGCCACAACAACTTGTCGATAGGCGTGCTTTCGAGCAATGGGGACAGACCGCCTATAACGGAAGGACTTGAAGGTTCGTGGAAACAAAGGCGAAAAGATTCCTCAAGAGGAAAAGGAAAGAGGCCAGACACCGAAGTTCTGCTGCAATTTTGTCCCACGCTGCAAAGGGAAAAGAGCAAGACGGTGGTTCGCGAACCAAGCGTTCAACTCCAACCCCAAAGAAAAGCAGCACAGAAGAACAACGGGCCAAGAACAGTAACAATCAACGTGGCAACCTCGGGCCACGTAAACAGAAGGCCTCGTGAGCCGTGATTCCCAAGTCCTATTCCTTGGGTGGACTTCAGACTGCCTCTTCAAATATCTTGTCGAAAATAACAAGATCAAACTCCCTCCGATTCAATCAAGAGGAAGCAATGAGGACGAAGCGACCCAAAATATTGCGCGTATCACGGGGCAATTCATCACCCACTAAATCTGTTTCACCTTAAGGATAAAATCCAAGCTTTAATTGGCGTAGGGTCATCACTATGAAGTCGTCCAAAGAAAGAAGGTCGAGCAAATCACGGTGTCCATAAGCTTTGGGTCGCTACATTGACATGGTTTGAACCCAAACCCGATGGTCAAAGTCGCAATGAAGGCGGTGAATGGCGACCCATACAAACAACGCCGAAAGGACTTGTATCATATCTGACCCCAAATGGCGAAGTCACATGGATCCACCGGACACAGCTTGAGGATGAGCAATGGGTAGCCTCTTCTTCATTGAAGAAAAATCAAAGCGAAGGAAAGGCATGCAATGCTACTCCGCAAGTCCGAGGGAGATGACGAACAGTGGTAACATTCCACCGTCCGGCGGGGAACTCAAACCCACGCCACCGTGAGCGGACACGCAGTACAAATATAAGTACCGGAAGTCCCGACCCTAAGGCCAAGACGCCGCCGAACCGGGTGCCAACGATTCCCCTCACTCAGCGTGAAAGCGCCTTGGCGGTGGTACGCCAAAGAAGCCACGCAAGCAGCCACAAGAAGTTCACCTCGGCGGTCTCGGTTCAATCACGATTAGAAGAGACAAGCCGGAAGCCCCAACGCCCATATCGCTTCGACGCTATGGCCCAATTGGCTAATATTCCGCAAGGATCACTCTTACTTAACCGCTGCGCTTGTCAAAAGAGACAAGAGAAGCTCTTCAAGAGGCCACAGGCGATTCGAGGTTTTCGCTTGATTAAGCCAAGTCCAAGAGTCGGCCCAACAATGCAACCTCGCGGCTAAACACTTTCCTGCATCACTTTTACAAAGGATGATATGCACGAGGAATTCCAAGCACGACGGGCTGTACTTCACGGGTATATTGGCTCGGTGAAGTTAAGGATCCAAGTCGATCCGGTTCCACAGGAGCATCATGCCCTGCGCCTCATGTATCATCTTGAATCCCTCAAGAAGTCGGCATCAACAGCACGATGATCTACGGATTTAACACTAGCGGTCTCTACCGGGTAAAATTCAATAAAGTGCCAAATGGGGACTTAAAGTCGAAGTCACGCTATGTGATTGACGCAGAGACTTCCTATAACTTATTGTTGGAGTCGACCTTGGATCCACAAGAACGTTATAGTCCCATCTACTCTTCATCGTGTCTCAAATATGTGAACCACGAATAATGAGTCAAGGCGGTGGTCGCGGACAAATAACCGTTTAGGGGATGGAGAATTATTTCAGCGATTCTCTCCTCTATGGTAATGAGTCGAAAGCAGAATCATCGGCCCAAAGCACGGACAGCGGTGAAGAAGGCGTCACGAAGCGGGCTTGGTTATAGTGGAGGTTTTGTTTTAAATGACATTGTACCTTGTAATCAATCTTGGCGATGAAGAATGCGTCGGATGAGCATTGTAATTGGCAAATTGCCGATGAATCAATAAATGGCGATTTAGAGTATCCTTTGTCTTTGAATGATGTGATGGCGAGGTTTATACAATGATCGAGTTGCACACCAACTCGTTCATCTTGCTTTACACAAAAGCAGTTTCGAGACTCCTTTGGGACAGCACTCGTCATCCCACGAAGATCGTGTAGTGAAAAAGACTTGGTTTATGGTAAAGGAGATGCAGTTCCAGCGCCGAATCATTTCTTAGAAAATGATGAAGACGACAATGGGCCTATCCTCCACACATTCAGATATAGTCCAAAAACACTGGGTATCATGAAGAAGTGGGGGTACGACTTGACACAAGGGGAAGGTCTATGTTTCGGACGAGGCCCTCGAACCCCTCCTAAAGCGGCATATGTCCCAAGAGGGAAGCCGGATAATTACTATGCATTTAGAAGGGGATTGGGATATAAATCCTCCTCAGAAGATGAATGCTCATGGCTGATTGATAATAATCCACCCGAGGAGGGAGACGGACATTCGTCTAATTCTTCGGCTTGGGATTCTGACACCAGCCTCGGAGAAGCTTTCAAGGTTTTGATGTCGAATATGGCTACGGTCGATCCTGTTACTATTGAGGATGATGAAGATATGCCAACATGGGAAGACCCATGGATCCATCAACTCAAAGAGCAATTTGGGGATAGATTTGAACAAAGAGAACCACCCACTAAGGACGAGGTAGTCCAGGTTAATATGGGTGACGAAGAGCACCCTAAGCTCAAAACATCAGCAATACTCTTCCCTCAGAAGAGAAGGAAGAGTTGATCGCCTTGATCAGGGAGTTGTAGGCAATAAAAATTGCCTTAATCCCTGCACAGCAACTCGGAATGAGCAAAAGAGCTTAAGGGTCCATCTGAGTGAAGTCAGGTCCGCCTAAAGGTTAAGTTCATCTGAATGCTTGACTTTACAAAATAGACAAAAGTGTCGATATCTCCCAAACCGGAAGGAATTTGGCAAAATGACCGGAGCAAACCGAACCCTACGGGTAGGTTTGGTTGGCTCCGTCTCGTCGAGATAGTCGATTTTCATACATAATTCGTCCAATTCCGACATACGGTTTGAAAGTTACGCACCGCTCTTCAGAGCATATGAGGAAGGTCGCAAAGGCTGCGAGGCTCCCCATTAAAGAGGAGGTTAAGCCAGCGTGAGCTCGACATTCAACGAGGTTAAGCCCAAGTAGCGAAACTCTCCATTGAGCGAGGTTAGCCAAGTAGCGAAGCCCTTCATTGAGCGAGGTTAGCCAGCGGTGAAGCTCTTCACTCAACAGAGGTTAGCCAGCGGCCGGCTCTTCATTCGAGCGAGGTTAGCCAGCGTGGCTCTTCATTCGAGCGAGGTTAGCGGTGGCGAAGCCCTTCATTCGGGCGAGGTTAAGCCAGCAATGGCTCTTCACTCAACGAGGTTAAGCCAGCAGCGAAGCCCTTCATTGAGCGAGGTTAAGCCAGGCGGCGAAGCTCTTCATTGAGCGAGGTTAGCCAGCGGTGAAGCTCTCCACTCGACCGAGGTTCACCTACGCAGTGAATCTCGACATTAAACCGATGCTAGACCAAGGCAAGCTTCAAAGCGAGACTTTCTCAAGAGGCGAGACTCAACCTCAATACGCAGGTTCGCACGAGGAGCCGGAGTTCGATCTCAACACGAGGTTCGCGACGCGAAACGAAGCTCAACGGTCATATGATGAGGCTGCGCCCACAACATCAACGTTTGTGAGGCTCGCCCACAACATCAAAGTTTGGCGAGGCTTCGCCCACAACATCAGCGTTTGGCGAGGCTCGCCCACAATATTAACGTTTGGCGAGGCTCGCCTACAACATCAAAGTTTGGCGAGGCTCGCCCACAACATCAACGTTTGGCGAGGCTCGCCCACAACATCAACGTTTGGCGAGGCTCGCCCACAACATCAACGTTTGACGAGGCTCGCCCACAACATCAAAGTTTGACGAGGCTCGCCCGCAGCATCAAAGTTTGACGAGGTTCGCCACCGCGATTTACCGCACAGCCGCAGTTACCGTAATGCCCACGATCGTAGCAGCCGCTATCAGAAAGTTCTCATGACATCGCAGCCGCCCGCCATCAGCAGCCCTCGCTCACTTAGCGGCGGGCGCTTTTACTGTAGCAAACACGAGGCTATTTTCAGAACGCGGACCTCGCGAAGCTCAAGCCTTAAACCCCTATAAATAGCTAAGCTCAGCGGGGAAGAAGGGGGGCTGGGAGGGGGCTTTTGGAACTTTTTGGGAAATTAAACACTTGCGCAGGAGAGAGATCAGGAACCTCATCAGCAACCTCTAGATCATTCGCGACTTTGATCGATCGTCAGCGGAAGCAACCTCGACTTGAGCATCGAGTGAAGCGACCTCGCCACCAAGAACCCATACAAAAGAGGAGTCAAATCAATCTCCTCTTCCTCTGTAATCGAGAGAATTTGATTGTAACACATTCGTCCAATCAATAAACATTTTTTCGACCCTACAGGAGTATATCGATGTATTCGCCTGGAGTTACGAGGACATGCCAGGACTCGACCCTAATGTGGCGACACATGCCTCAACATCAGCGGATGTCAAACTGTCAAGCAAATCAAGAAGACGGTTTCGCCCACGATCTTGCGTGCAATCGCTGACGTAAGTGAAGAAACTCATAGAATCGGGATTCATCAAGGAAATTCAACATCCGGATTGGGTGGCGAATATAGTCGGTCATGAAGAAGAATGGTTCGATTAGGATGCAGTAGACTCTGAGACCTCAGCTGCTTGCCGAAAGATGACTTTCCTCTTCCAATCAGCGATGTCATAGTCGACAATACGGTGGATTTGAAAGAATGTCATTCATGGATGGTTTCGGTTACAATCGATCAAGATGCACCCGATGATGCCAAACACAGCGTTGAGCATACATCGGTATATATTGCTACACGGTCATGCCGCTCGCCCGAAAAATTCGCGCCACATATCACGAGCAATGACTAAGATTTTCCAGATCATCTCCGAAAACGGTCGAATGCTACGCCGACGACTTGGTCGGAAAAGCCGCGGATGAGGAGATCACATCAAAGATCTTAGAACGGTATTCAACTCATGCGACTCATCAACTAAAGATGAACCCGCCAAATCCTTCCTTGGGATGTCCAAAGGGCAGTTCCTCGCTTTGTCGCCACCGACAAAGGAATCCACGCCGATCCCGACAAAGTGAAGGCGATTCAAGAGTTGCAACCTCCGAAATCGAGAGAACTCGGGGTTACAAGGGCGATTGGCGACATCCGACGGTTCATATCGAACCTATATGGGAAGTGCCAACCGTTTCTAAGTTGAACAAGAAGGACGCGGTCGCTTATTTGGGACGACCGCCGAAAAGCGCTTGAAGAGATCAAATCGTATCTCGCTAAACCTCCCCGTTTTGTTGCACCACGGTCCGAAAACCGCTTTTGATCTACGCCAAGGCAACGGATCACTCGTTAAAAGCCTTTTCGCGGGGCGATGGCGATCCGAGCAGTGATGTATTACTGGCAGCGAACATTAGTCGTTGAGTCTCGATATCAATGGTGCGGCGGTGCCTTGCATTAGTGTTCGCGATTCAAATGCGGCACTATTTAGTCGACAAACGATTTATGTTATCTCTAACGAATCCGGTCCGAATATTTATGACCCACCGCCTCAATGAGTTGGCGCTTGGCTAAATGGGCCTTGCTCTTGTCCCAATATGACTTGCACTTCAAACAACAAAAGTCACCAAAGGACAAGCGATTTGCGATCTTTTGGCTGCCAACCCGACAACGGACGCAGTTGAGCTATATGATGATCTTCCGGATGAAGTTCAGGAAGTCAACACTACATCGCACCAACAAATATGGTGATTGTATTTTGACGGAGCTTCTCGGGCCACTAATGTGGCGAACCCCGGATGTTCTAGAGTCTCCGCCGAGTCGAGTTGTCTTGATTTCCCCGGGGAACCATGTCATGCCCCATGCTTATTCACTCACCGAACCCCGCCCAATAACGTAGTCAATATAACGCTACTTATCGGACTTAGTTTCGCCAAGGAGCCGGGGTCGAGTATCTCAAGCCGCATGGCGATTCACAATTGATAGTTAAGCATCCGCGTGACTACGGTTAGGAATCGATCCGTCCCCTATCATCGATAGCCGTTGAAATGGCGGACTCATTCAAGAATTCTTCATCGAATATATCCCGCTACCGTAACGCCATGCGGATGCATCAAGGGCGCGAGTCGTCGTTAGCACAACCTTCCGAGACCGAGCAATTAGTTACGGCCAGACTCATCAACTCTTCGTACCAATATATGATGAGGTACAAGAAGATGAAGGGTAGCTGCCAAAGAGGTACATGCAACCCAAACCAAGTTGGAGCCAGATTGGCGCTCCTATCATCGACTACGCCTTGCACGGTATTCACGAAGACGGAAGGAGAGAGAGAGTCAATCCGACTAAGAGCTCCAAGATTCTTCTACGACACCTGACCCGGATGTTATATCACGGGTTCGATGGTCTTTACTCCGATGCCTTTCAAACAAGGAGGCGTAAGAGGTCCTTCGAAGCACACGAAGGTGAATGCGCACATCATCCGGGTCCCAAGCTCTACGATCGAATCGAGAATGGGCTACTTTTGCCCACAATGATTAATGACGCAGTCGCAGATGCTCGAGATGCCACGCTGTCAAATTCACGCAAATTATATGCATCGCCTCCGTGAGTGCCTGCATCCTTCGCCACATCCCGCCATTCGAGACATGGGGAATGGACGCCGAGGGTCCCATTTTCCTCCGCTCACCAAAGGCGATCGGTTTATTCTAGCGACACCACTACTTCTCCAAGTGGGTCAAGCAATCCCGCTAAAAGAGGTCAAGGCGAAGTACCGCTATCAAGTTTATCAAACACCATGTCATCTATCGACATGGTGTCCCGAGACGGATCGCATGACAACGGTCCCTAATTCATCAATTCCTTCATCGTTTTTGAAAAGTTCAAGATACAAGATGTCTCGCCGATGTTCTATAATGCAAGAATGGATTAGCCGAGGCATTCAACAAGACGATTATCAACATTTTGTCAAAACTTGTGAAGAATAACAAGCTTAGACCGACGATAAACTCTGAGAAGCACTGGGCATATCGCACAACCGCGCGACGCCAACCGGGCGACCCCATATTCCCGGTTTACCGTGTGAAGCAATTCTCCGCTTGGAAATCCAGATTCCGCCACTTCGCCGCCTTGCAACGGAGATGACGATCAAGAACAACACTGTAAACGCCTCAAGAGCTCGAGATGTTGATGAAAAGCGCCGGAAGCTCAACAATGCATTGAGTTTTACCAAGCTAGGATGTCGAGCTTTCAACAAGAAAGTACGACAACGGAGTTTCAAAGAAGGAGATTTGGTCCTCGCCGCCGATTTGATCGATAATCCTCACTTCCAAGAAGAAAGGCAAATTCGAGCCTAAATGGGAGGGTCCGCTATATAATGAAACGGTCTACTCCAATGGTGCATATCGCCTAATAACACAAAATAGCCAATCGACAATTAATGTCGATAATGGGAAGTTCCTCAAGAAATACTACCCTAGTATCTTCGTGGATAACCCGCTTCAACGGAAGTTCCTCGTGGATGTTTCACCCACTTTCCTTGAGGATAACCCTAGATTTATCCTCCATCACAATTTCCACCGATCAAATTCTTGACGGTAGGTCTACAAATTTTCCGGTACATTACCAAAATCCCTCTTGATTCCGCCTATGAACAAGAGGCCCACTCAAAATCCCTCTCAACGAGAGAGAATATAAAATTTTTCCTCCCAAGTGTAAGATCCTTTTCGTGACAAACGGAAGGGTTCTGCCCATCCTCTCCTGTAGCCGGTTGAAGGTATACGATTTTTAGACTGTGTTGTCCACCAAGGTCATCCGAAGTCTCTTCGGTTCTCTGAGGGAGATCCTACTCTTAGTTCCATCTCTCCTGTAGCTACCGACCGGGTAAGGCCGGATTTTCGCACTGTGTTGTCCACCAAGGTCATCCTCGAGTCTCTTTCGCTTCTGGAGATCCCACTCTTAGTTCCATCTCTCTCCTGTGTAGCTGACCGAAGGTATGCGCCGGATTTTCGCACTGTGTTGTCCGGATCAAGGTCACCCGAGTCTCTTCGTTCTCGGAGGGAGATCCCACTCTTAGTTCCATCTCTTCCTCCTGTAGCGCCAATCACAGAAGGGCCGGATTTTCGTAATTCGTGTTATCTCCGGTCACCCGAAGTTCTTTCGGTTTCGGAGTGGAGATCCCACTCTTAGTTCCATCTCTCTTCCGTAGCGCCATCGAAGGTATTCGGATTTTCGTAATTGTGTTGTCCGCCTGAAGGTCACCGCTGAAGTCGTTGCTCCCTCGAGAGTGGAGATCCCACTCTTAGTTCCATCTCTCCTAGGTAGCACCGAACCGAAGGCGCCAGATTTTCGCACTGTGCCGTCCTACCAAGGTCACCTCGAAGTCTTCGGTTCCTCGGAGTGGAGATCCCACTCTAATTCCATCTCTCCTAGGTAGCACCGATCAAGGTATAAGGCCGGATTTTCGCACTGCATTGTCCTACTGGTTGTCACCGAGTCTTCGGTTCCTGAGTGGAGATCCCACCTTAGTTCCATCTCTCCTAGGTAGCCACGACCAAGGTAAGGCGGGATTTTCGCACTTCAGTTGTCCGGGACAAGGTCACCTCGAAGTCTTCGGCTCCTCGTGAGTGGAGATCCCACTCTTAGTTCCATCTTCCTGTAGCCGACCGGTAAGGCGGATTTTCAAACCAGTTGTCCTACCAAGGTCACCCGAAGTCTCTTCGTTCTCTGAGTGGAGATCCCACTCTAGTTCCATCTCTCTCCTAGGTAGTCAGAGGCATCAAAATTGTCAAGAACTCCAACATGACCAAATTATGAGAAGATCAAGGACAACATCGCCGAAATCTCAAGAAGTCAATACATGAGAAGATTGTGTCTCGCCAAGGCGAGACATCGGTTTGTGCCTCGCCATGAGCGAGACATTGCTTATGTCTCACAAGCATGACATTTCAGGTGTGTCTCGCCACGAAGCAGATATTGACTTGTCTCGCTACTACGCAGACTTGTTGGTGCCTCGCCACGAGCGCAGACACCTTGATGTATCTCGCAACTACGGTGACATTCATTTGTGCTCGCCAAAGGCGCAGACACCCGTAATACTTGAAACGAGCTCTTGAAGGGTCTAAATCACGCCGGTGGGGCCCACTTGACTTTATCACAGAGACGCTCAAATACTTTAATGTGCGGTTACATCGCCGAAGATACCACTCAGGCGGATTCTAGGCATTTAATCGCGCCAAAAAAAGTGGAAACCGCTAAATAGCCGAGGGATTACACCGCGGCCAGCCAATGTAGGTAGCCATACCGCCGCCATTAGCTAGGTGTTTACACCGCCGCCATAGGTGGGCAAAGCCGCTGCAGGGTACTGAAGCCAAGGCTTAACCGCAAATATGGAGCACTTATGACACTTGTGTTTCTTCGTGAGGGCACGCTTCCCAAAGACTATAAATACCTCCTACGCCCACTTGGGCAGAGGTCGGCCATCGTAAAGGCAATCGTGAGATCCAAGCTTCCGAGTTCAAGAACACGATCCACACGAGATTCCTCGAAGTTTAAGCTTTGCCTTAATTCTTGAGAAGAGTAGATATCTTACCTTGCTAAGATATTTGCTGAAGTTCTTGTTTCCTTTGCGAAGCATCAACTAAACCCCGCCGATTCGACGATCGCCGCCGGTGGTCCACGGATTACGATCCCCCACGTGCAAAGTCCCACGAAAATAGGAGATCCACACTTATAGCATCTCTTGTTCGAAGTTTGTGAGAGTTATTAAATTTCTTTGTAACTCAGAACCAAAAGTGTAATTTTCTCAAGTTTTACAAATGGAATCAACTTTCGACCCAAACACGATGGCTAACCACAGTTGAGCTAACGGTCTCGAAACCAGATCGTTGTGTCGCAGCCTTGCAATCAAGCCGACCTCATGGTCGATGGATCGATTACTTCTTCGATCAAGCCAAGTTCAAGAATATCTCCTCTTCCACATCGAAGTCCTCCTCATCCCAAGAAACATCGAGGATCTCATCCCCTAAGAGGGAGGTTCGCTCGCTAGATGCGCAACGATTTTGTTCGCTTGCGCATGCAGGCATTTCCTCTTAACAAGATCTCAACTGATCCGACGAAGAGGGCTCGCCGTGAGACGACATCAAAAGATGGCTCGCAATTAGCCAAGGCCCCGAGTCGACGGATGGAGTTCACTATCGCATCTAACTCACATGATCAAAGCGCCAACAAACCGCAACCCTCAACCCACAAGACTCGACAAGGAAGAATGGGTTCTTGTCAAAAGGACCCGATTGACAAGGAAGGAGCGTGTCAAAGCGCCGTGCACGCTTTGCTCAAGCAACGCGGCGTTATTCGCAAGGCGCAAGAGTCAAAATCAAACCAAAGAATCGCTCAAAATCGCCAAGCATGGATCCCGAAGTCGACATCAAAATCGCTCAAGACTCGCCGCAACATTCTTCACCGAGATAGCTGAAGCCGCCAAGCATGAACAGCTTGTTTCCGCCAACAGCCAGGTAGTAAACCGCCCGCCAGCCGAGATGCGCTCTGACCGCCCAACAACGAGGGGCCCCTCCATGCTTTAGCAAAACGGACTTTTCCGCCTTTCTTCCACTCTCGCTGAGGTATCAATCGTTAAGTCCGAACCGTAACTTCGGTGTTCACGCTTTGGTCCACAATTGAGAACCAAAGTCAAAACATCGGTAATGGAACGCTTGGTCATCCGATCCATAAACAACGACAGTCAGCCGTACTCCAAATTCCAAGTGATGTTCGAAATGTGCCGAGCCATCCGATGCATGTCAAACTGAAAGAGTTCCCGCGCCTCGCTTGAGTATCCTAAGGGGTCCGCGAGTCCGCCGATAAAGACCAAACGGCTGCGATGACTCGCAAAATCACGAGAGATGACCGCACTCGTGATTCATACGTAAGCAACTTCGTGATGACGGCCAAGCGACGGAAGTTGTCTCTCAAGTTAAATGGCCGATGTCCCTAAAAGAAGACGGTCCTCCACTAAGGACAACGCTACACTTGGGGGTGAAAGTACAACCGCTGACAAGCCACATCAACTGTGGTCATCAGCCGGGGTAGCACACTAAAGAGGACGATCGATTTAAATAGATTGTTCTTGCTCATATGCAAAACCGATTAAGACGCTATTATCGATGTGCCCGTTTCGAAGTTAACGCCACCCACAAAGAGCTTCAAGATTCGAACGCTTTCCCTCATAGCAATGTAAGATCTTAAGTCACCAAGACGCACATCAAGAAGAAAGAGATTATCTATCCAATTTGATGAGTTTCCGCGACTATCAACATGGTGAACAAAGGAAAGGATCTGCGGCCGATGCGCAGATCCCGACTTCACTCCCCGAGGAAGGTTGGTCTCGATTTCAAAGAATGTCTCTCTTACAATATGTAGCCCAACGACGACTATAGAAGGATGCATGAGGGAGAGTCATCCGATGACTAAGCTCCGACATCAATTCGGCTAGCTTCCGGCGACACAATGTCAAGTGTTGGTCGCCATCCCGCAGAATCTTTACAATTACTCCGATGTCCCGCTCAAATGTTACAAGAAGCCTTAGCCAAGCAAAGAGAAGAGCTTAAGGTCGAAATGAGAACAGAGATGGAGCTAGCCATGCAACAGATGAGGGAGTTGCAAACCCATATTAGCACAACCCGGGTCCGCCAACAACGAATCCAAATAACAAGGTGGAGTTACCCACCATAATGCCCAAAATGTCAAGACAACATTCGAGATTGATGAACACATTTACCGATCAACCTCCAAAGAAGGCCGTGATCCGGTGCTCAAGGTGAAAATGGTCCAATTCTTCCTATTGGAAGTAATCCAAAATAGGGGAGGATGATGGCTAAAGGATGAAAGAGCTTGAAGATAAAATCAATGCTTTGATGTCCACACAAGAAGTCAAAAGGACGGTATCCCGTGTCCAGATCCTAGAGAGTGGGATTCAATTCCTACCCACCAAATTCAATTTGATCAACTTCACGCCATTTGACGGAGAGGGTCACCTACACAACACCCGATGATTTCAAATCACATTTGGGGTGATCTCGTGAAATGAGCCTTTGATGGTTCTACTATTCGCCGGTAATTCTTCAAGGTCCTTGATTGGTATCAAGAATCAAAGCGGGAGCATTAACCGGGATGACATAGAAAATTTGTTCTCAAGAACTTCTTCGATGACGACATCAAGTCTCGATTGGAACCCTTTTGGAAGGTAAGAATGGGAGACAATTGACACTTTCGCTAACGCTTCCGCATAAGGCCATAAACCGCAAAGATCCAATCACCGAGGAATTCATATTGCGGACGTACACAATAATCTCCATTGATCCGTTGGAAGTCAGGTGGCCCGCCAACTACATGGAAAGATCTCAAAATACGAGGAGAACAAGCCAAACGCTTCCTCGAAGGAAGAAAGTCGAAGAGGCAAAATGACGGTTGACCCTCGAAGTAAATTTTTCCTCTCGTAATAGAGGAAAGGCATCATCCGATCGCTATTAGTCAAACGTCGCAACCACTTATCGCTAGCCAAAAGCTTCTAAAACGTAATTCCACAGACATACTCTTTAGAGACGAAGAAGTTCGATCATCTTCAAACACCTCCTTGATAACAACAAAATCAAGTTGCCTCCGATTATAAATCGAGGAGGTCGACAAGACTTCGGACCTCTAATATCGTATATCACTGTGAGGATCCTCCATCCTACTAAGGATTGCTTAGCTCTCAAGGCCATCATCCAAGCTCTGAAGCCGGCCTTAACGAAATAAGCCGAATGAGGAAATCCTCCGATGAGTACAAGAGGTTAAACTGCTTCTCCTTCTTACTCCAATAAGAATATGAGTATAAACTATTCTAAATGAATGCAGACCAGTTTTGCAAAGAAAGCTGGGGGTGGATAATCTATGAACAAGAGTTTCACTTTCCAGATTGAGCGATCAAACCTTCTGACAGTAAGGATCGTCTCCAAATTTCTATCCTGGTCAAACCTTCCTACAGTTAGGACCATAATCAAAATTCCCTCTCGATTCCTTCCATGAACGAGAGGTCCACTTTCAAATTGAGCGATCAAACCTTCCGACAGTTAGGATTGTCTCAAAATTCCTATCTTGGTCAAACCTTCCTACAGTTAGGACCATAATCAAAATCCCCTCTCGATTCTTTCCATGAACGAGAGGTCCACTTCCAAATTGAGCGATCAAACCTTCCGACAGTTAGGATTGTCTCAAAATTCCTATCTTGGTCAAACCTTCCTACAGTTAGGACCATAATCAAAATCCCCTCTCGATTCTTTCCATGAACGAGAGGTCCACTTCCAAATTGAGCGATCAAACCTTCCACGCTAGGATTGTCTCAAAATTCCTATCTTGGTCAAACCTTCCTACGCTAGGACCATAATCAAAATTCCCTCTCGATTCTTTCCATGAACGAGGTCCACTTCCAAATTGAGCGATCAAACCTTCCGACAGCTAGGATTGTCTCAAAATTCTTATCCCGGTCAAACCTTCCTACGCTTAGGACCATGATCAAAATCCCTCTCGATTCCTTTTATGAATGAGAGGTCTACTCCAAGTATCGTGGTTCGCTACTTCCCCAAGAGAAAACACAACGGGTTCATTTTCACCCCAAGAGAAAACACAAACAAGCTGCAATAGTCTCTGAATGATTCTCAAGGCATTCAATCACAACCTAAACGATGACTTTCAAGATGAAGATGATTAGTCCAAAATCGACTTCGACATTTCAACCAATTCAAATACAAATGCAGAGTTATTGATCCCAAAGTATGGTCACGACGCCACAGTAGCCGTGATTCAAGAAATCAAGCAAAACATGGGCCTCTTCTACAAAGTTCAACGTTGAGCGAAGCAAAGCATCTTATCAAAGTATTCGGACCCTCGATAAAATACGAGGAGTCTCAAAATTTGGAGGGTATCTGTAGGCATCAAAAATTGCCGAAGAACCTCAAATATGACTAAATTATGAGAAGATCGAAGGACAACATCGCCGAAATCTCAAGAAGTCAATACATGAGAAGATTGTGTCTCGCCACATTGCAGACATCGGTTTGTGCCTCGCCATGAGCGAGACACTTGCTTATGTCTCGCCAAGCAGACATTTCAGGTGTGTCTCGCCACGAAGCGACATTTGACGGTCTCGCTACTAGCGAGACACTTGTTGGTGCCTCGCCACGAGCCAGACATTTGATGTGTCTCGCAACTAGCGAGACACTTACTTGTGCCTCGCCAAAGCGAGACACCGAAATACTTGAAGCGAGCTCTTGAAGGGTCTAAATCAATGCCGGTGGGGCCCACTTGACTTTATCAGCAGAGACGCTTAAATACTTTAATGTGCGGTTACACGCGAAGATACCACTAGGCGTGATTCTAGGCATTTAATCGCTTCAAAAAAGGTGGAAACCGCTATAATACCGATAACGACATCGCCTCGCCAGCCGTAGGTACTTTCATACCGCCGCCATTAGCTTAGGCAGCTTTACACCGCCGCCATAGCGAGGTAGCCTTGGCGCAAACCGAAGCCGCTTAACCGCAAATATGGAGCACTTATGACACTTGTGTTTCTTCAGAGGGCACGCTTCCCAAAGACTATAAATACCTCCTACGCCCACTTAGGCGTGAGGTCGGCCATCGAAGGGGCAATCGAGATCCAAGCTTTGGAGTTCAAGAACACGATCCACACGGAGATTCCTCGAGTTTAAGCGTTGCCTTAATTCTTGAGAAGAGTAGATATCTTACCTTGCTAAGATATTTCTTTGAAGTTCTTATTTCCTTTGCGAAGCATCAACTAAACCCCGCCGATTCGACGATCGCCGCCGGTGGTCCACGGATTACGATCCCCAAGACAGTAAAGTCCCACGAAAACAGAGATCCACACTTGTAGCATCTCTTGTTCGAAGTTTGTGAGAGAGTTATTAAATTTCTTTGTAACTGAGAACCAAAAGTGTAATTTTCTCAAGTTTTACAAATGGAATCAACTTTCGACCCAAATAGTAGCGCCGACTGATGGTATGCGCCGGATTTTCGCACTGTGTTGTCCACCAAGGTCACCCGAAGTCTTTTCGATTCCTACAAAGAGTTCGCTATTGGTTTCATTCGAGAAATAAAACATAAAGTTCCTCTTTTCTCGCCAATTTAATCCTATCAATCAAAACTCCTTAATCCAAGAGTTCGATTCTGGGGCATTTTATCCTGAAGCCTAAGAAGGGATAAAGCCAACGCCTAACACGCTGTCGGTTTAGTCTTTCTCCGATTGAAGAAGACACCGAGGTCGATTCTCGGGGCACTTTATCCCGGCCTAAGAAGGATAAAGCCAACGCCACACGCTGTCGGTTTAGTCTTTCTCCCATTGAAGAAGACACCGAGTTTGATTCTCGGGAATTTGATCCCAAATCCTAAGTGGATAGGCCGACGCCAACACGCCGCCGGGTTAGTCTTCCCGAAAAGACGGTCTACGATTCAACATCGTAGCATTAAGTCTAATAGAGTTTCATTCTTTTAGCACAACGTTGTGTGTAGAACGGATTTAGATAATCTACATGCTAGCCCAACTCAAACGGTAGTTGGTAAAGGCTCATCAAACCCGTTGAAGGCTGGGGGTTGGCCAATAACCCTAAAGTCAACGCCTCACACGCGTTGCCGGTTTAGTCTTTCTCCGATTGAAGAAGACACGAGTTCGATTCGGGGTATTTTATCCCGAAGCCTAAGAAGGGATAAAGCCAACGCCTCACACGCGTTGCCGGTTTAGTCTTTTTCCGATTGAAGAAGACACCAGAGTTCGATTCTGGGGTATTTCATCCCGAAGCCTAAGAAGGGATGAGTCTACGAATAACACGCGTTGCCGGGTGGTCTCTTGCCCGTAAAAGAGTACCGAGTCTATGTATTCAATATCATAGCAACAAGACTAGAAGAGTTTCATTCTTTTAGCACAACGTTGTGTGTAGAACGGATTTAGATAATCTACATGCTAGCCCAACTCAAACGGTAGTTGGTAAAGGCTAATCAAACCCGTTGATGGCTGAGGGTTTGCCAAAAATCCTATAAGTATTATGGTTAATTATTTCTGACGAAGTAAAAGAATCATAATAAACAATGAAGGGAATAAATCTTATTCGTTGAATTAAACATAGACGAAGCTACAACTGTTTAAACATCAAGTCTATGATAAAAGATTTGTTGTTCAAGCTGAGACACTTCATCATTGTAAGCCTGGTGGAGTTCTTCCTGCAGCTTAGCCCTGAAGGACGCCTCATCGGTATTCAGTGTCTTCGTAGCTGCCTCTTCCATCTCAGCCAGTTTCTGCTTCGACAGTTCGAGTTCCCTAGATGCGACGGCGAGAGCTTCTTCCTTGTTAGCCTTAGCCAGCTCCAAACTGCTCATCTTGTCTTCCTCGTCATGGAGCTCTTCCACGAGCAATATTATCCTCTCCTTTTCGCCACAATATCGGTGCGGATATGGCTTAGGGAAGAATATGTCTCGCAACACAGCTCACTGCGTCGTGGTCTCTCGCATCACGGACCTCGAGCCCAGTAAAAACACGAGCATCGCGCCAGGCCTCTAAACGCGCGTCGGTCAATGAGAGCTGACGAGGTATCCGAGGAATATACAAAGGGCCTCCGTCGTCTTTGTTCAACCACCTCTCACTATCGATGAGAGTATCCGGATCCTTAAGCGAGTCACCGAACGATAATTTGTTTTTGCAAAGGTTGATTGGGTATCTTTACAAGTGGCGCATCGGTGACCAATAATTGAAGAATGCGGAACTCCCTCAACTACTGATCTGAATCGCCTCCGTGATGTACGGGTGCAAATCGGTGAGATAAAATCGCGGGATCGTCCACGTGGAATAATATTCACTATGGCTCGCCAACCGCGTAAGTCGGAAAAGCTCCGAGGAATAATCAACTGAAATCGAAAATATTCAGTTAGTAAAAGCGTTGAATTCATCTTACATAGATTGAGTCACGACCTTATAACGGTATGACGATTTCATCCGTGTCGAGTACCGAGCGATAAATATAGTCAGCGTAAACAAAGCGGCAATATATTCCGTTCTCTGAAGATGCGGTATGAAATCGCTCCTGTTAAAAATATCGACACGGGTAATAACCGAGCAAAACCAATCTGTGAAGCGTTGGTTCCCACAAAGGAGGATTTCGGCTCTTCCCAATCGCCTCATAAAGGAGAACGAAGCGGGGTCATAACGGGTGTACGCAATCTGAAGCGTCGGTCCCCACAAAGGAGGATTTCGGCTCTTCCCAATCGCCTCACAAAGGAAGCGAGGATACGCGATGTATATGCGAGAATATGATAAGCTGGCGCACCACCGAAAGAAGGAGGCGTGCATTCACGCGGCGTGCGAGTTGATCGACTCCTCGGAACATGAGATCTTCGCGACGACATCGGAAACTGCAAAAGAAGACAAATAAAGTCAGATATGCAGTTGAAAATCAGCAAAAAGGCATCAAAGAAGACCCGTCGCAGCTCGTCGGCCCGATCCAGTCGCGGCAACGACAATTTGACGCCAGGCGCGCCAATGCAAAACGGGCAAAGCGCCAGCGAAGCAAACGAGCGCCAGCGACGAAGCGCCAACCATTGCTCAGGCGGTGAAACCGAGCGCCAATGACCGGGCCTTATCGCGTGAACTGCATGGCCGCGCTACATCATTGCCGCCATATTATTACCCCGCCGCATGCGCCGGTGGCCGGCATTGTGGCCGAGTTTATATCTCTTCCCCCTCGCGGTTCGTGTCACCTGCACGCACAAAAGAAAAGAAGAAAAAGAAGAAAAAGACGTCGTAAAACACTCGTGCATGTACCTCGTTGTTTGAGAGAGATGAGACGGCGAGAGACGAGATGAAAACAAGAGGAAAAGAGCTAGAGGGGGGGCCGGCCTAGGTCAGAGGCAAAGGAGGGTCATGAGTATTTATAACAACTCCTAATGGGCCCAAATCAATTCTAATTAGGACTCTAATCAGCCCCTAATTAGGAGTCCTAATTGGAATCTTATCCGGATGTCAAAATAATGCCAAATCAGTCCGTTGATTGGCTGCTACTCCCTCCGCTATATTTGGAAAGATTCTGAAGATTTAGTCGGCAGGATAACACCTTGTGAAGGTCCCTATCGACGCCGATCAACGCGTCGCCCAATCCTACTCCAACTAGGATTATGAGTATAAACTATTTCCAAATTTTCAACGAGGAGTTCCCGGAAGAATATTCTCATAAGAAATATTCTTAGGGATAACTTCGATCGTCTTGGATTGCATCGATCTTGGATCAGCGCTGTGATCCTACTCCAACTAGGATTACGAGTATAAACTGTTTCCAAATTTTCAATGAGGAGTTCCTGGAGAATAAACCCATATTTTTAAGGATAACTCGATAACCCTTAATTTCCTCCCGCCATAATACCCAAGAGAGGAATAATCTGACGAGGCATGGAAGTCATGTTGACACCGGACAACGTGTCCAGTCTCGAAGAAACTTCTCCCACTGTGAATAATCATATCCCAACAATGGTCAAAGCGTCGCACTCGCCGACTGAAGGCTAAGACGATGATTGAAAGCTAGATGGTCTCCTGTTTCAACAAGGAATCCTCGGAGGATATCTCCACGAAAAGATCAGTCCTCCCGCTGTGGTTAAACCAACAACACACGTGATGATGGAAGAATTAGCCGATTGAGGGTTATGAAATTCCATGTACTCGACACAGCCAACGTGTCGCCAACAAGGAGTTCGCCGACATACGGAGAAGTCCAAAAGTCTGATGGTTAATCAAACAACAACCAACCGACACGAGTTACAAACAAAACTCACCCCCCAGCTTCGAATCAAGATTTTAACAAGCGGTCAGACAATAAATGCAGGCAAGTGATCTTATCGAAATCCTACAAAGAAGCTGGATGGTGCGAAAGAATCGAAGACTTGAAGCTAACTTTGGGACCCTCTCTGCCCGAAGGCGGGAACCATCATGTCAAAGTATTCGGGCTCGCTTGTAAAAGAACGAGATCAAACACTTTGGAGGGGTATCTGTGGCGTTAAAACTACTTACAAGATCCGAAACCAACTTCGTGGCGAAGTCGGCGAATGACAACCCATCGAATGATACGGACGTCGAATCGTTAAAGGCGTGAACCCGACGGCAAACCACGGCGTCACAAGCACGGTTTAAACCGGACTTGAGCAGACGATCGGTTTTGGAGACCGTTGAACCGGAACGAACCAAGAATTAGTCCCGGAATCAAGTACAGACGAAAACCAAGCCCGAGAGATGAAAAAGGAAGCGGCGGAAAGCGGCGCACCTCGGCCAACTTGGCGGCGAACCTCGCGGTTGGCGAACCTCGGTTCATTCGGTCGAACCTCGTGTTCACTTGGCGAAAATCATATTTTAGCGAACCTCGGTTCATTTTGGCGAACCTCGCCTTCTGGCGAACCTCGCGGTTTGGCGAACCTCGGTTCATTTTGGCGAACCTCGCAGTTTGGCGAACCTCGGTTCATTTTGGCGAACCTCGCAGTTTGGCGAACCTCGGTTCATTTTGGCGAACCTCGCAGTTTGGCGAACCTCGGTTCATTTTGGCGAACCTCGCCTTCTGGCGAACCTCGTTCATTTTGGCGAACCTCGCAGTTTGGCGAACCTCGGTTCATTCAGTCGAACCTCGTGTTCACTTGGCGAAAATCATATTTTAGCGAACCTCGTGTTTGCTTCCACCTCGGCCAACTTAGCCGAGGCACCTCGGCCAAGCCGTAGGGGCACCTGGGCCAGTGGCGGCTACCACTTTGAGCCACCTCGACCAACTTGGCGGGGCACCTCGACCAACTTGGCGGGGCACCTCGACCAACTTGGCGGGGCACCTCGACCAGTGGTAGAGCCACCTTCGTGGTGGCACAAACCCCACTTGTATAAATGGGGGTCTTCTGGTTCGTGGTGGAATTTTGGACCGGTTGGATCTTGAAGCGGCGGACTTGGCGTTGGATCTTGAAGCGGCGGACTTGGCGTTGGATCTTGAAGCGGCGGACTTGGCGTTGGATCTTGAAGCGGCGGACTTGGCGTTGGATCTTGAAGCGGCGGACTTGGCGTTGGATCTTGAAGCGGCGGACTTGGCGTTGGATCTTGAAGCGGCGGACTTGGCGTTGGATCTTGAAGCGGCGGACTTGGCGTTGGATCTTGAAGCGGCGGACTTGGCGTTGGATCTTGAAGCGGCGGACTTGGCGTTGGATCTTGAAGCGGCGGACTTGGCGTTGGATCTTGAAGCGGCGGACTTGGCGTTGGATCTTGAAGCGGCGGACTTGGCGTTGGATCTTGAAGCGGCGGACTTGGCGTTGGATCTTGAAGCGGCGGACTTGGCGTTGGATCTTGAAGCGGCGGACTTGGCGTTGGATCTTGAAGCGGCGGACTTGGCGTTGGATCTTGAAGCGGCGGACTTGGCGTTGGATCTTGAAGCGGCGGACTTGGCGTTGGATCTTGAAGCGGCGGACTTGGCGTTGGATCTTGAAGCGGCGGACTTGGCGTTGGATCTTGAAGCGGCGGACTTGGCGTTGGATCTTGAAGCGGCGGACTTGGCGTTGGATCTTGAAGCGGCGGACTTGGCGTTGGATCTTGAAGCGGCGGACTTGGCGTTGGATCTTGAAGCGGCGGACTTGGCGTTGGATCTTGAAGCGGCGGACTTGGCGTTGGATCTTGAAGCGGCGGACTTGGCGTTGGATCTTGAAGCGGCGGACTTGGCGTTGGATCTTGAAGCGGCGGACTTGGCGTTGGATCTTGAAGCGGCGGACTTGGCGTTGGATCTTGAAGCGGCGGACTTGGCGTTGGATCTTGAAGCGGCGGACTTGGCGTTGGATCTTGAAGCGGCGGACTTGGCGTTGGATCTTGAAGCGGCGGACTTGGCGTTGGATCTTGAAGCGGCGGACTTGGCGTTGGATCTTGAAGCGGCGGACTTGGCGTTGGATCTTGAAGCGGCGGACTTGGCGTTGGATCTTGAAGCGGCGGACTTGGCGTTGGATCTTGAAGCGGCGGACTTGGCGTTGGATCTTGAAGCGGCGGACTTGGCGTTGGATCTTGAAGCGGCGGACTTGGCGTTGGATCTTGAAGCGGCGGACTTGGCGTTGGATCTTGAAGCGGCGGACTTGGCGTTGGATCTTGAAGCGGCGGACTTGGCGTTGGATCTTGAAGCGGCGGACTTGGCGTTGGATCTTGAAGCGGCGGACTTGGCGTTGGATCTTGAAGCGGCGGACTTGGCGTTGGATCTTGAAGCGGCGGACTTGGCGTTGGATCTTGAAGCGGCGGACTTGGCGTTGGATCTTGAAGCGGCGGACTTGGCGTTGGATCTTGAAGCGGCGGACTTGGCGTTGGATCTTGAAGCGGCGGACTTGGCGTTGGATCTTGAAGCGGCGGACTTGGCGTTGGATCTTGAAGCGGCGGACTTGGCGTTGGATCTTGAAGCGGCGGACTTGGCGTTGGATCTTGAAGCGGCGGACTTGGCGTTGGATCTTGAAGCGGCGGACTTGGCGTTGGATCTTGAAGCGGCGGACTTGGCGTTGGATCTTGAAGCGGCGGACTTGGCGTTGGATCTTGAAGCGGCGGACTTGGCGTTGGATCTTGAAGCGGCGGACTTGGCGTTGGATCTTGAAGCGGCGGACTTGGCGTTGGATCTTGAAGCGGCGGACTTGGCGTTGGATCTTGAAGCGGCGGACTTGGCGTTGGATCTTGAAGCGGCGGACTTGGCGTTGGATCTTGAAGCGGCGGACTTGGCGTTGGATCTTGAAGCGGCGGACTTGGCGTTGGATCTTGAAGCGGCGGACTTGGCGTTGGATCTTGAAGCGGCGGACTTGGCGTTGGATCTTGAAGCGGCGGACTTGGCGTTGGATCTTGAAGCGGCGGACTTGGCGTTGGATCTTGAAGCGGCGGACTTGGCGTTGGATCTTGAAGCGGCGGACTTGGCGTTGGATCTTGAAGCGGCGGACTTGGCGTTGGATCTTGAAGCGGCGGACTTGGCGTTGGATCTTGAAGCCGGAAAAGTTGTAATTTTTGTTTCCATTGTACTTTAAAACAAAAGGCATTTCTTTTGAATTTTGTTGTAGGCCAAAGAAGCTGTAAACGAATTCAAGGACAATGAATAACAAATCAACTTTCCCCGCGAACATCCTCCGTAGTAGAATAATTAGAAACACGGTTAAATTCTTCAACAGTAAGAGAGAAATATAAAGAATTCATGGCTTTTGAATTATAAGAATAACTTATTTATGTTGTGGAGTCCACTTATCTTTGGGTGGAACAATTGTAACTCTCTCTTCCTCAGTAGTAGGTTCCTTATACCCATGTTCTACACTCTCCCAAATATCGAAACTAGTGGACGATAGAAAAACTTTCATACATGCTTTCCAATATGCAGAATTGGTTAGGGTGAATAGGATTGCTATAAATTTTTCGGATAAATAAAGAATATGCAACGAAAAATAAAAAAATAAAAAACTAAGAGCAACCAACACAAGAACACACGAGATTTTTATAGTGGTTAGTATCAAAATTCTACATCCACTCTTTCTTCTCGTGAAGGGCCTTCTTCACTATGACCAGAGTTATCCTGGAATCACAACTCGATTTAATAGACTTTACAAACATAACCGTGGAATCTACTCTAAACTAGTCGAGATACCCGACTCCTCACAATGACTAGAAGAAACCTAGTCCTAGCTAGCCACACTCAATTACCCTGGCTTGAGTACGCCAACCCTCAATTAGCCCGGCTTGAGTACACTGTCAAACTCGCATGTTTGAAATACAAAACCACTAAAAATAATTAAAGCACAATTGAAAAAAATCTTATAGCCCTTTTAAAATAAATCATTCTTCAAACCGATATCGATGATGATCTGTGAAGAAGCGATTGTTGAAGTTGAATGCAAAGGGCACTTTTTCTCGCTGAAATGATCTTTTGATGTTGAACACGATGAGAATAAGTTGAACGAGTCTCATGGAATCAAATTCTCTTCCTCTATGTCTCTCAAACCCTAGAATTTGATCTTATAAACTTGTGCAAATATCCTTTCTTTTTCTTGTCATTAATCTCTTCTCCAACCCCTCCTTAAATAGACCATGATTGCTTTAGAAAGAAGTCTTCTAATCCGTGTTGAAATAGGAGATCAAATCTGTGATCAAACAGCTGAGATTGAATCTGGAAATCTGTCAAGACGCATCCAAACCATTGATGGTTAAACGCGATCATCGATGGTTGATGCCGATCATCAATGGTTCCCTGTAGTCCATCAATTGTTCAAATTCTAGTTTTTAAAATTCACAGATTGTTGACTGTAGTCCATCGATGGTTGAAGCGATCATCGATAGTTGACTATAGTCCATCGATATTTTGATCTCTCGTTTCTAGAAAATATAGATTGTTGACTGTAGTCTATCGATGACCTATAGACATCGATGGTTTCCTCGTAACCATCGATGCTTAATGGTTGAAATCAACTGTTCATGTTGATTTTTGTATTGTTTTGGGCCGAAACTTTTTCGTACATGTTTATTTCTGAAATATATTATCTCACAAACTTATTAGTACCAAATGAGATTTTGTTATTAATCAAAAAAGAGATATTGCACGAACAACGTTCTCCCCGAACAAAGTTCTAATATATACAAGTAAACAAGAAAAATTTACATTTCGAAAAATTTGCCACATTACCCTATCCATCCCCCTTTCTCTGGTGATTGTCTAAGAGAAACTTAAAAACTTCAGAGAACTTTTTCTTTGTCAATGGAATGCTTCATTGTACAATTCCAAGCCTTTTTACGGGACGTTACTCACCATGAGTGATAGTGACACTAAATGCATTGCAAAAACTAAGCCCATAAAAGCATAGGTCACAAATTATAGGTTCTTTGCTAAGGAGGTTACCAATCCATGATTAAGACCCACATTAAAGTTTGCAACATCTAATGCAAAATTCCAACATTAATCTAAGTCAAATAAATAGACATAAATGTAAGAATACACAACCAAGAGTAATTTATAACCGTTAAGATTTGTTTTCCATGGAACAATAAGTTTGAAAACAACAAACAAGCAAGCAATGGTTATACAATTCTGTAAGTAGGTAGCCATGCATGGCTCTTACATTGAAATTGCATAATTATTAGAAAATAAAAAGCGATGGCAAAACGTTATTGGAACATTGATCAAATGAAAGCAAGCGTACGGGATGAGAAAAGACAGCTGCAGGTAAATAGCAAGAAACACAAAGGCATGCAGTCAATCAACAACATCTTTTTTTGAGGCAAAGATGGCCAGTCATGTGAATACTTTCGCCTCCATCGCGCTGTATATAAGGGCATGATGGCCTGTAGGATTGGCCCTCTGGAAGCTGCAGGTTCCATGCTGCATTTGGGTCGTTAGTTGAGAACATAGTCCAAGTGGCTGTAGAATTCTCATATCTACTGTGCGTGATGCGAGTGAACTTGTTCACATCCTTGTTCTTCCTTATGTCATCGGTGTCAATGTCGACAGTGAATATATCTCCATAAGGCCTCACAGAGTGAAGGAAGAGAGGCATAGAGATGGGATCAACAGATACTGCAGCAAAATCTGCAGCCACGACGATGGTCGTTCCGTCAGGACTGAAGAATGGATGGTTCACATGCCCTGCAAGATTACTCCCACTTGCTATCACTCGTACCACCACTAACGGATCGTTCACCTTAACCAGATACACCGCAAAGTATCCGGGGTCAAGACCGTTGTCCTTTTCCGGTGCACCAGCAGGCTTGTCGCGGGTTGATGAGAACACTATCCAATCTCCCCTTGGGGACCATTGGCAGTGTGTGTCAGTCCAGTCCCCCTCTGTTAGCCTTGTTACTTTGCCTCGTCCATACTCCCCCGATTGCGCATTCTCCATTATGTAAAGGTTCTTGTAGTATGTATCCCCTTTACGTCCAGCTCTTGTAGATCGAAAAACAAATTTCGTCCCTGTAGTTACATTAATTAAATAATTTTCATCGCAGGCATCGAACAGTAGATTTTAATACTGAAAACTATATATATATATATATATATACACACACACACACACTAGCATATTGGCACGTGCGATGCACATGCAAAAAATATTCAGTAATTTGATGAATTTTACTATGGAGTCCAACACAGAAAATGTATCTTAAACTATTATTTTATCAGTTTAATCTATCTTTAACACAATTTTGTTGAGTAGTTTCCTAATTGAGGATAATATAATTAGAGTAAGTGGCTAAAATAAAAGAAAAAGAAAAATGGGATTGTTGTGATTTAATTATGTGTGTGTATATTATTATTTCATGATTTAGAATATTCTAGAAATAAAAAGAAAAAAAGAAAATAAATGGTTTTCTTGCAAAATTACAATCTTAATTATGTGAGCACAAATCCTATTCTCATATCATGATTTAGAATCTTCTAGAAATAAGAATGAAAAAAAGGAAAGAAAAAGTCTCTCTTGCAAAATTACCATTTTACCTCCAAATTATAATTGGAAAGAGGAAAATATCCACCACTCATCCAACTTTTGCTAACCCCACTATATATATATATATATATATATATATATATATATATATATATATATATATATATATATATATATATATATATATATATATATATATATATATATATATATATATATATATATATATATATATATATATATATATATGTCATTCAAGAACATCATCATCGTCATTATTATGTATTTGGAATTAAGGGTGTGTGTGGCAACTAAGAAACTAACCTAGTTTTTTTGGATCCAGTTACACATAGACTTGATTAGGCTAAGCTAGTTTTTATGTGGAATAGTTTTGAGTTGAACCTAGTTTGGTTTATTTCTAGCTAAACTAGTTTCTATGTGCACATAGCATTTTATTCTCATTTCCACTAGTTTTTTTTATGGGCCAAGGCCTATTAGGTGGCAAAAATGAGCCTAAGAAAAATTGGTTTTGTCCAACTTTATCATTTGCCAAAACTAGGGCTGAACACTTGGGCCAAAATTGTTTCAACTAAAGCAATTTTAGGCTTTTAGCCATGTGCCAAACATACCCAAAGGGATCAAAAAAACAAATAAAATAAAAGCGTTAACTAGGTACCCTCCGGATTTGTGGAAGGGAAGGCATCATTGAAATCGCCTTTTGTGAGCTGTTGATAATGCCCCAAACCAGTGGACACGTTGGGGATGGCCCCGATCTTTAGTGGAGTGTCAGCACTGAAAGCAGGTCCCAGGCATATATAAAGTATATCCATGTCTTTATTTTGGTTCCAAACCGGCGAGAATATTTTGTTTGCATCTGGAGTCTACATTATATACACATATATAAAACTTCATTTAAATTCAACATCTATCCATATCAAATGATGATAATATATATATATATATATATATATATATATATATATATATATATATATATATATATATATATATATATATATACCTACCTCGTGAACAATACGCAACCCTTTGCTATCCGCTACCCATACGGCCTTGAACTCATTGTCAACGAATGCAAGCTTGGACCCATCTTTGGAAAATGTTGGAAACACTCCAGACACCCTAAACACTCCAACATCCGGATATGGAGACTCGAGCTTGTAAAACTGTCTTTCAATAACCTCTCCGTTCTGTACTTACATACACACAAACAAGTATGTAACAATACTTAACAGTATAGTGGGTAGTGTTGGAACATAGTTTGTACAATAGCTCTTATTTGAGTAATAACAAACTCTCATTTGTTATTGATAATTGTTTGAGATGATATATTATAGGTATAAACATGTATATGAAAGATATGAGACAAACGATGCAAATATCAGCATTTATGTTGGTTTCAGCCATCACACCATCGATAGTAACAAAGACACCATCGATGGTTATGAGGATAATTGATGGGTTACAGTGTACAATTGAAGTAAAATACAAATTTGAATCAGAACCATCGATGGACTGCAGTCAACCATCAATGGTCAGGATATACCATCAATGAACTACAGTGCACATTCGATGAACTCTAGAAACTAGATTTTAACCCATTGATGGGTTACAGGATACCGCCGATGGTGCCTAGGGGACCACCGATGGTCGTGTTTAACAATCAATAGTGACGATGCATTTTGACAGATTTGATGATTTAATCTCAACCGTTTATTGACCCCTTTCATCTCCAACTTCTACTATGATTCTTATATCTCTTTCCTTTATTATCAAATGCTATATAAGTTAGGAAGAGATCACATATTGGAGTGGTTCTTGCTTTTGAGAAATAGAGAGGTTTTATTCTAGGGTTTGAGAGAATAGTCGATTTGTGATTCAATCCTCGGAGCCTCATCAAACTCTTTTTTGTCGTGCTCAGCATCTTCGGATCGTTTTAACATAGAGAGTTACCATTGGATTCAACATCATCACTACTTCTACATCAATCTTCACTTAAATTATTTAAGAATGGTTTGCTCAAAAATGATTGTAAGATCTTTTTAATTTATGCTTAATTTATTTTGGTTGGTTTGTTACATCTTATTTTTTCAGCATACTCAAGCCGGTGATAATTGAGGGTTGGGACTAGTTAGGGCTAGATGTTACTCATTTGTGAGGAGTTAGGTTAGACAACTAGTCTTGGGAAGATTTCAGGGTGCGGTCTTTGTAAGGCTATTGAATCGAGTTGTGATTCAGGTGAACTCTGGTCATAGTGAAAAGTCTCTTCACGAGAAGAAAAAGTAGATGTAGGATTTCTTTTCGAACTATTATAAAAATCTAACGTGTTCTATGGTTTGTTTTGTTTTGATTTTTCACTTTATTTTTTTATTATTTCCATTTCATATTATTTATATTAGCGAAAATCTATAGCAAACCTATTCACCCCCCTCTAGGCTTGCATTCTATATACAACATGTAGTATCAGAGCCTCGTTACCCATATTAAGTATCAACACCTAGGGTAGAGATGTCAAGTCTTATCATTGCAATGACTTTTTTTTGAAGAACATATTGTAAACCGACTCCCACTTTTCGGTGAGACAAACTACACCTATTGGAAAGCTCATATGAGAGTTTTTTTTGTTGTCCATCAATTTAACGTTGGGAGTGTGTTGAAAACGGGTACAAAGAACCTACTACTATTGTAGAAGGTGTTTCTATTGTCAAACCTAGGAATAAGTAGTCACCACAGGACAAATAGAATTATTCTTTGAATGCTAAAGCTATTAATTCTCTTTACTGTTCTTTAACTGTTGAAGATGTTTGAAATTGTACTACTATGTAGGAAATTTGGAAACTCACAAGTGAAAGAGGTGAAACTTACAATACTTATAAGCAAATATGAGAACTTCAAGATGAAGCCCTCAGAAAGCATTCAAGATATGTTCACATGATTCACCGATATCATGAACAAATCAAAAGCTTTGAGAAAGGAGTACGATAACATGGAGCTTTGCAAACAAAACTTTATTCTTTATCTAGGAATTGGAAACCGAAGGTAACAACTATTGAAGAATTGTAAAATTTTCTAACTTAACTCTTGAAAATCTTGTAGGTAGTCTTCTAACGTATGAAGTTCAATAAAAAGCGAGAGATGATGCTTGATTCAAAGAAAAAATCATTAGCCATGAGGCCAAAAGGGAGGAATCTCGATCCAAGAAGAAGAAAAAAAATAAGCTCGGACTTTGATAGTGATAATGAGAGTGAGATGGGATTGGTAGTTAAAGAATTTAAATTATTTCTAAATACTAAAACGGGTAAAAGTTCATGCAAAATAAAAGGAATCAAAGTCTCACAAATGTAAGGAAAACTAAATTTGAAAATTCAGATTTTGAAATTATTTGTCATCATTGCAGAAAGCCTAGACATTACAGAAACAAATGCCCCTCAACAAGAGTGACTACAAATGAAAGAACAAAAGCTTCAAGGCAACATCATGGGATTTCTTGTGTGAAGAAGAAGATTCAGATGATTACTCAAATGCCAATGATAAAGATCATTGTCTTATGCCTAATGTTCAAATTGTGGAAGACAGATACTTTAGATAAAGAAGTCTAGTGGAGAGCTAAGGAACAAAGAAGTACATGATATTTTGATTTAGGATGCTCTCATCATATGACAGTAAAAAAACTTGTTTCGTGGTCTCGATAAAAAGAAAGGTGGAGATGTGACTTTTGGAAACATCGATAAAGATAAGATTATAGGAGCTGGTGATATAGGTAACGATTCCTTTAAACTCCTTAAGGTTTTACTTGTTGATAATTTAAAGCACAATCTTATTTTCATTAGTCGACTTTGTGATAAAGGTATGTATTTTCTTTTAAATCTAATGTGTGCAAAATTATTGATTCAAAAATAGGTTCAATTGTGTTTACGTAAAATAGACATGCTAATGTGTATACTTTAAACTTCAACAATATTAAATCAAATACTGTGAAATTGCTTCACTTAGATCTTTTTAGACCGGTGTCTACATGGAGTTTAGGGGATAATAGTTATTATTTAATGGTGATTGATGAATACTCTAGATTCATATCGGTCATGTTTCTAGCCAAAAGAGTGAATGTTTTAAAATATTTGAAATTTTTTTCGAAAATAGTAGAAAAAGAAAAATGTCTCTCTATTCGCAGCATTCGAGCTAATCATAGAGGAGAAATTAAAAATAAAATTTTTGAAGAATTTTATGATAAGAAAGGTATCACTCATGAGTATTGTTCTCCTCCAACCCAAAAATAAAATGGGGTTATCAAGAGGAAGAATCAGACTTTACAAGAATGGTTAGAATCATGTTAAGTGAGTGTAAGTTGCCAAAGTGCTTTTGGGCTGAGGCAGTTAATACAATATGCTATGTGAGTAATAAAGCTTATTTTTGGCCAATGCTAAATAAGACTTCTTATGAGCTTTATTATCAAATATCTCCAAATATTGCACATCTTCGTATTTTTTGTTATAAATGCTATCTTTTAAACACGAAAAACTAATGAGAGAAATTTGATTCTAAAGTTGATGAGTGTGTGTTTTTGGGATACTCTTCTTGTAGTAAAACTTATAGAGTATACAACAAAAGAACTAAAATTATTGAAGATCTATCTGTGTTAAATTTGATGAATCTCACACTTCTAATATTTTGGTTGACAGTGCAGATAACTAGGCCTGTCCAAATGGGCCGAGCACCGGGGGGTACCCGGACCCGTACTTGGTGGGCCCGGGCCGGGCCCGGGCCCAGGCCTGAACAGGCAGGGCATCGGGCAGGCCCGATTTTTAAATTTTAAATTTTATTATTTTTTGCTTAAAAATTAAGTTTTTTGTAAAAATGAAATTTCAAGAATAATTAAAACAAAATATGTGAAATTTTGATAAAAATCAATCATACTAAGTGTTTACTAAGTAGTAGAAAATTATATTCTATTAGTATTTAGTTATATATTATATGTAAGTATATATAAGTATACATTAATGACCATATCATACTATAATTATATATAGTATACATTAGAAATATATATGTAAGTATATTAATGACAATATACACTTAAAAATATGTAAGTACATATTAATGACCATTTTCTACTATATATATATATATATATATATATATATATATATATATATATATATATATATATATATATATATATATATATATATATATATATATATATATATATATATATATATATATATATATATATATATATATATATATATATATATATATATATATATATATATATATATATATAATATATATATATATATATATATATATATATATATATATATAAGTATACATTAATGACCATATCATACTATAATTATATATAGTATACATTAGAAATATATATGTAAGTATATATAAGTATACATTAATGACCATATCATACTATAATTATATATAGTATACATTAGAAATATATATGTAAGTATATATAAGTATACATTAATGACCATATCATACTATAATTATATATAGTATACATTAGAAATATATATGTAAGTATATATAAGTATACATTAATGACCATATCATACTATAATTATATATAGTATACATTAGAAATATATATGTAAGTATATATAAGTATACATTAATGACCATATCATACTATAATTATATATAGTATACATTAGAAATATATATGTAAGTATATATAAGTATACATTAATGACCATATCATACTATAATTATATATAGTATACATTAGAAATATATATGTAAGTATATATAAGTATACATTAATGACCATATCATACTATAATTATATATAGTATACATTAGAAATATATATGTAAGTATATATAAGTATACATTAATGACCATATCATACTATAATTATATATAGTATACATTAGAAATATATATGTAAGTATATATAAGTATACATTAATGACCATATCATACTATAATTATATATAGTATACATTAGAAATATATATGTAAGTATATATAAGTATACATTAATGACCATATCATACTATAATTATATATAGTATACATTAGAAATATATATGTAAGTATATATAAGTATACATTAATGACCATATCATACTATAATTATATATAGTATACATTAGAAATATATATGTAAGTATATATAAGTATACATTAATGACCATATCATACTATAATTATATATAGTATACATTAGAAATATATATGTAAGTATATATAAGTATACATTAATGACCATATCATACTATAATTATATATAGTATACATTAGAAATATATATGTAAGTATATATAAGTATACATTAATGACCATATCATACTATAATTATATATAGTATACATTAGAAATATATATGTAAGTATATATAAGTATACATTAATGACCATATCATACTATAATTATATATAGTATACATTAGAAATATATATGTAAGTATATATAAGTATACATTAATGACCATATCATACTATAATTATATATAGTATACATTAGAAATATATATGTAAGTATATATAAGTATACATTAATGACCATATCATACTATAATTATATATAGTATACATTAGAAATATATATGTAAGTATATATAAGTATACATTAATGACCATATCATACTATAATTATATATAGTATACATTAGAAATATATATGTAAGTATATATAAGTATACATTAATGACCATATCATACTATAATTATATATAGTATACATTAGAAATATATATGTAAGTATATATAAGTATACATTAATGACCATATCATACTATAATTATATATAGTATACATTAGAAATATATATGTAAGTATATATAAGTATACATTAATGACCATATCATACTATAATTATATATAGTATACATTAGAAATATATATGTAAGTATATATAAGTATACATTAATGACCATATCATACTATAATTATATATAGTATACATTAGAAATATATATGTAAGTATATATAAGTATACATTAATGACCATATCATACTATAATTATATATAGTATACATTAGAAATATATATGTAAGTATATATAAGTATACATTAATGACCATATCATACTATAATTATATATATATATATATATAGAGGAATGATTGGTAGTCTCTTAGATCTTACTACATCTCATCTTAATATTATATTTTATGTATGTTTGTGTGCTAGGTTTCAGGCCAATCCTAAAGAATCACATTTGAAAGCCGTAAAACAAACTTTTCGATATTTGATTGGAACGCAAAAATTTAGTTTATGGTTTTCTATGCCTAATTATTTTGATATAGTTGGATATTCTAATAGTAATTATATTGGGTGTCATACCGATAGAAAGAGTACTAGTAGAACAATACATCTTTTAGGACATCCTATAGTATCTTGATCTAATAGGAAACAAAAATGTGTAGCTTTGTTTACTATAAAGGCTGAGTATATTGCATTAGTTGTTGTTCATAAACCCTTTGGTTATCTTTAACTCTTCAGGATTACGACATTACCTTTAAGAAAGTTCCTCTTAGATGTGAACAAGAGTGCTATTGATTTGAGTAATAACCCAGTCCATCATTCACGCACAAAATACATAAATATTCAACATCATTTTATTAGGGACCATATTGCTACGGAGAATATTCAGATTGACCCCATTGAGCAACTTGCAATATTTTTACTAAACCTTTGCCTGAAGATTGTTTTACTAGACTGAGATAAGACTTAGGCATTTTATCTCTTGATATCTAGCATGTTGACCTGACCTGTTGGATGCATATGTAATTTTTTATTTTTCTTAAATTTGCTTTTATTTTTCTTAAATTTTCTTTTTATTTTTTATTTTTCTTTATTTACTTTTATTTTTCTTTCTTTTTAGGATTTTTTATACATCTAAAGCAAAACAAAATTTCTCTTTCTTTCTTTTTATTTTCTTTTGAAAAATAATATATAAAAATAAAACTTTTGGACTTACCTATGTATATGCATTAACAAGATAGATTCAAATGAGACTATCTTTTGGTATATAGGCTTGATTATATTATATTATTTCACATATTATTTTCACATCTATATACATATCATATGTTTACATAAATAATAAAAATATGATTGCTTAACACATTGTTTCACGCAATGTTTCATATTATCTTTCACACACCTAGTTTTATCTTTGTCATGTTTAGTGAAATAGTGGTATTGTTCAATAAGTATTTATGGATATATCACAAAGTTAGAGCTCATTCTTATACTTGAATAAGGCACCAAATTTCTTTACATGTACAAAGTACATATGTGCTATACAAATTCTAAGCGAAAAGAGTGTACTAATGAAAAGATGATCAAAGATCTACACTCTATTAAACCAAGATAAAATTGAGTGTATTTGTTAAAAGATGGTCAAAGACCCATACTCATGGATATATTTGTGTATTTCTTAAAGAGTATCCATCCTACACTAAATATTTTCTATATTTAGAGATGGTGTACATCGCCCACCAAATGCTATCATTCTTTCTTTTAAAAATCATATATGGTTGAGGTGATAGGTCGAGATTTTGGTCCTTAGTTCTAAGTTTGAGATAATTCAAGTTGTGTTACAAAGTTCAAAGCTATATAATATATATCTAAATTTATTTTATGGACTAATATAATTTTTTATTATTTGTTTAACAAACTTTCCTATGATTTTTTAAATTTTTAGTAGGATGTTCAATATGATTTTTATGCGTGTTTCGTGTGTTTTGAAGTTATATTTGAATCTCTTATGCTATTTTTCTACAAATCTCTTTGTGTACCAGTATGTATTTCTCTTCCTTACACCTTTGGATAGTTTTTATTTGAATTTTTCGTGTATAAAGTATACCCATTTGTGTCTTTCATCCTTTTCTAATAACAAAAGGGAGAAAAGTGAAAGTGAAAATTTGAAATTGCATGGAGTGAATTTGTTCCTCATAAAGAATTTTTTCAAAATGATTTCATGTTTTATGATTTGTTTTGGAATTTTTTAACACTCAATGCATTACTTTAGGGGTACAATACATGTACAAGTTTACACTTTCATGAATGCATGAATGTAAGGGGAGCTTTGCATATATTTTTCCTTTGCATAAAAAGTATTTATGTGCATAATTTGCTGAATATATATCTCAAAATACATATAATTTTGTATTTTAAATTTTGAGCTTTGTTACTATCAAAGGGGAGATTGTTAGAAGGTAGTTCATACAATATCTCTTGTTTGAGTAATAACAAACAAGAGATGATATATTACAGGTATAGACAAGTATATGAAAGATACGAGGCGAAACAATGTAAAAATTAGTGTTTATGTTGATTTCAGCCATCGATGGTCATGAGTACACCATCGCTTGTCATGAGAACAATCCATGGATTACAGTGTATAATCAGAGAAAAATAGAAGCTTGAATCAAAACCATCTTTGGACTACAGTCAACCATCAATGGTCAAGCTATGTCATCGATGGATTATAGTGCACATTCGATGAATTTTAAAAACCAAATTTCAACCTATCGATGGATTACTGGGACCATCGGTGCGTAGGGGACCATCGATGGTCGTGTTTAACCATCGATGGTGACGACATATTTTGGTAGATTTGATGATTTAATCTCAACTGTTAGTCAACCCGTTTCATTTCTAAGTTCTACTATGATTCTTATATCTCTTTCCTTTATTATCAAAAACTAAACAAGATAGGAAGAGATCATATACTAGAAAGGTTCTTGTTTTGAGAAATAGAGAGATTTTATTGTAGGGTTTGAGAGAAGAGTTGATATGTGATTCAACCCCTGGAGCCTCATCAAACTCTTTCTTGTCGCACTCAGCATCTTCGGATCATTTCAGCAAGGAGAGTTGATTGGATTAAACATCACCACCGCATCTTCATCGATTTTTGCCTAAATCTTCTAAAGAACGGTTTACTTAAAAAGGGCTTTAAGATCTTTTTAGTTTGTGCTTAAACTATTTTGGTTGGTTTGTTACATCTTGTTTACGGCATACTCAAGCCAGTGATAATTGAGGGTTGAGACTAGAGCTCAGTGTTACTCATCTGTGAAGAGTTAGGTTAGACGAGTAATTTCGGGTAGATTCTAGGGTGCGGTCTTTATAAACCTACTGAATCGAGTTATGATTCCGGTGAACTCCAGTCATAGTGAGGAAACCCCTTTATGAGAAGGAAGAGTGGACATAGGATTTCTATCGAAGCACTATAAAAATCTTGCATGTTCTATGATTTGTTTTTAGTTCGGTTTTTCACTTTATTTTGTCATTATTTCTGTTACATATTCTATGTCTTAGCGAAAATTTATAGCAAACTTATTCACCCCATTCTAGATCCAAAAGGTAGAGCTTGATTTTCATGCATGGCATTGGCTAAAAGTTAAAGGAGTTGAAAAAATTTTGCGATTATGTGGTTGGCCGGGTATGTACCTTGAAATTGTCGATGTTGCAACGATGGTAACCGATGCGCTTCCCACCATCAATCACAAAGGGGCTGAAATGGTCTGCCTTTGGCCTGCTACTTTGAGTGATTCGCATGGGTTGTTGTTGATATCTAGTTGAATTAAAAATCTCAATGTGTCGATAGTTTTCTGCGTCTTTACGAGGGTCAGTAGCATCGATGTTCAACTTTAAACTTTTATGAATAGTCGCCACTGCCACTGTGGTGGCATCAATGGCTGCCGGAGTTATCGCATCTATATCTTTAGGGGTCACCCGAGATGTTTCCCCGGTGCTAATGTCCACTCGGAACACGCCCCACTTCTTGATCTCCTTCCCATCTTTATCTTTACCAATAACATCTTGGCGGTGGAAAAATAAGACGTTTTCACTTCCCCATGTCGGCCACCCACCCTTCTTTACAACTTGCTTGCGCTCCAACCGCCCCTCTACGTTCATCACAAATATAGCTGTGTTGAGATCCTCAATCTCGCCAGTCCAACCATCTTCATTCGGAAATGATGCCACGGCTATCTTCTTTCCAGATGGTGACACTGAGGGCTGAAATCAGCTTCATCTATCAATGGATAAAAACATATCAGTCATATATATATATATATATATATATATATATATATATATATATATATATATATATATATATATATATAGAGCAAATCTCATATAAACTTAAGTTTATAGGAATAGTATACACCAACTTTTTATCCATTGATGTTGCCTTTAGATTTTTGCCATCAAGAGATGCACAAATCTCAAAATGGGCTTCTTTCACGGATCCCAAGGCAACATCAATGTATAGAAAAGTTGGTGTATGAATATTTCCTATAAACTTAAGTTTATAGAGATTTATATATATATATATATATATATATATATATATATATATATATATATATATATATATATATATATATATAGACATTATATGAGCTTGTTTAGGAATTTTGGATTATAATCCACTTGGATTATAATCTACAAATAATTTAAATGAATTATGATTTAAAGTATTTGGTAAATTTAGCGGATTATAGTCTATGTCTAATAGTAGAGTGTTTGACAAATAGGTGGATCATAGTCTATGTAATTAGTTGTCAAAATGATCGAGAAAAGATATAGAATTGGTGGCGAGTAATTAAATGAGCCATTGTTTTTTGAAATCATATAGAGAACAAGTGACTTTTACTAGGTTAAACCTCACGTATGGCTTATTTGTTGGTAGTCTATAAACCAAAATAAGCCACTTGCCAAGCAACTCAAAGTGATTTATAACTTATAATTAAGCCACAAAAGTGGATTATAGGCCGCCATCTGCTAAACATGCTCTACGTGTAGCTAGGTAGTAATTAATAGTGATAGTTAATCAGTAGTAAAATTAAGAAATAAAATGAACCTTTTGGGGTTAGGCGGTCGGTTTCTCCCGTCTTAAGATTGGTTCTATAAACAGCAGTCCAGGGCTGACGACGTTTAGCAGCGGGCTCTTTGGTGCTGACATAGACGAGATAGTCACCGGCAAAGCAAGCACTGTCTTCCATGCGAACATCATCGGATGTGCTGTAAACATCGGCGAAGCTGAAGACATTGACGATTTTGTCGTCATTGAAGCGGAGTGCTATTTGAAGCGTTTCGAGGTCGTCTCGTTCGGAGACGAAGATAAGGCCCGAGAGACGGCCGGAATCTACGTCGGCCTCCTTGAAGAGGCCTTTGGAGGCCAATTTTGGGCGCTTGAGAATAGTCTTGAGAGCCTCACGCGGAATGGTTTGGCCGTTATAATTGGAGGACACACCATCAGTCATGGGAAGCTCATCTTGATTCGATGTCAGCGGTGGAAGCCTGGGGCAGGAGAATATGTCCAGCGGCACCGGAGGTCGATAGGTTGCGAAGAAGGCAATGCTACCTCTCTTCTCTCCAATCTCAGATGCCATCTACCTAAAATGATTTCTTTTTTTTTTTGCTTATCTCTAGTCTAATAGGAAACTTTTGGAGTAAGTCATCAACAAACACTCATTTTGAGATATATAAATAGACGTGCCTGGAGATCGGAAAAGGAATCTCCATTTGTCATTTTATAATAATCCATTAATGCCACCGACGTTTGCTTTTAAATACTCATTTGATGTTTGACTTGATATAGGCCATCTGCTAACAACGAAAAGAATATAGAATGGTGAGGAGATCATAACTCAAGGCTAATAATATTTAGATTTGACAAGTAACATGAGCTCGCAAGTCGTTGTTTAAGTTAAGAATATTTTATAATCGTGCAAGTTGGTACTTCTGTAGTCTAATTAATGACGTAGCCACGACTTTGCAGTTCCTAATCTTGCAAGTCATTGTTTAAGTTGTGAATATTTTATATTAGTGCAAGTTGGTACTTCTGTAATCTAATTAATGATGTAGACAAAACCACGACTTTGCAGCTCCTAATCTCGCAAGTCATTGTTTAAGTTGTGGATATTTTATATTAGTGCAAGTTGGTACTTATATAGTCTAATTAATGACGTAGCCACGACTTTGCAGTTCCTAATCTTGCAAGTCAATATTGTTTAAGTTGTGAATATTTTATATTAGTGCAAGTTGGTACTTCTGTAATCTAATTAATGACCTGGCCAAAACCACGACTTTGCAGCTCCTAATCTCGCAAGTCATTGTTTAAGTTGTGAATATTTTATATTATTGCAAGTTGGTACTTCTGTAGTCTAATTAATGACGTAGCCACGACTTTGCAGTTCCTAATCTTGCAAGTCAATATTGTTTAAGTTGTGAATATTTTATATTAGTGCTAGTTGGTATTTCTGTAATCTAATTAATGATGTAGAAAACCACGACTTTGTAGTTCCTAAGCTCCCATGTCATTGTTTAAGTAGTGAATATTTTATATTAGTGCAAGTTGGTACTTATATATGCAATCTAATTAATGATGTAGAAAACCACGACTTTGCAGCTCCTAATCTCGCAAGTCATTGTTTAAGTTGTGGATATTTTATATTAGTGCAAGTTGGTACTTATGTAATCTAATTAATGATGTAGACAAAACCACGACTTTGCAGCTCCTAATCTCGCAAGTCATTGTTTAAGTTGTGAATATTTTATATTAGTGCAAGTTGGTACTTCTGTAGTCTAATTAATGACGTAGCCACGACTTTGCAGTTCCTAATCTTGCAAGTCATTGTTTAAGTTGTGGATATTTTATATTAGTGCAAGTTGGTACTTATATATGCAATCTAATTAATGATGTAGAGAAAACCACGACTTTGTAGTTCCTAAGCTCCCATGTCATTGTTTAAGTAGTGAATATTTTATATTATTGCAAGTTGGTACTTCTGTAATCTAATTAATGACCTGGCCAAAACCACGACTTTGCAGCTCCTAATCTCGCAAGTCATTGTTTAAGTTGTGAATATTTTATATTAGTGCAAGTTGGTACTTATGTAATCTAATTAATGATGTAGACAAAACCACGACTTTGTAGTTCCTAAGCTCCCATGTCATTGTTTATGTTATGACAAATCTCAGAATAAACTAAAATCAATCAAATGAAAGCACGAAAAATATCAAGAACACACGAACACAAAAATATACGTGGTTCGGCTTGTAGCCTACGTCCACGGGCGAAGGAGGAGAATAGTTTTACTAATTGTGAGGAATACAATGTGGAGATCTCTCAATCACTCAATCCTAAACCACACTCCAAAAGCCTAATACAATCTCTCTCAAATAAAGGAACAAAAGAGAAAATACCAAATAGGCATCACAAAAAAACTCTCTCTTATTGATTGGTGCTATGAAGATTGATGATCTAATTGGCTTGAAAGACCGTTCATATATAGCATTGAAGATCCCAACTCCTTGTTCTCTAAGGAATAAGAGTTCTAATAGGATTAGAAGTCCAATTGTTCTAAAGCTCAACAAGAGTCCAAGTAAGAATAGACTTCTAATTTGATTGGTTGTAAGTAGGACTCTTGACCAAACCAAACCAAGTCAAAAAAGAATTCCCAAAGCAATACGGATTTGAGTATTTGAGACAACCTATAACAGTTTAGTGAATATTTTATATTAGTGCTAGTTGGTATTTCTGTAATCTAATTAATGACCTGGCCAAAACCACGACTTTGCAGCTCCTAATCTCGCATGTCATTGTTTAAGTTGTGAATATTTTATATTAGTGCAAGTTGGTACTTCTGTAATCTAATTAATGACGTAGCCACGACTATGCAGTTCCTAATCTTGCATGTCATTGTTTAAGTTGTGAATATTTTATATTAGAGCAAGTTGGTACTTATGTAATCTAATTAATGATGTAGACAAAACCACGACTTTGTAGTTCCTAAGCTCCCATGTCATTGTTTAAGTAGTGAATATTTTATATTAGTGCTAGTTGGTACTTCTGTAATCTAATTAATGACCTGGCCAAAACCACGACTTTGCAGCTCCTACTCGCGCATGTCATTGTTTAAGTTGTGAATATTTTATATTAGTGCAAGTTGATACTTCTGTAATCGAATTAATGATGTAGACGAAACCACGACTTTGTAGTTCCTAAGCTCCCATGTCATTGTTTAAGTAGTGAATATTTTATATTAGTGCAAGTTGGTACTTGTTAGGGCATAGTTCGTATAAGATCTCTTATTTGAGTAATAACAAAACTTCCGTTTAGTACTAATATTTGTTTGAGATGGTACAGTTCAGGTGAATACTAGTATAAAACGTGAACAGGGTGAAATGATACGAAAATCAACTCAAACGTTGATTTCAGTCATTGTACCATAGATAGTCATCAGTGACCCATCAATTGTTGAAGGCTCATCGATGGTATAGGAACCAATTGATATTTTCCAGAGACAGGAATACAAACCATCAATGGTTTACAGGAACCCGTCGATGATGCTCAGGAACTCATTGATGGTCGTGATCAACTATGGATGGCAAAGTCAACTAATTGCATATTTGATGATTTAATCACGGTCATTTGTAGTTCCTTTCGATCTCCAAACTCTACTATGTTTAGAATATCTCTTTCGTTATCTATTGAAGGCTATATATGATTGAAAGAGATAGAAAGAGGAGAGTGAGCTTTAGAGTTTTGATTTGAGAAGTTATTACATTAAAGATTTTGACCCTCGGAGCCTCAATAAACTCTTTATCGTCGTGCTCAACATCTTTGAATCATTTTAGCGAGGAGAGTTATCTTTGGTTTCATCATTTACACTGTTCTTCATCCAGCTACACTTTGACTCATCGAAATACGGTTTGTTAATTGAAAAGAGTTGTAAGATTTTTCATATTTTATTGTGCTTAATTGCGTTTGATTGGTTTGTTTCAAACTTATTTTTGTGGCGCACTTAAGCATGTGATGATTGAAGGTTAGGACTAGCCAGGGCTAAGTGTGTCTACTCATTTGATGAGTTAGATTAGATGACTGGAGATCAGGCACCTACCCTGCAGTGTGCAATAAAGTATTTGATGTCTGAAACTTCTAAGAAGGTAACTAATTAGCTTGTAAATACTCATTTGATGTTTGACTTGATAGGTAACGTTTGCTGCAAACGTCAGCGAACCATCTTCTAACAACGAAAAGAATATAGAATGGTGAGGAGATCATAACTCAAGGTTAATGATATTTAGATTCGACAAGTAACATGAGCTCGCAAGTCCTTGTTTAAGTTGTGAATATTTTATATTAGTGCAAGTTGGTACTTCTGTAATCTAATTAATGACGGAGACAAAACCACGACTTAGTAGTTCCTTAGCTCTCATGTTATTGTTTAAGTTGTGAATATTTTATATTAGTGCAAGTCGCCACTTGTTAACATGTTCGGACGTAGTTCGTATAAGATCTCTTATTTGAGTAATAACAAAACTCCCGTTTAGTACTAATATATGTTTGAGATGGTACAGTACAGGTGAATACTAGTATAAAATGTGTACGGGGTGAAATGATATGAAAATCAGCTCAAACGTTGATTTCAACCATCGTACCATAGATGGTCATCAATGATCCATCAATGGTTGAAGGCTCATCGATGGGTATAGGAACCAATAGATATTTTCTAGAGACTGGAATACAAACCATCGATGGTTTACAGGAACCCGTCGATGGTGCTCTGGAAGTCATTGATGGTTGTGATCAACTATGGATGGCAAAGTCGACTCATTGCAGATTTGATGATTTAATCACGGTCGTTCATTGTTCCTTTTGATCTCCAAACTCTATTATGTTTAGAATATCTCTTTCCTGCTCTATTGAAGGCTATATATGATTGAAAGAAATAAAAAGAGGAGAAAGAGCTTTAGGGTTTTGATTTGAGAAGATATTATGTTGAATATTTTGACCCCTGGAGCCTCAACAAATTCTTTTTTGTCACGCTCAACATCTTCGAATCATTTCAGCAAGGAGAGTTGGCTTTGGTTTCATCAATTACACTATTCTTTATCCAGCTTCACTTTGATTCATCGAAGGACTGTTTGATAATTAAAAATGGTTGTAAGATCTTTCATATTTTATTGTGCTTAATTGCGTTCGATTAGTTTGTCCCAAACTTATTTTTGTAGCGCACTTAAGCATGTGATAATTAAAGCTTGGGACTAGCCAGGGCGAAATGTGTTTATTCATTTGGAGAGATAAGTTAGATGACCAGTTTCAGATAGATTTCATGATGCGGTCTTTATAAACCTACTGAATCAGGTTATGATTTAGGAGAACTCTTGCCATAATGAGGAAGCCCCTTCTTGAGAAGATAGAGTGGACGTAGAATTATTATCCGAACTATTACAAAAAACTTGTGTGTCCTTGGTTAGTTGTTTATTTATCATGGTTCGCTTTTATTTCATTTGTTCTGCTGCATATTCTGTATTTTTAGCAAAAATGATAGCAACTCTATTCAACCCCCCCTCTAGGCTTGCATTTCATGTCCAACAAATGGTGTCAAAACCTCATTGACCATCATTAGATTTCTTAACCTAGATTTCTAGTTTGATCGCCGCAACGGCTTTTCCTACGGTACATGCAGTGAACCGATCCCCTCTTTCGATGGGACAAATTACATCTATCGGAAAGTGCATATGAGAGTCTTTTTGTTGTCCACCGATTTTGATGTTTGGGATAGTGCAAAGAACGGGTATAGTGAACCCACTATCATTGTAGAAGAGGTTATTGTTATCATTCCTAGAGACAAGTGGACCCCAACCGACAAAAAGTTTTACTCTTTAAATCCAAAAGCTACAAATGTTTTTATTGTTCTTTGATTGCTGAAAAATTTAACCATGTGTCAAATTATACTATTGTGCAGGAAATTTGAAATTTTTTAGAAGTTACACACAATGGAACTTTATAGGTAAAAGAGACAAAAATTATAATGCTTGTGATTAAGTATGAGAATTTCAAGATGAATTCCTTAGAGAGTATTCACGATATGTTCATTCGATTCATGAACACTCAGAACAAATCTAAAGCTTTGGAAAAGGATTACGATAAGAATCTTATGAGAAAAATTCTTCATTCTCTTTCGAGGATTGAGAACTAAACGTATGACTATGAAAGAATTGCAAAAATTTTTCAAATTAACTCTTAAGGATCTTATAGGTAATCTTTTCACTTATGAACTACGATTAAAAGAGAGAGAAGATGCTTCAAAAGATAACTCAAAGAAGAAGTCGTTAGCCCTAAACGTCAAAAAGGAAAAGTCTCGATTCAGTAAGAAGAAGGAATCAAGCTTGGACTTTGATGATACAAGTGAGAGCAAGATGGGATAAGTAATCAAGTGATTCAAATCTTCCTAAAGACAAGTCAGAACTTCACTAAGGTAAGAAAATATAAAACTGTAAATTAATATTCTAAAATTATTTGTCACCATTGTAGGAAACCTGAACACTAGAAAAATGACTACCCTCTCAACAGAAGTGACTATAAAGGAAAGAATAAAAACTTTAATGCTACATCGTGGGATTTCTCAAGTGAAGAAGAAAAATCATATAATGACTTGAGCATGAATGATAGAAGCCATTGTCTTATGCCTAATGTCTGCATCTTGAAAGATTCAGAGCGTGAAAATTCAGATAAAGAAGTTCAATGATCATGGAAGTACATGGTACTTAGATTCAAGGTGTTCTCGATACATGACATATAAGAAATATTTGTTTCTTAGTCTTGACAAAAAGAAAGGAGAAGATGTAACTTTTGGAAATAATGAAAAAAGTAAGATTATGGGATTTGGTGATATAGATAATTATTCTTTCAAACTCCTTAAAGTTTTACACTTGATGGTCTAAAGCACAATCTTATTTCCATTAGTCAGCTTTGTAGACGGTTAAAATGTATTTTCACTCAGGTCAATAATAAGCTTGGATCCAAGAAGTGAACGCTCATGGCTAAACACTTTAAATGGGCCTAAATTTGAGCCCACAACAAGCTGTAGCGAAGGTCACCTAACCAATCAAGCGAGCCTCGCCATGCTGCCCATCTCGACTCTATTCAACCGAGTTAAGAGCGAGTCGACTTTAAGAGCACACCTCAGATCGAATCAAAAGACGTCATCGGTCAGTTTGAACAAGATTTGGATTTTGTGTCAAATCTGAACTCATAGACGAAGTTCTCCAACTAACGAACTTCGCTCATGGTAATTGTAGTGGACCAAGTTATCCACTTTCGAAGAAGATTCACCCACATCCTCAACGACCCTCACCCACGACTTTAGGGACCTTCGCCCACGTCTTCAACGAACTTCATCAAGTCAGTGAAGTTCGCCAAATAGCCATTTGAGAGCAATTTTCAGGGGAATAACTGTTCCCCACTATCTCCTACTTTAATGGCTACTTAATCCATAATTAAAGGCCATTAACTCTCTCTTTTAGTCTATAAAAGGAGAAGAGATTGCTCATTTTAGCCCCCAGCTTGGAGCCTCAGCCAAAAACACACACATAGAGAGATCAACACTATCGCATTTGTGATTCTATGAGAAAATCTGCTAAGAGAAGACTGAGCTATCTTCCAAGCAACTAAATTCTCATCAATAGCAAAATACTCATTATCTTAGTCAGTGCATCAACGGAATACAAGATCGATGTTCTACCAGCACACAGTAAAGAACCTCTAGAAAACATAAATTTTTCCTTAATCAAAACATCCTCTATCTCACCCATGGGACTTTGATGATACAAGTGAGAGCAAGATGGGATAAGTAATCAAGTGATTCAAATCTTCCTAAAGACAAGTCGAACTTCACTAAGGTAAGAAAATATAAAGCGTAAATTAATATTCTAAAATTATTTGTCACCATTGTAGGAAACACGAACACTAGAAAACGACTACCCTCTCAGAAGTGACTATAAAGGAAAGAATAAAACTTTAATGCTACATCGTGGGATTTCTCAAGTGAAGAAGAAAAATCATATAATGACTTGAGCATGAATGATAGAAGCCATTGTCTTATGCCTAATGTGCATCTTGAAAGATTCGGGCGTGAAAATTGAGATAAAGAAGTTCAATGATCATGGAAGTACATGGTACTTAGATTCAAGGTGTTCTCGATACATGACATATAAGAAATATTTGTTTCTTAGTCTTGACAAAAGAAAGGAGAAGATGTAACTTTTGGAAATAATGAAAAAGTAAGATTATGGGATTTGGTGATATAGATAATTATTCTTTCAAACTCCTTAAAGTTTTACACTTGATGGTCTAAAGCACAATCTTATTTCCATTAGTCGACTTTGTAGGCGGTTAAAATGTATTTTCACTCAGGTCAATAATAAGCTTGGATCCAAGAAGTGAACGCTCATGGCTAAACACTTTAAATGGGCCTAAATTTGAGCCCACAACAAGTCAGAAGGTCACCTAACCAATCAAGCGAGCCTCGCCATGCTGCCCATCTCGACTCTATTCAACCGAGTTAAGAGCGAGTCGACTTTAAGAGCACACCTCGATCGAATCAAAAGGCGTCATCGGTCGGTTTGAACAAGATTTGGATTTTGTGTCAAATCGAACTCATAGACGAAGTTCTCCAACTAACGAACTTGGCTCATGGTAATTGTAGTGGACCAAGTTATCCACTTTGAAGAAGATTCACCCACATCCTCAACGACCCTCACCCGACTTTAGGGACCTTCGCCCGTCTTCAACGAACTTCATCAAGTCGGTGAAGTTCGCCAAATAGCCATTTGAGAGCAATTTTCGGGGAATAAGCGTTATCTCCTACTTTAATGGCTACTTAATCCATAATTAAAGGCCATTAACTCTCTCTTTTAGTCTATAAAAGGAGAAGAGATTGCTCATTTTAGCCCCCAGCTTGGAGCCTCGACCAAAAACACACGCATAGAGATCAACACTATCGCATTTGTGATTCTATGAGAAAATCTGCTAAGAGAAGACTGAGCTATCTTCCAAGCAACTAAATTCTCATCAATAGCAAAATACTCATTATCTTAGTCAGTGCATCAACGGAATACAAGATCGATGTTCTACCAGCACACAGTAAAGAACCTCTAGAAAACATAAATTTTTCCTTAATCAAAACATCCTCTATCTCACCCATGGGACTTTGACAGATCTATCAACTAGCTGTAAAGAGCATCTGGTTGTTTTGGGTTCTCCTATACCTAGTTGTTGGTAGACCAAATAGGGAAGCAAACTAACACTGGCTCCTAAGTCTAGAAGTGCCTTATCAATATAGGTATTGCCAATAACAAATGAGATAGTAGGACAATCAGGATCCTTATATTTTAATGGGATGGGCTTTGTGAGCATATCATTGATATTAGCAGCAAGAAAGACTTTCTTTGGAACATTTATTCTTCTCTTCTTAGTGCACAAATTTTTCAAAAATTTTGCATAAAAAGGGATTTGTTTAATTACATCTAAGAAAGAAATATTGACCTTAACCTGCTTGAAAGTTTCTAGGATCTTCTCCTCCTGAGGGGAGTATTTTCTAGGCCTGAGTCTATCTGGAAAGGGAGCAACTGGTTTAAACCTATCAAAATTAGGCTCAGGTTCGAGTTCAGGATCTTGGTCATCGACAGGAGGTGATTGCTAAATAGAGTCATCAGAAGGAGAGAAAATTTGTTCAGGTTCAAGGATTTTACTTGGAGGCATTCTAACTTGATTATGGACCTGTTTTCCTGACCGTAGTGAATGGATTGCTTTCACTTGAACTTGGTAGGTTGAACTTGATCGCGTGTCCGTAGGGTTGGTCACGGGTTGATTCGGAAATGTTCCTTTCTCTCTCTCACTCATAGCTCTGGCTAGTTAACCAAGTTAGGTTTCTAATCTAGCTATGGCTTGAGTGTTGGAATTGAGAATTTTCCCGGTTGATTGCATAAAGGAATTTAAAGCATTGGATGTTTGAGTCAACAAGTTGGTGGTTTGTGTAGAAGCATTAATCATGATTTCCAAACCATTGTCTAAAACATTGAGACATTTATCATGATCAGAGTTTGGAGGAGAATGATTTATAGATTGATGATAAGGAGACTGATTTGAATATCGCAGATTTGATTGTTGAAAACTAGTTTGAGAATTGAAAGAAACTGTGTTTCTCCTAGAAAATTATTGTGTTGAAGAGGGGGTGAAATTTTGATTTTTGGAGTAGTTTCCCTGATTTCATGCAAAGTTCGGGTGATTTCTCCAACCGAAATTATAGGTTTGAGAAAATAGATCATTCACGGGATATTGGAATGCAGCGTTTATCTATCCTAGTGGTTGATTGTTTCCTCAGAGAGGACATTCCTCTAAAACATGGGTAGGAGAAAGACAGTTGTGACAACCTGAGGTAAAAACTTGATTGATTTGAGCTAGAGCTCATTCTTTGATTTCTAGAGCTTCTAACCTACGCATGATTATAGTTATCTTTGCTTCAGAGGCTATGTTTGTCTCTAAGGAAAAAACACTAGATTTTGGTTGGTGAACTAATTAAACTCGGTCATCATAGTGTTCCCACTACATGGTTTTCTCGGATAAACTCTCTAAAAAATCCCAGGCTTCATTGGCATTTTTGTTCATGAAACCCCCTTGACACATTGATTCTAAGGAAATATTTTTAAGAATAATCCAATCCTTCATAGATGATTTGGCATAATCGCCATTTCTCAAGACCGTAGTTAGGACATTGGATAAGAAGATTCTTAAATTTGTCAAAATACTTTCAGAATGGCTTTCCCAGGACAATCTTAAAATTTTAAATGTTGTTTCTAAGCTTAACCATTTTATGGATAAGAAAGAATTTCTTTAGAAAAATGGTAATAAATTCACCCCAAGTTGAGATAGAATTTATAGGTAAGCTATACAGTCATTTCTTGGCTTTGTCCTTAAGAACAAATGGAATAAATCTAAGTCTAATCGCATCTTCAGATAAGTCCCTCATCTTAATCATAAGAGACATTTCCTCAAATTAGGAGATAAAATATAAGCGTCTTTAGTTTCAATTCCTAAGAATTTGGAAGCATGTTTATGAAATGCGGTCTAAGCTCAAAATTAGTTCCATTGACATCAGGTAGCTTAATGCAAGATGGGATTCTATTTCTAGTTGGGTAACACATATTTTGAAGAACGGGTGGAGTAGGATTAGCTATTTCTTCCAAAATTGGTTCTAAATGGATTAAACGATTGGTATTATCCCTAATCCAACCTTGCATACACCAAAACAAATTCTTTTTATAAATTTCATTTATTAACTAAAAAATCTAAGAAAAATAAAAGTTAGTTCTCTTTTTTTAAGGAAAACTTTAAAAAATCTAAAAGATAATGAGAAGAGAGAGAAACATAAGAGAAAAACTTAACTAAAACAAATCAAAACAATCACTTTTGTCAATCACTTGAAATTCTAGGGTTAAGCCTAAACTCAACTAGACTAGCTCCTAACCAAAAACTCCCTTAGTGAAAAGATTGAAGTTTACTTGGTCAGTTAGCCAGGTAAGGATAGTACTAGAGGGAGATCAAAGATCAATTAAGTACCTCGTTCCTTGCGGAGCGCTTTACGCAACCTCTAAACCTTGCCTTAGACACCAACGGATTCAAACATAGACACCAACGAATTTAAGTAAACTTAAACCGGTTCACTTAAGGATTTCTTGTTCCTTAATGAGCTCGAGTCCTTAGGGGCCAATATCTAATGAGTTTGAAGAGACTTGGGCTTGTGTAGTGAGGAATTAGTGATTTGCCGGCTAAGAAAATGGTGATGAAATCCCTTACCTTATCTTAACTAGTGGGTTTTTGCCCTTAAGAATATTTTCAAGTGAGTGTCAAATCAAGATGCTCAAATCATTTTGGTGAATTCCTACTATATATGAAATGCAACCCTAGAAATTAAAAGCAACTACAAAAGGATGAAAAAAAATAATACTAATAAAATCTTTTTGTTTTATTTTAATTCAGGTTAACAATCAAACAAATGTGAGAAAGAGAGCTCTTATTTAAATTTATTATATCTTGTTAGCAAATGTCAAAGTGGAGGGTGAATTTTTATTATGGTTGACAAAAATAATTTTTTTTAAAATCATAATTGTCTCTAATTGTGAGAAACTAACTAAAGGGTGGAATTGAAAATACTAGAAAGAGGAGTTACCACAAGCAAAGGGTCCTAGCCTTTTAAGGTGATGTAGGACGCTTAACGGACAATTTTATGGAGGAGCGGGACAATCACAAGCTAAATGCGAATACACACATGTTATTGACTTCGAAGAAACGATCATATCTTCTAATCCGGAAGCGGATTCGATATATTATATATAAAAATCACCTATCTCGATGAGACGAAACCAACCAAATTGTTAGATTTCTAAACTCTCATCAGTATCACTAGCTTTTAGTAGAAGTCCAAAAATAATTAATATTTAGTTTATTTTTAGTAATAAAATTGGAGTCTATTTAGATTAGGAAACAAATTCAATTTTGATTGATGTTGGACTGATTTGTTTCCTATATTATAGAGAGTCTTTTAGGGTAGGATTTAATATTTTCTATTTCTTTATAATTCTAGTCTTATTAGGAGTCAATTTTATTTTTCTATTTAAGAAGAGTCATGTAACCGTAGAATCAATATATCTTTTTATCAATAAAATTCCTCTTTAATATTTTCTTCATGGATTCAAAGTTCTTCGTAGATTCGGAGATCGTTCTTTATGGATTCAGAGAACAACCCTTTGTGGATTTCGAGGTTTATCACTTCCGTGTGGTATCAATTGGTATCAGAGACTTGTTTTCCCGATCCGATGGCGGCGACGAAGCCCTTATTTTTCGAACCGAGTTTGATGAGTTGAAGACCGATGTTAATCAGATTAAGACTACCGTAGATTGACTTGCATCGGCAATGAAGCGTCTGAACACAGTAGGAGTTTAAAATCATGTTGATGGTCGCTAACGACGTGATCTGACTCCACATGATGAATTCAACAGTGATAGTGACCCTAAGCATGACCCTGGAGTTGGGAAGAGTATTAAAAAAGCAACGAAGAAAGAAGAACCACCTCCGGAGCATAATTCTTCGCATGAGATGCACTGTGATGCAGAAGGTTTGTGATGTTATCATTGATAGTCACAGTAGAAAGAATCTCGTCTCTCGGCATATGGTCAATAAGTTAGGTTTGAAGACAGAGAAATATCCACCTCCCTACAAGATCGATTGGATTTGCAAGGGCAATGATGTGCAAAATAATGAGATGTGTCGGGTACATTTTTCCATAGGCCGCTATGTTGATGAGGTGTTGTGTATGTGGTCGAGATGGATACTTGTCATATGCTTTTAGGTAGGCCATGATAGTTGAATATTGGTACCACCCACAGGAGTAGAGACAATATTTATGTCTTCAAGAAGGATGGACGTCGAGTTGTACTCATGCCTCTTACAGAAAAGGTACAATCCAAGATAGAGGCTACTGAGAAGAAGAAACCTTTGGTGGCAAACAACGAGGCTTTAGCTAAGAACTTGAAGCAATCTGAAGAGGTCTATGACTTGGTTATAATTTGAAAAGAAGAACCTGCCCTTGTCGAAATTCATTCTAAGGTGCAAACACTCGTTATGATTGAGATTCATGATGGTGATATGATAGTGAAGATGGATAATATGCATGATATTCCTAAAGGGGTTGTGAGCAATATTGCTCATATTGATGTTGCCCGATGGAGGAGAAGGATAAATTAGAGAGTGAGGCAATTGATGATATGTGTGAATTGCTTGGTGGAGGGCTAGAGACAAAGGAGATGAAAGAATTATGTATGGAGTATGAGGCGGGATTTTCTTCTCTGGAAGCAAAGGTCGTGAATAATTTCAAGAAGATTTTGATAACACTTCCAGCAGTAGAATATGAGAAGCAAGATGGAACATATTTTGAGGAGTTTTTCAAGTCAACTGCAGATCCACATGCCGCTAATAAAATACACATGATGTGGGAAAGATTCATATACATTTTTTATTCAAAAGAATAAATGGAGAAAAGCAATGCTAAGTACAAGGCGATGATGATCGTTGCAGGAGAAGAAAAATATTTATCGATGAAGCCACTATTCAAGCAAATATAAGCTCGGGTCGAGCTTGTTTCAACAAGGGAGACTGATATAGGATGCTTAACGGACAATTTCATGGAGGAGCAGAACAATCACAAGCAAAATACGAATACACACATGTTATTGACTTCCGCAAAAAAACGATCACATCTTCTAATCGGGAAGGCGGATTTCAACATATTATATATGAAAATCACCTATCTCGATGAGACGAAGCCAACCAAATTATTGGATTTCTAAAATCTCATCAGTATCACCAGCTTTTAGTAGAAATTTAAAATAAATAATATTTAGTTTATTTTTAGTAATAAAGTTGGAGTCTATTTAGATTAGGAAATAAATTCAATTTTGATTGATATTGGACTGATTTGTTTTCTATATTATAGGGAGTCTTTTATGGTAGGATTTAATACTTTCTATTTCTTTATAATTCTAGTCTTATTAGGAGTCCATTTTATTTTCTATTTAAGAAGAGCCATGTAATCCTAGAATCAATATATCTTTTTATCAATAAAATTCCTCTTTAATATTTTCTTCATAGATTCGAAGTTCTTTGTGGATTCAGAGATTGTTCTTTGTGGATTCAGAGAACAACCCTTGGTGGATTCTAAGGTTTATCACTTCCGCGCTGCGTCATAAGAGCAATTCTTCAATCTTCGATCTCCAAACCTTGATCTTCAAGCTTCAAAGTGGTTCCTTCACAAGAAAACACACAAATTAAAGAGCTAAAAATCTTAATTACAAGCACCGTTCTCTGGCAATGGCCCAAAAACTTGATGAGTAAATAAATAGAACCTAAGTTGCAAGTACACAACTATCAAGTTAAAGTATAAAAAGTTATCGATCTCACGAGGAAGGTGTTGTAAGGAATTAATTAAAATCGGTTCATAAGTTGTATGTGTGTGATAATTAGGAGTGACAAAAGTGATTTTGGAGAGATATGAGAGTGGTTGTGAATATATGTAAATAAAAGCAAAATGAGATTGAGAGGGAAGAAGAAATAAAGGAAAATAAAATCAAGAAAGAAAAAAATGGGGATTTAATTAGAGATATGAGGAATATAGAATTGAATCCACTTCTTTAGAAAAGAAAATAAAGAAATAAAATCTATACGGAGAAAAATAGAAAAGAGTGGAAATAAAATATTCCCAAGAAGGTTCAAGCCTTAAGGTGAATAAAAGAAGAAAATAAAAATAAAAAAAATTCAAGAGGGTTCTAGCCTCTTGGTGAATTAAAATAAATAAATAAATAAATAAAATGAAATTAATTCCAAGAGGGTTCTAGCCTCTTGGTGAATTAAAATAAATAAATAAATAAAATGAAATTAATTCCAAGAGGGTTCTAGCCTCTTGGTGAATAGTGTAAGAAAATAAAATCTAAGCTACAAAATAAATACAAGAAAGTAATGTAAGAAAGTAAAGACATGAAAGTAAATCTACTCTACAAAACATCAAAATAAAATCAATTCAAGAGAGTTCTAGCCTCATTAATATTTAACAACAAGAAAAGAAAATATTATAAGAAAATAAATGATAAAAGAGAAAACTTACATTCCAAGAGGGTTTTAACCTCTTGATGAAGGCAAATCTTCATCTTGATCTTGATCTTCATCTCATCTTCATCTTCATCAAGAAATAAAGAGAAGAAAAAAAATATGAAGAGGTGAAAAAATTCTTTTATTAATTGCAACAAAGTTATAATTTTGGAAGGTCTTCTCAATTAAGAGTAACGCTCCTCTCTAAATGGAGTTTTTATAAAATTTTTCACACTCAAACCTCTCACCCTCTACCCCTATTTATAGCCCACAGCAATGAATGAGAACCCTTGGATGAAACTTGGAGACCAAGGATTAAAATCTAGCCTACATCTAAAATTTGTTGCAAACCAACCAAGGGGCCAATCGATTGGTCAACCAAGGGGCCAACCGATTGGCTAACCAAGGGTGACCAATTGGTTCATTGCAGAATTTCAATTTTATTGATTTCTAGACCCGATTTCTTCATGAATCTTTGAGATTTCTTGGACCTTCTTTTGTCTTCATTTTTGGACTTTAATAAATGGTAGAAAATCAAGGGGTTTGAGTCATTTGGGCTTTTATTCATTAATTCTTCATTAACCTGCAAATTAAGATAAAAATATCTTATTAGTGGTATATTTTTTGATATAAACTAGATAATGAGGGTGTTAAATTATAATAAAAATATGATTATCAATGTCGAGGAGATGATTGTTGTTTTTCTTCTCGCAGTTGGTCAAAATCAACAATACTCTGTTGCAACTGATATATTTGATCGTTCGAAATGCACTATTAGTGTATGTTTCAATAAAGTATTAAATGCCCATGCATCTTTTCATCATGCTTGATGGCATCACCTCCTAATGGTCCACCTGATAAGGCTAAATCAAAAGGTTTTGGTCTTTTTTCAAGGCAATTCTTATTCCTCAATATTTTACATATACACGCATAACACACACACACACACACACACACACACACACACACACACACACACACACATATATATATATATATATATATATATATATATATATATATATATATATATTCTTCAAGGTTTTACACACACACACCCACGAGATGGTCTAACATATTGATTATTGAGATTGTATCGTGCAATAGATGAGACTCATATACCATGTATGGTATATGGCATAGATTAGACACCCTATTGAAATATGATTTTCTCTCTTAGAATGTCTTGGTGCTTGAACATTTGAACTCGGTTTATTTATGTCTTAGCTGGTTGGTGATGGGAAATAAGTGATTACCTCCTAAGTTGCAAGTATACAACCTTTATCAAGTTATAGTATAAAGATTATCGATCCCACGAGGAACGAAGTAGGATGAGTTTTGCTCAAGTTTTGGTTCTCAAATTATCTGCGTGACAATTAGGAGTTATTCAAATAAAATGAAAGTAAGGAAATGGTGAAAGTGGATATGGAGAGATAAGAGAGAGTGGATGTGGATTATGTGCAAAAGAGGAGAAAAATAAAGTTGAGAATGTGGTTGTGGTTATATGCACATAATAACAAAACTAGGTTTGAGATTATATGCACATGGAGGGAATATGAGATTGAGAGAGAAGTAAAAATCAATGAAATCAAGAATCAAGAATAAAGGAAAATAACAAACAAATGAAAAGCAAGGATAAGAGGAAAATAAAGAAGGTAAAGTATGGAGGATTAATTAAAGATATGAGGAATCTAGAGTAGATCCACTTAGCTTATCTCAATCTCATGAAAATGAGTTGGATTTGTTAGCTAGTTTCAAACAATCTCTAGGGATCCCACAAGTATTAGCTCCACACTTAGAAAGGGTAATTCCCTAGAGGGTTCTAGCCTCAAGGTGAATTAAAGAAAATCTATTCTAGAAAGTAAATACAAGAATTAAATACATTGCATGAAAGTAAATTGCATGAAAGTAAATTGCATGAAAGTAAATTGCATGAAATTAAATTGCATGAAATTAAATTGCATGAAATTAAATTGCATGAAAGTAAATTGCATGAAAGTAAATTGCATGAAAGTAAATTGCATGAAAGTAAATTGCATGAAAGTAAATTGCATGAAATTAAATTGCATGAAATTAAATTGCATGAAATTAAATTGCATGAAATTAAATTGCATGAAATTAAATTGCATGAAATTAAATTGCATGAAATTAAATTGCATGAAAGTAAATTGCATGAAAGTAAATTGCATGAAATTAAATTGCATGAAATTAAATTGCATGAAAGTAAATTGCATGAAAGTAAATTGCATGAAATTAAATTGCATGAAAGTAAATTGCATGAAATTAAATTGCATGAAAGTAAATTGCATGAAATTAAATTGCATGAAATTAAATTGCATGAAATTAAATTGCATGAAATTAAATTGCATGAAATTAAATTGCATGAAAGTAAATTGCATGAAATTAAATTGCATGAAAGTAAATTGCATGAAAGTAAATTGCATGAAATTAAATTGCATGAAATTAAATTGCATGAAAGTAAATTGCATGAAATTAAATTGCATGAAATTAAATTGCATGAAATTAAATTGCATGAAAGTAAATTGCATGAAATTAAATTGCATGAAAGTAAATTGCATGAAAGTAAATTGCATGAAATTAAATTGCATGAAAGTAAATTGCATGAAATTAAATTGCATGAAATTAAATTGCATGAAAGTAAATCTAAGCTACAAAGCAATAAAATGAACAAGAAAGAAAATGAAAAGAAATAAAATAAAACCAACAACTCGATCTTAATCTAATCCTCCTTTGGTCCTTGGATTAGAAGAAGAGAAAGAAGGTGAAACATTTCATTTATTGTGTAATAAAAGTTATAATTTTGGAAGGTCTTCTCAATTAAGAGTGACCCTCCTCTCCAAATGGAGTTTTACAAAATATTTCACACTCAAAACCCTCATTCACCTATTTATAGCCCAACGGAGTTGATGTGAACCATTAGTGTATGTTTCAATAAAGTATTAAATGCCCATGCATCTTTTCATCATGCTTGATGGCATCACCTCTAATGGTCCACGATAAGGCTAAATCGAAGGTTTTGGTCTTTTTCAAGGCAATTCTTATTCCTCAATATTTTACATATACACGCAACACACACACACACACACACACACACACACACACACACACACACACACATATATATATATATATATATATATATATATATATATATATATATATATTCTTCAAGGTTTTACACACACACACCCACGAGATGGTCTAACATATTGATTATTCAGGATTGTATCGGTGCAATAGATGAGACTCATATACCATGTATGGTATATGGCATAGATTAGACACCCTATTGAAATATGATTTTCTCTCTTAGAATGTCTTGGCTGCTTGAACATTTGAACTCAGTTTATTTATGTCTTAGCTGGTTGGTGATGGGAAATAAGTGATTACCTCCTAAGTTGCAAGTATACAACCTTTATCAAGTTATAGTATAAAAGATTATCGATCCCACGAGGAACGGGAAGTAGGATGAGTTTTGCTCAAGTTTTGGTTCTCAAATTATGCGCGTGACAATTAGGAGTTATTCAAATAAAATGAAAGTAAGGAAATGGTGAAAGTGGATATGGAGAGATAAGAGAGAGTGGATGTGGATTATGTGCAAAAGAGGAGAAAAATAAAGTTGAGAATGTGGTTGTGGTTATATGCACATAATAACAAAACTAGGTTTGAGATTATATGCACATGGAGGGAATATGAGATTGAGAGAGAAGTAAAAATCAATGAAATCAAGAATCAAGAATAAAGGAAAATAACAAACAAATGAAAAGCAAGGATAAGAGGAAAATAAAGAAGGTAAAGTATGGAGGATTAATTAAAGATATGAGGAATCTAGAGTAGATCCACTTAGCTTATCTCAATCTCATGAAAATGAGTTGGATTTGTTAGCTAGTTTCAAACAATCTCTAGGGATCCCACAAGTATTAGCTCCACACTTAGAAAAGGGTAATTCCCTAGAGGGTTCTAGCCTCAAGGTGAATTAAAGAAAAGGAAAATCTATTCTAGAAAGTAAATACAAGAATTAAATACATTGCATGAAAGTAAATTGCATGAAATTAAATTGCATGAAAGTAAATCTAAGCTACAAAGCAATAAAATGAACAAGAAAGAAAATGAAAAAGAAATAAAATAAAACCAACAACTCCTCGATCTTAATCTAATCCTCCTTGGTCCTTGGATTAGAAGAAGAGAAAGGAAATTGAAGGGGTGAAACATTTCATTTATTGTGTAATAAAAGTTATAATTTTGGAAGGTCTTCTCAATTAAGAGTGACCCTCCTCTCCAAATGGAGTTTTACAAAATATTTCACACTCAAAACCCTCACCTTCACCCTATTTATAGCCCAACGGAGTTGATGTGAACCATTGGATCAAACCTAGCCAAAAGGAAGAGAAATCCACCATTAATTCTGACCATTGTAAACCGATCGGTTGGCGATCGGTTAGCCAACCGGTTAGCTAACCGGCATAACCGTTGGTCAACCATTGGTTCCTAACCGAATTTGTCTTTTCTTGATTTTTCTTCACGAATTTCTCTTGGATCAATTTGGTATCTTGGGTCTTTGTTTGTCTTCGATTTGGGCTTCAAATATTAGTAGAAATTCGAGAATTTGAGTCATTTGGGCTTTTATTCATTATTTCTTTATTAGCCTCGCAAAATAAGATAAAATGATTATTAGTAATATCGTTATTCATATAACATAGGTAATAAGGGTATAAAAATATAATTAAAATGTGATAATCAAATACCCCCACACCTAAATTTTTGCTAGTCCTCTAGCAAAGAAAATAAAAAGAAAACCTAACTCACTTTCAGAATCGCGGTTGTATTTAGCACATACAACAAGCCTTTAAACCCCTAGGTTACCCTAGTGGACGAGTTGTAGTCTCGTGAGGGTTTGGTGTGAATATACCCACAAAATTCAGTCGACTTGCCAAATTAAAGAAGTTAATAAAATAATTAATTCATTTGATATCTTCAAACATTCTAATTGAAGTTGGTTAATACTCAAGAAAACGCTTTTATCATAACTCCAATGTAATTTTCTTAAGAAAATCCTTTCATTATAGTTATACAAAACCAAGTTTAACTCAAAAATTTACTTTAAAAGTTTTGAAAAGAACATGCTAACTCTTTGTTTTAAACAAATTTCAAGTCTTTAAATCCATTTAAGTTTTCAAGAACATATACAAATATAACTATATATAAATTTTTTAACTTTTTATTCGTGGTTTTGTTCTTTTAATCGGTTTTCTAAGTGACCATTTAGCGAAGTTTTGGGCCAATGAATCCCAACCCAATTGGGCTTAGGTCATTAAGCATAGAAATACCTCTGGGCTTAATTACTCACCAACTTAGGCTTAGTAAAATAGAACCACCAATGATTTTAAGAGAAATTTTTCTTCTTTTGTTAAGTTAGTATAATATATATATGTGTATATGTATATATATTCTGAAAAATATTTGATCAAGACAACTTGAAAAATTATTTTCAACTCTAAGTTAGGCATGCAAAATTCCATTACTTTAATTAAAAATCTAAGTTAAAACTTAAGTAAAGTATACTACTTGAAAATCATTTCTTAGAAATTTATTTGGAGTTATCATAAAAGGTAAACTTGAGTATAGAAGTAACTAAGGATTAGAAGACTTAAATTCTATCAAATAGATCAATTATTAATTAACTCTATTAAGTTGGCAAGTGATTTTTTTTTATGAAAAGAGAAAAAAGAATGACATAAAAGAAAAAAATGGTAAGAGAAAAAAAAACCGATTAGGATAAAGAGGAAAAATGACTAATTCCCACCCCACACTAAATTTTGCATTGTCCTTAATGCAAATTCTATTATGCACAAAGTAAAACAGATAATAATTGAAGCACTTACATTTGTTCGGCTAGCCGAACAATGATAAAAAATAAATACCTTCAAGATAAGGGGGTGAAGCCAAAATTTATTATCTTTTTTTTTTTTGACATAAAGAACAATAAGAAACTCTCACATGAGAGAAGAATAAATTCTTTTATTATTATGAGACAAAAATAAAAATGTAGAATAAAAGATGAAACATGAGAAACTCACATTCTACATTAAATCCTACCTTATTGTTGAAAATTCTACCCCTAAATTTAAAGAATTTCAAAATGATATAATCATCGATGTGCTTAAATTCCAAAATTTCAGGATTTTTAGTGATGTTTGCAAAGAATAGAAGGTAGGTATTGGTTGTATGCTTTTTGAACTTAGATTCGTTATTAACAAAAATTTCATCAAAAATAAAATCTTGTTGTTTTCTATTTTCTAAAATCTAAGTTCATTGACAAAGGGTTCTTCAAATGTTGGCTTCAAGATGCATGTATTCAACATAATTCTCGTTAGAAGGACTTGATTATTAACACAGGTTACGATTGTTGTGAATGGATTGCATTCACTTGATCTTGAAAAGTTGAACTTGACCACGAGTTCCTTGGATTGGTCCGCGGGTTGACTCGAAATGATCCTTTCTCTCTCTCACTTATAGCTAGCTAGTTGACCAAGCGGGTTTCTAATCTAGTTATGGCTTGAGTGTTGGAGTTGAGAATTTGTCTGTTGATTGCATAAAGGAGTTCATCGTGTTAGATGTTTGAGTCAACAAGTTAAGTGCGTGTAGAGATTTTAATCAAGGCTTCCAAACCCCTTTCCAAAGATTAAGGCGTTTCTCAACATTTGAAGGAATATGATTTGTAGATTGATGATGAGGCTGATTTGGAAATGGTTGATTTGGTTGTGGAAAATTGGTTTGAGCTGAAAAGCTGCGTTGCCTAGGGAATTGTTGGTTTGAAGAGGTGAAATTTTGCTTTCAGAAATTACCGATTCCATGCAAAATTGGATGATTTCTCCAACCCGGATTATAGGTTGGAGAAAATGGATCATGTCGGATCTTTGGAATCAGACATTCATCATTCTAGAGATTGAGTATTTCCTAAGAGTGGACATTGCTCACGAAGCATGGGTACGTAGAAAAGACAGTTATGACAACTGAGGCGAAACTTGATTGATTTGAGCCGAGCTCGTTCTTTGATTTCTAAAGTTTCTAACTCAGTAGAATTGTAGCCATCTTAGCTTGGAGGCTATGTTTGACTCTAAGGAAGGACCTCTAGAAGCTGGATTGGGTAATCGATGAATCACAGTGTTCCCTTGCATAGTTTTCTGGATAAATTCTCTAAAAGTCCCAAGCTTCATCGGCATTTTTCTTTATGAAATCCCCTTGACACATTGACTCTAAGGAAGTTTTTAAGAATAATCCAATCCTTCATAAATGATTTGGCATAATCGCCACTTTTCAAGACCATGGTGAGGACATTGGATAAGAAGATCTTTGAATTTGTCAAAATACTTCCAAAAAGGTTCTCGGGGATAATTTTAAAATTTTGAATCTTGTTTCTAAGCTTGACCGTTTTGTGGATAGGAAAGAATTTTTCGAAAAACTTTTACAAATTCACCCCAAGTTGAGATGGAATCGTGGGCAAGCTATACAACCATTTTTGGCTTTGTCCTTAGGGCAAATGGAATAAATCGGAGTTTGATCGCATCTTCGTTAAGTCCCTCATCTTGATCATGAGGTAAACTTCTTCAAATTCGGAGATGAAAATGTAAGCGTCTTGGTTTCTACTCCTAGAATTTGGGAAGCATGTTAATAAAATGCGGTCTAAGTTCAAATTTGCTCCATTGACCTCGGGGAGTTTATGCAAGAGGGATTGCATTTCTAGTGGGGTAACAAACATCTTGAAGAACAGGTGGGTTGGTATTGGCCATTTCGTTTGGTTCAAGAGATGGATCAAAAGCAATTAAGCGATTGGTATTATCCTAACCCAAGTTTGCATACACCAAAATCAATTATATTTTTTTTATATTTTTTTATTTGAAAAGGACAAGAGAAAAGTTAAGAAGATGATGAGAAAAAAAATAAGGAAAAACTAACTAAAATAAATCAAGGCAATCACTTTTCAATCACCCTAACTCTAGGGTTAAGCCTAAACTTGACTTAGACTAGCTTCTAACCAAAAATTCCCTTAATGAAAAGATCAAAGTTTACTTGGGTAATTAGCCAGGTAAGGATAGTACTAGAGGTAGATCAAAGATCAATTAAGTACATCTTTCCTTTCGGGCGCTACATAACCCCTAAACCTTGCCTTAGACACCGTTAATCCAAATAAACTTGGACGGTTCACTTAAGGATTTCTTGTTCCTTAATGAGCTCGAATCCTTAGGGGCCAACGTCTAATCAAATTTTAATAGGCTTGGGTAAGTGTAGTGAGGAATTAGTGATTTTTGGACTAAGGAAAGGGTGATGAAATCCCTCACCTTATCTTGATTAATGGGTTTTGCCCTTCAAAATATTTTCAAGTGAGTGCCAAATCAAGATGCTCAAATCACTTTGGTGAATTCCTACTATTATATGAAATGCAACCCTAGGAATTAAAAGCAACTAAAAGGATGCAAAAATAAAAAATCTTTTATTTATTTTTATTATGGTCGACAATCAAAGAAATGAAGTTTATTAGGGTCGACAAGCGTAAAATATTTATTTTTTTTTATTATTTTTTATCCTAATTGTCTCTAATGTGAATGAACTATCTAAAGGGTGGAATTGAGAATATTAGAAAGAAGAGTTACCCACGCAATAGCTATCCAAAGCCTCGTTGGAGGCAAATCTTCAATCTTGATTCTTCAACTCTTAATCTTCAAGTTCCAAATTCCTTCACAAAAGAAAAACGCACAAGTTAAGGAACCAAAGTTAATCAAAATCCTACTTATGCACCGTTCCCCGGCAACGGCGCCAAAAACTTGATGGGAAATAAGTGATTACCTCCTAAGTTGCAAGTATACAACACTTATCAAGTTATAGTATAAAAGATTATCGATCCCACGAGGAACGGGAAGTAGGATGAGTTTTGCTCAAGTTTTGGTTCTCAAATTATGCGCGTGACAATTAGGAGTTATTCAAATAAAATGAAAGTAAGGAAATGGTGAAAGTGGATATGGAGAGATAAGAGAGAGTGGATGTGGATTATGTGCAAAAGAGGAGAAAAATGAAGTTGAGAATGTGGTTGTGGTTATATGCACATAATAACAAAACTAGGTTTGAGATTATATGCACATGGAGGGAATATGAGATTGAGAGAGAAGTAAAAATCAATGAAATCAAGAATCAAGAATAAAGGAAAATAACAAACAAATGAAAAGCAAGGATAAGAGGAAAATAAAGAAGGTAAAGTATGGAGGATTAATTAAAGATATGAGGAATCTAGAGTAGATCCACTTAGCTTATCTCAATCTCATGAAAATGAGTTGGATTTGTTAGCTAGTTTCAAACAATCTCTAGGATCCCACAAGTATTAGCTCCACACTTAGAAAAGGGTAATTCCTAGAGGGTTCTAGCCTCAAGGTGAATTAAAGAAAATGAAAATCTATTCTAGAAAGTAAATACAAGAATTAAATACATTGCATGAAAGTAAATTGCATGAAAGTAAATTGCATGAAATTAAATTGCATGAAAGTAAATCTAAGCTACAAAGCAATAAAATGAACAAGAAAGAAAATGAAAAAGAAATAAAATAGAAACCAACAACTCGATCTTAATCTAATCCTCCTTTTGGTCCTTGGATTAGAAGAAGAGAAAGGAAATTGAAGGGTGAAACATTTCATTTATTGTGTAATAAAAGTTACAATTTTTGGAAGGTCTTCTCAATTAAGAGTGACCTCCTCTCCAAATGGAGTTTTACAAAATATTTCACACTCAAAACCCTCACCTTCACCCTATTTATAGCCCAACGGAGTTGATGTGAACCATTGGATCAAACCTAGCCAAAAGGAAGAGAAATCCACCATTAATTCAGAATCATTTGCAAACCGATCGGTTGGCGATCGGTTAGCCAACCAGTTATTAACCGTTGGCCAACCGTTGGTCAACCGATTGGTTCCCAACCGAATTTGTCTTTTCTTAATTTTTCTTCACGAATTTCTCTTGGATCAATTTGATATCTTGGGCCTTTGTTTGTCTTCGATTTGAGCTTCAAATATTGGTAGAAATTCGAGAATTTGAGTCATTTGGGCTTTTATTCATTATTTCTTTATTAGCCGCAAAATAAGATAAAATGATTATTAGTAATATCGTTATTCATATAACATAGGTAATAAGGGTATAAAAATGTAATTAAAATGTGATAATCAGTTGGGAGGGCTCTGCTAATTATGCAAGAGTCTTGAAGGATGTAATGAGTAGACCTCATGGACTTTCACTTTCACAGAGTAATCCTATTATTAATGACTTTAATACAATTAAAGAATACTTTTTTAGTTTTAAAATATTTTTTGTCATTTATATTTTTATTGTTGTTTGTAGATAAATTCTATCTAGTTGACTTCGTTTATCCAAATAGGCTAAAATTTCTTGCTTCGTACCGAGCTCAAAGGTACCATCTTTCAGAGTTTGGCCCCACTGACAATTGATAATGACGACGAAATTCAAAAGAGGTTTTCAACCATCAGCACGCATCTCTTAGAAATTGTTTCAAATGCATCTTTGAAGTTTTTAAGTCTAGATTCGCTATTTTCAAGAGCCAACCTCCATGTTTTCCATATGTCTAGCAAATAAAGATGTTGGTTGCATGTGTAGGACTGCATAATTTTTTAAGATTAGACAATACAAATGATGACTTTGATATTTTTGATCTTCCACTAGAAGCTCCAGACAATACAAATGATGACTTTGATATTTTTGATCTTCCACTAGAAGCTCCATGAAATGTTGCCAATGCAGATGGTGATGCCGATGCAGATGGTGACTTCGATGAAGAAGAAGAGTTAGAGACTCAGCAGACTCAATGAGTAGTCAGGGCCTAGAGAAATTCTATGACAGAGGCCATGTGGAATGATGGAAGTTAAGTCACTCTAGGGCTTTAGCTTTTTATTAGTTGTAAAATACTTTATTATTTTTAATGAATGGTGGTGCTTTATTACTTTATGTTTTATCGTTATTATTAGACTAATCAATTAGATATCAATCTTATATTATTTTTAATATACAATTACTAACAATAGTAATATATATCCACCATTACCCCCACCAAATTATCCAACTTCATAATATTATCCACCACTACCCCCACCAAATTATTAAATTATCCCACTTCAAAAATTATCCATCAGTGATCCACTAAATTATCCCTGTATCCAAAAATTATGCTACTTTACCTATTATCCCAGTTCTGCTTGAAAGGTTCTAGTTGAGTAACCCCCTATTAGCTATTTTAATAACACATTTTAATATCTCGAAATTGTAATATGTTTGATAATCGTCGTTGTAGTTGATTTGAACAGATACCATGTAGGTGTAAACACTCTTTGAAGATCTTCTTGTAGTACTAAGTTGGTCTAAATATTCTTTAATAATATTCATTGTAGTCGATTTAAACAGATATTAGATTGGTCTAAACACTCTATTGGTTGTCATAGGAAGGCTTCTATCCTATTAAGAATATTGTACTACATACATCTAACTTTGCATGCTTTATGCATTTTCATTTCTTAAAACTTTCATTAGCACTTACCCATCATTCTCAAAGTACACTGTGTGGATGCTATTATTTGTATCAGTAATAGATGAAACGCAGAACAACTGTGAGTACATTATGTAGATGATTACAATGGTAGTGGACTGCTTTCTGTCATTGATGTCCTATCCAACAACTAGTTTTTTTACTAGTGCTTGTAATCCAAGACATCGTTGCTAGTCATCGGCACTTTACTTAGTTTTTCTGACTTGTTTTGTCTATAAAGCTTGGTGTTCTCACTACCATTTTACTCCTTTACTGGGGTTTAGTTTGTTTGTGAGACCTTGGACCTAGCACGGTGTATTTATATGGATAGAAATACTGTAGAAATTTCAAATACATAACTTTCTATTTTCTGAGATTTAATTTAATTTATCTGCACCTTGCTGAATTTGTTTAGGCAAATAGAGTCAGAATTAGACTTGATAGTAAAGGACAAAAGTGATTCTTATATTTTCTTGGAGCCAGATGACTTTGTTAAGAATTTTTTGAGATAGTAAAAAATTCATCAAAGAAACCGACCTATTAGGCCCCAACCCAAACTTGACCTGTTTAGAAACCTTATATAAAGGTAGATACTTGATGTGTTTAATCTTGTTGTAGTTTACAGTTTGCACGTTGTTGTTTGTTAGCTAGAGAATAGCTCTTGCTGCAGTTTACATTTTGCACGTTGTTGTTTGTTAGCTAGAAAATAGTTGCATGCTTGTTACATTCAGTTAGTGGAGCGCTTCTTATGTGAGTGTGGTGAGAGTCGCGGATCGAGTTGTTGCTCACCACAAAAGTAGTTATTATTCTTGTACACAGTCAAGTTTTTTTATAAAAGGACCCAAGCAGTAAGAATAAAGTAGGGGCTTGAAGTTATTTTGTTAGTTCCCCTCTCCCTCGTATGTGTGTGTCCACTGAGTTTCTTTTCTATCTCCAATATTTGGTATCAGAGAGAGGTTAGGAGTAGATGTCAAAGATTATGTCGGTCGGTGCATCATCAAGGAGTGGAGAAACCGGCGACACGGTGACGTGGAAGGCTTTGGGAAGAGACGGGACGGTAACTCTCCAGTACCCATTGCTAACAAAGAGCAACTACTCGGCGTGGGCGCTCAAGATGAAGGTGTACATGCGTGCACAAGGCGTATGGAACGTCATTGAGCCTGCTGATCCGAACAAGGAGGTAGAGATGCGGAAGGATCAGATGGCCCTTGCTGCCATCTACCAAGCCATCAGTGAGGAGACGCTCCTCGCGTTGGCTGAGAAGGAGACGGCCAAGGAGGCATGGGAGATGCTGAAGACAATGCACATGGGCGCCGAGCGCGTCAAGGAGGCAAACATCCAAACTCTGAGGAGCGAGTTTGAAGGTCTTCGCATGCGTGAAGCGGAGACGGTCGATGACTTTGCCGCGATGTTGACCACCACAGTCAACAAGATCCATGCATTGGGTGACAAAGTAGATGAAGCCTACGTCATCAAGAAGCTCCTCTGCACTGTCCCTTCCAAGTTTATTCAGATCGCGTCGACAATTGAGCAGTTCGGCAACCTCAAGAAAATGACCGTGGAGGAGGTCATTGGGTCAATCAAGGCCCATGAAGAACAGCTGCGGGGCTATGGTGACAATGAGGAAGAGCACGTCCTGCTGACGAGAGCCGAGTGGAAGGCAAAAGAAGAGAAAGAAGAGGGAGAGAACTCGTCCAACTCGTCTAAAGGGCAAGGAGCTAGTAGCGGACGCGACCACGGATGTGGGTGTGGCCGTGGCGGTCCTGGTTGATGAAGAAGGTGGTAGCGAGGAGCAATCAATCATTGTGAGAAAGTTCGACAAGCCAAGGTGAAGTGCTACAATTGCCAAAACTATGGGCACTTGCCTTGGAATGTCGCTCTAAAGAGGATGAAAGGGCTCACTTGGCGGAGGCTCAAGGGGCGATGATGAACCAGCTCTCGGCGGCAGTCGTGAGAGATTGAGGACCATCGCTTGGTAGCGGCGAAGGGTGTGATGCTCTGACAAAGCCACTTAGTCATCAAAGGTTCGTCGAGTTGCGAGCTAAAATTGGACTGAAGGATGTGAAGAAGACCCAACAAGATTAAGGGGTGAATGATGTGTTTAATCTTGTTGTAGTTTACGCTTGCACGTTGTTGTTTGTTAGCTAGAGAATAGCTCTTCTTTGCGGTTTACATTTGCATGTTGTTGTTTGTTAGCTAGAAAATAGTTGCATGCTTGTTACATTCAGTTAGCGGAGCGCTTCTTATGTGAGCGTGGCGAGAGTCACGGATCGAGTTGTTGCTCACCGCAAAAGTAGTTATTATTCTTGTACGCAGTCAAGTTTTTTTATAAAAGGACCCAAGCAGTAAGAATAAAGTAGGGGCTTGAAGTTATTTTGTTAGTTCCCCTCTCCCTCGTGTGTGTGTGTCCACTGAGTTTCTTTTCTATCTCCAACATTTGGTATTAGAGAGAGGTTAGGAGTAGATGCCAAAGATCATGTCGGCCGGTGCATCATCAAGGAGTGGAGAAACCGGCAATACGGTGACGTGGAAGGCTTTGGGAAGAGACGGGACGGTAACTCTCCAGTACCCGTTGCTAACGAAGAACAACTACTCGGCGTGGGCGCTGAAGATGAAGGTGTACATGCATGCACAAGGCATATGGGACGTCATTGAGCCTGCTGATCCGAACAAGGAGGTAGAGACGCGGAAGGATCAGATGGCCCTTGCTGCCATCTACCAAGCCATCAGCAAAGAGACGCTCCTCGTGTTGGCTGAGAAGGAGACGGCCAAGGAGGCATGGGAGATGCTGAAGACAATGCACATGGGCGCCAAGCACGTCAAGGAGGCAAAGATCCAAACTCTGAGGAGCGAGTTTGAAGGTCTTCGCATGCGTGAAGCGGAGACGATCGATGACTTTGCCACGAAGTTGACCTCCAAAGTCAACAAGATCCATGCATTGGGCGACAAGGTAGATGAGGCCTATGTTGTCAAGAAGCTCCTCCGCGCTGTGCCTTCTAAATTTCTTCAGATCGCGTCGACAATTGAGCAGTTCAGCAACCTCAAGATGATGACCGTGGAGGAGGTCATTGGGTCACTCAAGGGCCATGAAGAATGGCTGCGGGGCTATGGTGACAATGAGGAAGAGCACGTCCTGTTGACGAGAGCCGAGTGGAAGGCGAAAGAAGAGAAAGAAGAGGGAGAGAACTCGTCCAACTCGTCTAAAGGGCAAGGAGCTAGTAGCGGACGCGACCACGGATGTGGGTGTGGCCGTGGCCGTGGTCGCGGGCGCAGTGAAGGTGGTCGCGGGAACGAGTCCAATCATTGTGAGAGAAAGTTCGACAAGCCAAGGTGAAGTGCTACAATTGCCAAAACTATGGGCACTTTGCCTTGGAATGTCGCTCTAAGAAAGAGGATGAAAGGGCTCACTTGGCGGAGGCTCAAGGGGACGATGATGAACCGGCTCTCGTGGCGACAGAAGTCTGTGAGATTGAGGACCATGTGCAGCTGGCGACAGAGGGTGTGATGCTCTGACAAAGCCACTTAGTCATCAAAGGTTCGTCGAGTTGCGAGCTAAAATTGGACTGAAGGATGTGAAGAAGACCCAACAAGATTAAGGGGGTGAATGATGTGTTTAATCTTGTTGTAGTTTACAGTTTGCACGTTGTTGTTTGTTAGCTAGAGAATAGCTCTTGCTGCAGTTTACATTTTGCACGTTGTTGTTTGTTAGCTAGAAAATAGTTGCATGCTTGTTACATTCAGTTAGCGGAGTGCTTCTTATGTGAGCGTGGCGAGAGTCACGGATCGAGTTGTTGCTCACCGCAAAAGTAGTTATTATTCTTGTACGCAGTCAAGTTTTTTTATAAAAGGACCCAAGCAGTAAGAATAAAGTAGGGGCTTGAAGTTATTTTGTTAGTTCCCCTCTCCCTCGTGTGTGTGTGTCCACTGAGTTTCTTTTCTATCTCCAACATTTGGTATTAGAGAGAGGTTAGGAGTAGATGCCAAAGATCATGTCGGCGGTGCATCATCAAGTGGAGGCAAACAATCACGGTGGCGTGGAAGGCTTTGGGAAGAGGCGGGGCGGTAACTCTCCGGTACCGTTGCTAACGAAGAACAACTACTCGGCGTGAAGCGAAGATGAAGGTGTACATGCATGCACAAGGCATATGGGGCGTCATTGAGCTGCGTCGAACAAGGAGGTAGAGAGCGGAAGGATCAGATGGCCCTTGCGCCATCTACCAAGCCATCGGCAAAGAGAGCGGCTCGTGTTGGGCGAGACGGCCAAGGAGGCATGGGAGATGCTGAAGACAATGCACATGAAGCCAAGCCGTCAGGAGGCAAAGATCAAACTCGAGGCGAGTTTGAAGGTCTTCGCATCGTGAAGCGGAGGCGATCGATGACTTTGCCCGAAGTTGACCTCAAAGTCAACAAGATCCATGCATTGAAGCGACAAGGTAGATGAGGCCTATGTTGTCAAGAAGCTCCTCCGTGGCGTGCCTTCTAAATTTCTTGGATCAGCGTCGACAATTGGCGGTTCGGCAACCTCAAGATGATGGCCGTGGAGGAGGTCATTGGGTCCTCAAGAGCCATGAAGAATAGGCTGAGGCTATGGTGACAATGAGGAAGAAACCGATCTGTTGGCGAGGCGAGTGGAAAGCGAAAGAAAGAAAGGGGAGAACTCGTCAACTCGTCTAAAGGCAAAAGCTAATGCGGGCGACCACGGATAGGTGTGGCCGTGGCGTGGTCAGCGAGGCATGATGAAAGGTGGTCGCGGAGCAGGTCAATCATTGTGAAAGTTCGACAAGCCAAGGTGAAGTGCTACAATTGCAAAACTATGGGCACTGCGCTAAAAGAGGATGAAAGGCGGAGGAAAGGAGGGGACGATGATGAACCGGCTCGTGGCGGCGAAGTCGTGAGATTGAGGATGTATGCGGTGGCGGCGAGAGGGTGTGATGCTCGACAAAGCCACTTAGTCATCAAAGGTTAGTCGAGTTCGCGAGCTAAATGAATTGAAGGATGTGAAGAAGACCCACAAGATTAAGGGGTGAATGATGTGTTTAATCTTGTTGTAGTTTACGGTTTACTGCGTTGTTGTTTGTTAGCTAGAAATAGCTCTTCTTTGCGGTTTACATTTTGCTGCGTTGTTGTTTGTTAGCTAGAAAATAGTTGCATGCTTGTTACATTCGATTAGCGGAGTGCTTCTTATGTGGCGTGGCGAGAGTCACGGATCGGTTGTTGCTCACCCATAAAAGTAGTTATTATTCTTATGCGTGTAGGCGTTAAAATTGCTTATCGGTACCCAAACAAGACTTCGTAGCGGTGGGTTAACAACCGGCGACCCATCCGACAAGCGGCGATTGACTATGCCGCAAAACACATCAGCGAGCACGAATACATAAGGTGAGCCGTGATGCATACAAGCCAGCGAGGTTGCATAAATGTGGGATAAATCAACAACAAAGCTTCAAGATTCGACGGCGAGATCGATTGGATTGAGCGTCAGCGAGGCGGATTCAAGCGGCGACAAGACAAGGATCGATCGTCACTTAACTCAATCAGCGTCGAACCAACGAATTCGTCGGCAAAAGAAATGAATGGGACCGGACTTAAGGCGACGACAAGATCGAGATAAAATGTCGCGAAAAGTCAGGAAACCAACCAGCGAATAGCGGCGTTGGCGAAACCGGACACCGTTTGGTGTCGGCTCGTGCGGACACCAATGATGTCGACCAAAGGCGGACACCAAAATGTCCGACCAATGGCGCATTTCATTTGTGTCGGCGAGCGGACACCAATGGTGTCGGGACGAAACCCCCTCTCTCTTGGTCATTTGCCTATAAATAGGTGAGGGTGCTCTCGATTACGGAGGTTGGATTTTCGATATTGGAGAGCTCGAGATCTCTGGCCGTCGGCCTTACGATTCAGACGCGGCGACGAAGTTCGATCGGCGTCCGGATCTATAATCGCGAGTAGCGAATCGGTCGAGGACTGATTACTCTTCGAGGGATAGCTGTGATTTCTCTCTCGTAGATCTCACCGCTCGGTGATCCTCTCCTTCATGAGTCTCGATCCCGAGGCGATCCTCTCGCCGTGAGTCGCGATCCCCGGCGCCGTTTCCTTGAAGCCCCTCGTCTGTAGTTCGAATCCGGGTTTCTACCGGGATCACGAATTGCGATGGTCCGCGGGCGAATAAAAAGTCCGACGCAGGCGAAGAACCCACCTGGCGAGGATCCGGTATAATAGAGATCCGGCGTTTGTTCCTCGGGGAAGATGTTGTAATTTTTGTTTTCATTGTAAGCCTTAAATAAAAGGCAAATTTTCTTTTGTTTGAATTTTTGTAGGCCAAAGAAGCGTAAACAAGTTCAAATAGCAATGAATAACAAACCAACTTTCCGAACAAGGCGACCCGCATGGGAGCCAGCGGCTTCAACAAAGCGTGTGTCGCCTTGCGCCGATCCGATCCGGTCGGTCTCGAGGAGGTCGAGCAATTCGACCAACGAAGTTTGAGGGCTATCTCTCCTCCTCGTCGAGATCCAACTCCTCAGCCGCAAGTCAAGATGGTCTTCAACGCGGGAAGACCCACTCGACCTCAGTCGAGGAAGCGAAATCAACCCTCTGCGTCAAGGCTGCGAGGCAGCGGTGGTTCCCGGCTAGCAAATATCGAAACCCTATCTTTGCGGGGGTCGGTTCCGGATAAGCGTTGTGACTCTCTCAAGAGAGCGTCCGAGGCGACGTCGGCGCTGGCAAAACAATTAGCGGGCAAAAGAATCAATGGATGGGGTCCGCTATGGCGGATCTAAGGTCTAAGTTGACTTCGAAGGCCCGAAATTGCGGATTGTAGCCGATTGCTACAAACGGCAATAAATGAATGGGTCGAGTCAAAGCGGAATGGTTCTACAACCGGGCGTATCGGGCGTCGCCGCTCCTCGCGCAAGCGGGCTTTGGTGCAACAAGCGAGTTGAAGGCGGCGAAGTCATCAACAAATTCGGCTAGTTTGGAAGCCCAAGTCCGTCGTTGCTTCAACTCCGATGGACTGGCATCAAGCCGCTCTATCGGCGGAGCCAACTCCTACTCCCGTGCTCAAATCAGAAATTGTGAGCACCTCAACAAAAGTTGTATCGACGCCGAAATTACCTCCGGTGTCTACATCAAAACTTTCGTGAAGCCAACTCGCCACCAGCGGAGGCTTACCATCAAGGATGCTGGGTCGCTAAAGGAATCGCGGGTCACTCCTATCTGAGGGTCGCACCCACAAAGACAAGAGGATTCCTCTGACTGCATCACCGGACTGAAAGTCGAAGTCAGTCGTAGAGCTTCGCGCGCTCACAGGCGAAAGTCAAAGCGGTTACTTTGGTTTTATGAAACAATTAGTCCTCGGAAGGAGGCGCTTTCATCGGCGATGAGGCGTTATGCGAAAGGTCGTGCCAACATAAGGAAGATTGCTCCGCACTCATGTCGGCGAATTATACTACCACGCGGGGTATGAAGAAATCTCGAAGAGGTTCCCCAAGCAACACAGTCATGCTTATGCTCCAAGCTTATCAAAGCGGTGCTCTCGAGTGCAATTGTTGTCAAGCTCGAAGAATTATCGATCTTCGAGACTCACCACGAAGCCAAGACCTAGGTCAAAGCGATTCATGAAGATCGACACCTCGAGCCAATGAGTTGCGAGAGGTCACTAACAATATGGCGGCAAGGAACGTCGTCGCGGTTTATTCCTAGTGCATTACAGCGGTTAACTTCGTTTGCGGTCGGGACTATTCGGCGGTCCAATTATGACAAGCTTTTGAGAGGACTACCTTGAGGATGAAGTATCGGTATTTGGAGTGCGGCAATGGCATCCGAACAATCTGATCTCTAGTGAGGACAGCCCGAAAGCGTTCATGATTAGTGCGGACCAAATGGCTAAGATGCTAGATGAAGCCTTAGCCAGCGAGAAGAGAACTTCAAGCGGGAGATGGATATGGCCATACAATAGATGAAGGAGCTCCATGATCAACAAATCCAAGCCTTGGCGAAAAACCAAGGTGAGCGAGTGGTCGGATCAATATTGATCAAGCGAATAGCGACAGGATGAAGGCGAGCGGCTGCGTAATCACCCCATAACATGCAAAATCTTGGGGTGAATGGGAAAATGCTAGGGTATCTGCATGCCCATGAGGCGAAAAGATGAGAGACCTCGAGAACAAAATCGACTCTTTGATTTCCGCTCAAGAGGTGAAGAAAACGGCATCCTTGCCCATACCCTAGAAGTGGGAATCAATCCCATACCCGACAAAGTTTAACTTAATAAACTTCCGCCATTTGTGGGAAGGGTTCACCAACTCAACACCTTATATACTTCAAGTCCCACTTAGGGTAATATCAGGAAATGAGCCACGATGGTTCGGTCATTCGTTGGTACCCTTCGGTACGCCTTGATTAGTACCGCCGTCTCAAGCCGAGGGAGCATTCAATTTGGGGCGACATGGAATCTAGCTTCCTCACCAATTTCTTCGGCGGCGATACGAAGTATCGTCGGGACATGTTCGATGAAAGCAAAGGGCGGAGAAAGCGATGAAGCGCCGTCAAGCGATTAGTAACAAAGCAATGGTAGCGGGGATCCCATCACGGAGGAGTTTATTCTCAAACTGCCACAATAATCTTTCCTTGGATGTACTTGAAGCAATGGGGACAGCACCATCTATAACATGGAAGGACTTGAAGGTTCGTGGAAACAAGCTGAAGGTTCCTTAAGAGGAAAGCGAAAAGAGGTCGGTAACGCAAACCACGAACAAGCAGAATTTTTCGCCGCGTGGCGGGTAAAGGCGCCAGCGAGAATCGTGGCGTAATCAAGCGTTCGGCTGCAACCACAACGGCGGTCGCAGCGTAACCCCGACAATCGCAACCTCAATGGCGTCAACAAGCCCAAAATCGGCCTGCTAGGTTCAAGGTTTCCCAAGACTTTCGTTCAAAGATGAGGAGGTTAGGGCATCTTCAAATACCTTACGGAGAACAATATGATCGGTTGCCCCAATGTGAACCAAGAGGAGGCAAAGAGGGTTATAGATCCTAAGTACTATGCTTACCCGGCGGTACATCATCCTACAAAGTTACGCTACCATCTCAAGGACAAGATTCAAGCCTTGATCGATGTTGGAGTCATTACTCCAAAACCCTCTAAAGAAAAGAAGGTGGGAACAACCGGATCTCCATAAGCCGGATCAGTTCCTTTGGATTGGTTTCAGCAAGCGCCCGGTTGTGAAAGTAGGAATGAAGATGGTGAATGAGGATCCACGAGAACAGCGTGAGAAGGGCTCGTCACCTTTATGGCGACAAGCGGAGAAATCCTTTGGGTCACCACGACTTCTTTGGAAGGCGATCAATGGACTACCTCTTGGCCAAAAAAGTCAAGGGAAAAGGCAAACTATGCCATCTTTGCCAGCAATTCGGAAGAAGAACGATGAAGAAGTGGCGACTTTCAATTTTACGAAAAAAGCATGAAGTCTTTACTAGGAGTGGACCACGAATCTGACTACAAGTATCAGGAGACTCAAATCAAGCGAAAACGTATCGAGCCCGGGGTGGCTCCTCTCACTCGTCGCGAAAAAGTACAACGACCATTTGCTGCTAAAAGCGGCGAAGCAAAGGAGAAAGCAGCCAGTCGGGGAAGCTCAACTCGGCGATCGATTCAATCGTCCGATTGAGGATAGGCCGGAACATCGAGCTCTCCATACAGCCGATGTCATGGCCCAATTGGCAAGCATCGGCTAGAATAACTCTCTGAGTTGCTCCGATTGTCGAAAGAGCAGGAAGCTTTACAAGAGGCTCTAGCGGTCAAGTGTTCCTTTCCGGATTAAGCCGACTGGGAGGAATGCACTGCTGATGCAACTTGGCAGCCAAGCACTTTCCACGCCATCTTCACGAGGATATGCGAGCGAAGAACTTCGAAGCATGATAGGCCTTTACTTCCACGGGGTATATCGGCTCGGTGAAGTTAAGGATCCAAGTTGATCAGGGTTCGTATTAATGATATCATGCCCTATGCGATGTCGTGACCTCGGCATTCTGCGATGGCGGCGTCCACAGGCACAATAATTTATAGATTTAACACCAGTGGGACCCGGCCACTTGGTAAAATCCGGATTAAATGCCAGATGGGGGACTTGAAGTCCGAAGTCACTTGCTATGTGATCGATGCAGAGACTTCCTATAACCTATTGTTGGGTCGGCCTTGGATCCACAGTAACGTTATAGTCCCCTCCACTCTTCATCAGTGTCTAAAATATGTAGACACAAATAATGAAGTTAAGGCGGTGGTGCGGATAAGTAGCGTTCAAAGGAATGGAGAATTATTTCTGAGACTCCCTCCTTTCGGCAATGAATCCGACGAACCATCGGCCCAAGGCAGACGGCGAAGAAGTCTGAAGCGGGCTTGATTGATGGTGGTTTTGTTATTAATAACATTGTACCGCTGTAATCAATCTTGGCGATGGAGAATCGTCGGATGAAGGTTGTAATTGGCAACTTGCTAGGCGAGTTAATAAAAATGATTTAGAGTATCCTTTGTCTTTGGTGATGTGATAACGGGGTTGTATGGTGATCGGCTTACACTTGCCAATTCGGTCATCTTGCATTGCGGTTCAGGATTCCTTCGGGCGACACTTGTCATCGGGAAGATCAAGCGGTGAAAAATACTTGGTCTGGAAGAGGTGACCGCAGTTCCATCCATGATCACTTCTTGGAGGAAGACACAAGCGATGATGGCCCTATATTCCACAAGTTCAGATATAGGCGGAAACGGATATCATGAAGAAGTGGGGAGTGCGACTTGACACAAGGAGAAGGTCTTTGTTTTGGAAGAGGTCCTCGAGTCCGCCTAAACGCCTCGTCGAAAGGAAACCGGATGATTATTACGCATTTAGAAGGGGATTAGATCACGAATCCTCCTCGGAAGATGAATGCTCATGGTGATAATAATCCACAATGAGGCGGCGGACATTCGTCCGATTCTTGGCTTGGGATTACGACACCGGCCTCGGGCTTTCAAGGCTTTGATGTCAAATATGGCTACGATCGATCCTGCTACTATTGAGAGTGATGAAGATATGCCAACATGGGAAGACCCATGGATCCATCAACTCGAAGGCGGTTTGGGGATAGATTGAACAAAGAACCCCACTAGGGCGAGGTAGTCGAGGTTAATATGGTGACGAAGAGCATCCTAAGCTCATAAACATCAGCAATACTCTTCCCTCGGAAGAGAAGGAAAGTTGATAAGCCCTAATCGGGGAGTATATCGATGTATTAGCTTGGAGCTACGAAGACATGCGGGGACTACGACCCTAATGTGGCGACACATGCCTCAACATCAAAGTGGATGTCAAACTGTCAAGCAGGAAAAGCGGTTTAGATCACAAATCTTCGAGCAATGCGTCGGCGAAGTGAAGAAACTCATAGAATCGGGATTCATCAAGGAAATTCAACATCGGATTGGGTGGCGAATATAGTCGGTCATGAAGAAGAATGGTTCGATTAAGTGCGTATGGACTCTACGAGACACGAGCGTTTGCTTGCGGCGACTTTCCTCTTCCCATCGCGATGTCATAGTCGACAATACGTGCGGTTGAAAGAATGTCATTCATGGATGGTTTCTCGGTTACAATCAAATCAAGATGCACCCGATGATGCCAAGCACCTGCGTTGAAGCAGCCATCGGTATATATTGTTACGGTCATGCGTTCGGCCTCAAAAATGCGGCCACATATCGGCGAGCAATGACTAAGATTTTCGGGATCATCTCCGGAAAGCGGTCGAATGCTCGTCGGCGACTTGGTTGTGAAAAGCCGTGACAAAGTCACATCAAAGATCTTAGAGCGGTATTGAGCTCATGCGAACTCATCGACTAAAGATGAATCTGCCAAATCCTTCCTTGGAATGTTGGTGGCAAGTTCCTTGGTTCGTCGTCACCGACAAAGGAATCCGCGTCGATCGACAAAGTGAAGGCAATTCAAGAGTTGCAACCTCAGAAATGCGAGAGAACTTCGGGGGTTACAGAGGCGATTAGCGTACATCGGCGGTTCATATCGAACCTATGCAGGAAGTGCCAACCGTTCTCTAAGTTGAACAAGAAGAGCGTGTCTTTTATTTGGGGCGATGCTGTCGAGCGTTGAAGAGATCAAGTTGTATCTCGCTAAACCTCTATTCTTGTTGCACGTTGGAAAACCGTTTACGATTTACATCAAGACAGCGGATCACTTTCGTTAAGCACTTTACTAGCGGGGCGGAGGCCGCGAACAAGCGGTGTATTACAGAGCGAACATTAGTCGGTCTGAGTCTCGATACCCAATGGTCGGCGGTGCCTTGCATTAGTGTTCGCGATTGAAAATCGGCACTATTTAGTCGGACGGGCGATTTATGTTATCTCTAGCGTAAATCCGGTCAATATTATATTGACCGGCCTCAATGAGTTGGCGTTTGGCGAAATGGGCCTTGCTCTTGTCCCAATATGACTTGCACTTCAAACAACAAAAGTCGATCAAAGGACAAGCGATTTGCGATCTCTTGAGCATGACGAACAGGGCCTTGTTGAGCTATATGATGATCTTCCGGATGAAGTTCAGGAAGTCAACACTACATCGCACCAACAAATATGGCGATTGTATTTTGACGGAGCTTCTCGGGCCACTAATGTGGCGAGTACCCCCGGATGTTCTAAAATCTCCGCTGGAGTCGGAGTTGTCTTGATTTCCCCGGGGAATCATGTCATGCCCCGTGCTTATTCACTCACCGAACCTTGTTCCAATAACGTAGCCGAATACAACGCGTTACTTATTGGACTTAGCTTCGCCAAGGAGCTGGGGGTTGAGTACCTCGGCGTCGGCGATTCTGGCCCGATAGTCGAGGCGGTCGCGGAGACTACGAAGTCGAAATCGGATCTAATTCCTTATCATCGGTAGCAATCGAAATTGCGGACTTCGTTGAAGAGTTCTTCATCGAATATATCAGCGCCTCCAAAATGCTACGCGGATGCAGCGGCGTTAGGCGTGTCGTTAGCACAACCTTAGAGACCGAGCAATTAGTTACGGTCGGGACTCATCGGCTTTTGTACCGATATATGATGAGGTACAGAAAAGGTAGTTACCAAAGAGGTATATGCAACCCAAACCAAATTGGAGCCGAGATTGGCACTTTCCTATCATCGACTACGTCTTGCATGGTATACGCCACAAGATGTGAGGAGAAGTCAATCGGCGAAGAGCTCCCGATTCTTTATGACACGAGACCCGGATGTTATATCGTAGGGTATGGCGGTCTTTTACTCCGATGCCTTTCAAACAAAGAGGAAGAGGTCCTTCGGGGAAGCACGAAGGTGAATGTGGTGCACACCGACTGGTCCCAAACTCTGATCGAATTAGGAGAATGGGTTGCCGGCCAACAATGATTAATGGCGGTCGATGCATTTCGGAAATGCCACGCGTGTCAAATTCCGCGAATTATATGCATCGGCCTCGGTTGCATCCCCGGCCACATCGGCCATTGAGACATGGGAATGGGCGTTGTAGGTCCCATTTTTCGCCGTCGGTTAAGGATCGGTTTATTCTAGCGATCACCGACTATTTCTCCAAGTGGGCTGAAGCAATCCCGCTAAAAGAAGTCAAAGCGATGCAGGTCGTTAAATTTATCAAACACCATGTCATCTACCGACCGCGGTGTCCGGCGATCGTGCATGACAGCGGTCCCCAATTTATCGGCAATTCCTTCATCGGGTTTTCGAAAAGTTCAAGATACAAGATGTCTCATCGGCGACCTATAATCCGGCAAATGGATTAGCGAGGCATTCAACAAGATGATTATCAAGATTTTGTCGAAGCTTGTGAAGAATAACAAGCGAGGCTGGGGCGATAAACTTCGGGCTTACTCTGGGCATATCGCTGTAGATGCGCCGCATGTGGGCGACCCGTACTCCACGGTTTACGGGTGTGAAGCAATTCTCCGTTGGAAATCGATTCCGTCACTTGGCGTCGCCCTTGCAGCAGATGACGACCAGAACAACATCAAAAGCGTCTCGAAGAGCTTGAGATGTTAGATGAGAAGCGCTGGAGGCTCAACAATGCATTGAGTTCTATCAAGCTAGAATGTCGAGGGCTTTCAACAAGAAAGTTCGACGGAGAACCTTTAAGGAGGAGATCTGGGTCCTCGCGGCTAGGCGGCGATAATTCTCAACTCAAGAAGAAAGGTAAATTTGAACCCAAATGGGAAGGACCGTTTATAATAGACATAGTCTATTCAAGCGGTGCATATCGCCTTATCACCTGAGAATGGCGTGAGCAATTAATGCCCGATAAATGGGAAGTTTAGAAAAGTATTATCCTTAGTACATTCGGGATAACCCATTTTGATGGGAAGTTCCTCGAGAATATCTCACTCATTTTCGTGAGGATAACCCTAAGTTATTTTGTTTTCCTCCAAAATTCTCTTAGATCAAATTCATTGGCGGTGGGCCCACTAAAATCTCCTGGTCCAACCACCGACAAAATCCCCTCTCGATTCCTTCCACGAGCGAGAGGTCCACTACAAATTACGGTTAGCAATCCTACAAAGCGAAAGCTACCGTACCCTTCAAGATTCTCGGTGGAGACCCCACTCTTAGTTTCTCATCGGGAAATAGAATACCTTCTTCCTTTCCCACATTCACCTGGAGATAGAATACATTCTTCCTCTCCAGAAGCAAGAGATAGAATACATTCTTCCTCTCTTGTCTTAGATTCTCGAGTGGAGATCCCACTCTTAGTTTCATCTTTCAAGATTCTCAAAATGGAGATCCCATTTTTAGTCTCTTTCCTTTGGAAGCAGGACAAGAATCCTTTCTTTCCAACACTTGGGAGATAGGAGACAAGATCCTCCTTCCTCTCCAGCGGCAAGAGATATGATACAAAACCTTCCTCTCTTGTTCATCCCTTACTCGGAGATAGGAGACAAGATCCTCCTTCCTCTCCACTAGCAAGAGATAGGATACAAAACCTTCCTCTCTTGTTCATCCCTTACTCGGAGATAGGAGACAAGATCCTCCTTCCTCTCCTTGGCGGAGATAGGATACAAAACCTTCCTCTCTTGCTCATCCCTTACTGGAGATAGGAGACAAGATCCTCCTTCCTCTCCAGCGGCAAGAGATATGATACAAAACCTTCCTCTCTTGTTCATCCCTTACTGGGAGATAGAAGACAAGATCCTCCTTCCTCTCCAGCGGCAAGAGATATGATACAAAACCTTCCTCTCTTGTTCATCCCTTACACGGAGATAGGAGACAAGATCCTCCTTCCTCTCCACCTTAGGAAATAGAATACATTCTTCCTTTCCCACCTCAATCAATCTTATGCGGTTCGGTCATTCTCGGACAAAAGACACCAAGAATCATCTTGGGGCATTTTATCCGAAGCCTAAGAAGGGATAAAGCCAGCGCCTCACCGCAGCGTTGCGGTTTAGTCTTTTCGATTGAAGAAGACACGAGTTTGATTACGGGGTATTTTATCCGAAGCCTAAGAAGGGATAAAGCCAGCGTCTCACAGCGTTGCGGTTTAGTCTTTTAGATTGAAGAAGACACGAGTTTGATTACGGGGTATTTCATCCGAAGCCTAGGAAGGGATGAGTCTACGCGTAACGCTGCAGCGTTCGGATGTCTCTTGTCCGTAAAGAGTCACGAAGCCTACGTATTCAACATCGTAGCATTAAGTCTAAGAGAGTTTCATTCTTTTAGCACAGCGTCACGTCTTGGAGCGGATCGGATAATCCGCCGCTAGCCAACTCAAGCGGTTGTTGGTAAAGGCTAATCAAATCCGTTGAGGGGTTAACCAATAACCACGAAGCCGATGCCTAACACGCATCGCCGGTTAGTCTCTTATCAGTAAAAGAAGACAAAGTCTATGTATTCAATAACATAGCATCAAGTCTAAGAATTCTATTCTTTTAGCGCCAGCGTCCGCGTCTTGAGCGGATCGGATAATCCGCCGCTAGCCCAACTCAAGCGGTAGTTGGTAAAGGCTAATCAAATCCGTTGGTGGGGTTAACCAATAACCACGAAGCCGATGCCTAACGCATCGCCGGTTAGTCTCTTATCAGTAAAAGACAAAGTCTATGTATTCAATAACATAGCATCAAGTCTAAGAAATTCTATTCTTTTAGCATAGCGTCGCGTCTTGAGCGGATCGGATAATCCGCCGCTAGCCCAACTCAAGCGGTAGTTGGTAAAGGCTAATCAAATCCGTTGAGGGCTGGGGGTTAGCCAATAACCCTGAAGCCGATGCCTAACACGCATCGCCGGTTAGTCTCTTATCCGTAAAAGAAGACAAAGTCTATGTATTCAATAACATAGCATCAAGCCTAAGAGAATTCTATTCTTTTAGCGCCAGCGTCCGCGTCTTGAGCGGATCGGATAATCATACGCTAGCCCAACTCAAGCGGTAGTTGGTAAAGGCTAATCAAATCCGTTGGCGGTGAGGTTTGCCAAAATCCTATAAGTATTATGGTTAATTATTTCTGACGAAATAAAAGAATCATAATAAAGCATAAAAGAGGACAAAAATATGTTTTATTGATAAAAGGCTGAAGTTACACAAGTTCTCTAAACGTCAAATTTGTGACAACAAATTTGCTGCTTTAACTTAGATACTTTATTGAGGAAAACTTGTTGGAGTTCCTCACAGGCTTCGACCTGAAAGCCTCCTTGCTGCTATTAAGGGTCTTTGCGGTCTCCTCCTCGACTTGACCGGCTTACGCTTTGAAAACTCAAGCTTCGGACATGACTGCAAGAGTCTCCTCCTTGTTAGCCTTCGTCAGCTTCAAAATGATCAGACTCTCCCTCGCCGCTTGAAGTTCCTATTCGAGCTCTACTATTCTCGCTTCTCCGGCTGACAACACAAGGCTGAAAATGTCCCACGGAAGGCGAAGCCCGGCGGTGATCTCAAAAGCGCACCGGTCTTCGCGCATCTGAACCGAGTCCGGTAATAGCGAGCATCCGCCAAGTTGTCGAGGCGAGCCTTTGTCTCTGTCTCTATATCACGAGGAGCGGTGCCTCAAGGTCTTCGAGACTTTGGAGTTTAACCTCAAATGATCGAGATCATCGGCAATGAGTGCAGGCCAACTCGAATAACCGCATCTCGTATCATGGTTACCCTAGGATTAAGGAATGGTCGGTTGGCGGAGAGAAAGCAGGTACCGAAGTGTGTCTATCACTATGGCTAAATAGGAGAAAAAGCGAGCGAATTTCCACGGGATAATCGGTAGAGATGGATCGTTGTCGGACATCAAAGCTCTCACTAAGTCGTGAAGAGTCGTTATAGACCACAGAAAGGAAGAAAAGGATTAAAACTCCCAAAAAAAATATCGACCAGTATTGGCGGTTGAATGGTTCATACACGTATAGGCGACTCCTTGCCCTAATGGAACCGCCCAGCGGCGGCGATCGGTGGCGCATCGGTATCTCGGTCGGTACCTCGGCAAACGCGTCAGGCATATCGGCGATTCTGAATTGACTCGGAGAATAGCGAGCTCAATGTCACCAGGACAAGTCTCTGTTATCAAGCGAGAGACATTTTCAATCATAGACGTACTAGTCAAAATTGAATAGTCCTATGATTATCAGGAAGGAGATTTATACCTTCAAAGAAATCAACCTCGATATCCTAGAATTCTAGCTTGAATACGGTGTCGCCGGGAAGAGGAACGTCTCGGGGTAAATCACACATCAAATCCTCAAAGTCCTCCATCGAAAAAGCTGACATGAGAGCGAGAAGTATAGATGTGAGTTGCAGGGAAACAAATTTCGTGTCTTTGCAAGTTGCTGTCCAGGTAAGAAAAACTACCAGTGTTAGATGTACCTGGATTCTCCGATCCAGGTCCTATGTTGGTATTTTCAGGCTCTCCTGCCATAGCTCCGAGTACTTGCCCCACGAAACTAGACTCGGCAAGGTCAGGGAAGAGAAGGAACTATGGGTATTTATAACAATCCCATATGGATCTAATCCTCTTTGAATAAGGAGTCCTATTTGGCGATGGGTAGGAATTTTAATTGGAACCCAATTGGATATCTAAAAGGAATCCACATCAGCCCAATAATTTATCCATCCTCTTTCCTAAATATTTGGAAAGATTTTGGAGATGTTACCCGGCTCAATATTCTCCCACATCGACGCCAATCAACGCGTCGCCTAATCCTACTCAATCGAGGATTACGAGTTTAAACTATTTCCTAATTTGTCGAAGTTCGGAAGAATATTTCCATAAAAATATTCTTAGGGATAACTTCGATCGTGCGGATGCATCGGCCTTAAATCAGCGTCGCTAATCCTACTCAATCGGGATTACGGCATAAACTATTTCCCAATTTGTCGAGTGGTTCCGAAAGAATATTTTCATGAAAAATATTCTTAGGGATAACTTCGATCGTCGCGGATCACATCGGCCCGATCGGCGTTAGCCTAATCCTACTCAACTAGGATTACGGTATAAGCTGTTTCCTAATTTGTCGAGAAGTTCGGAAGAATATTTCCATAAAAATATTCTTAGGGATAACTTCGATCGTGCGGATTGCATCGGCGCCATCAGCAGCGTCGCCTAATCCTACTCAATCGGGATTACGAGTTTAAACTATTTCCTAATTTGTCGAGAAGTTCGGAAGAATATTTCCATAAAAAATATTCTTAGGGATAACTTCGATCGTCGCGGATCACATCGGCCCGATCGGCTAGCGTCGCTAATCCTACTCAACTAGGATTACGGTATAAGCTGTTTCCTAATTTGTCGAAGTTCGGAAGAATATTCTCACAAGAAATATTCTTAGGGATAACTTCGATCGTCGCGGATCACATCGGCCTTGATCGGCCGCGTAATAATCCTACTCGAATAGGACTAGGAGTATAAACTATTTCCTAGTTCTTAGCGAAGTTCTGGAGAATATTACCATATTCTTAAGGATAACTTCGATAACCCTCAATTTCCTCCCACTGGAACCTCGAAGAGGATAAGTTGATGAATTCGACAAGGCTTATATTGACCCGGACAACGCGTTCTACCTTGAAAGAACTCCTCCCAGTATTAATGCCGATTAGATGCGTGTATGAGGAAGGCCGTGGTCCACAGTTTGGAATTGGAATAAATCCAAAAAAAAATATGAAAAGAAAGAAGAAGAATTCCTCCCACTGTGGACAATTGTACTCTGACAAGGAGTATCTGATGCGACACCAACCAGCGTCGTCGCCGGATTCAGCGATCAGCGGTTGGATCCACGTAAGATCGCACGCCCGGTCAGCAGCGCACTCGCCGATTAAAGGCTAAAATCCATATGGTCGGCGCCAATTAGCGTCGCGGTGAAGGTTTCCCCGATCAACGGAGGAATCTCGATAGTCAATTGGACGACAATTCGCCAACACGAGTCAACAACAAATGAACTCAATTAACTACATTTTGAAATTCTAACAAACGGTCAAGCAATAAATGCAGTACCATGACGCCCTCGGGTATCCTACAAAGCACTGGACAACCTGAGAGGATTGGAAGAATCAAAATGCTGAGGCTATTCTCAAGAAGAAATTCATCAATCGACTCCTGGTCAAGATCTCAACAACGGTCAGACAAAGAAATGCAGTACCGTAGTACCTTCAGCAATCCTACAAAGCGGAAAGGCGAAGGTGTGGAGAGATCAAGCGCCAAGGTCATTCATAAGTCCTATCCGCCAACTAAAGGGTGAAGGGCTCATCCGTCAAAGCATCGGGCTCATCAAGAATCGAGGCGAGGCGGCTTTGGAGGGAACATCTGTAAGCGTTAAAATTGCTTATCGGTGCCAAACAAGACTTCGTAGCGGTGGGTTAACAACCGACGACCCATCCGACAAGCGGCGATTGACTATGCCGCAAAAGCATCAGCGAGCAGCGAATACATAAGGTGAGTGGCGATGCATACAAGCAACGAGGTTGCATAAATGTGGGATAAATCCAACAACAAAGCTTCAAGATTGGCGAAGCGTGATCGATTAGTTGAGCGTCAACGAGGCCGGATCCAAACAACGACAAGACAAGGATCGGTCGTCACTTAACTTTGTCGAGATCGAACCAACCGAATTCGAGTCGACAAAGAAATGAATCGGACCACGGACTTAAGGCGACAACGACAAGATCGAGATAAAATGTCACGAAAAGTCGAAAACCAACCAAGCAGACCAAGCGGCGTTGGTAGAAACCGGACACCGTTTGGTGTCCGGTAATGGCGGACACCATTTGGTGTCGGTGAGGCGGACACCAATGGTGTCGGGCGTAACCTCTCTTGGTCATTTGCCTATAAATAGGCTGAGGGTGCTTGATTACGGAGGTTGGATTTTCGATATTGGGGAGAGCTCTCGCGAGATCTACGACGTCGGCGACGATTCGAACCGCCGAGGCACGAAGTTCGATCGGCGTCGGATCTATAATCGCGAGGTAAGAGAATCGGGTGAGGGACTGATTACCCTTCGGGGATAGCTGTGATTTCTCCTCGTAGATCTCACGCTCGGCGATCCTCTCCTTCGTGAGTCACGATCCCATGAGCGATCCTCTCCTTCGTGAGTCACGATCCCCTTTGGCGCCGTTTCCTTCGTGAAACAAGCCCCTCGTCTGTAGTTCGAATCGGGTTTCTACCAAGATCAATTCTTGCGATGGTCCGCGGACGAATAAAAGTCCCGACGCAGTGAAGAACCCACACAAGCGAGGATCCGTTATAATAGAGATCCGGCGTTTGTTCACTCGGGAAGAAGTTGTAATTTTTGTTTTCATTGTAAGCCTTAAATAAAAGGCAAATTTTCTTTTGTTTGAATTTTGTTGTAGGCCAAAGAAGCGTAAACAAGTTCAAATAGCAATGAATAACAAACCAACTTTCCCCAAAATTTACGCAATACCAAGTTTTTATAAAAGGACCCAAGCAAGAAGAATAAAGTAGGGGCTTGAAGTTATTTTGTTAGTTCCCTCTCCCTCGTGTGTGTGTGTCCACCGAAGTTTCTTTTCTATCTCCAACATTTGGTATTAGAGAGGTTAGGAGTAGATGCCAAAGATCATGTCGGCGGTGCATCATCAAGGAGTGGAGAAACCGCAACACCTGGACGGAAGGCTTTGGGTAGAGGCGGGGACGGTAACTCTCCCACTGCTAACGAAGAACAACTACCGGCGTGGGCTGAAGATGAAGGTGTTCATGCGTTCACAAGGCATATGGGACGTCATTGAGCCTGCTGATCCGAACAAGGAGGTAGAGACGCGGAAGGATCAGATGGCCCTTGCTACCATCTACCAAGCCATCAGCAAAGAGACGCTCCTCGTGTTGGCTGAGAAGGAGACGACCAAGGAGGCATGGGAGATGCTGAAGACAATGCACATGGGCGCCGAGCACGTCAAGGAGGCAAAGATCCAAACTCTGAGGAGCGAGTTTGAAGGTCTTCGCATGCGTGAAGCGGAGACGGTCGATGACTTTGCCGCGAAGTTGACCACCACAGTCAGCAAGATCCATGCATTGGGCGACAAGGTAGATGAGGCCTATGTTGTCAAGAAGCTCCTCCGCGCTGTCCCTTCCAAATTTCTTCAGATCGCGTCGACAATTGAGCAGTTCGGCAACCTCAAGATGATGACCGTGGAGGAGGTCATTGGGTCACTCAAGGCCCATGAAGAATGGCTGCGGGGCTATGGTGACAATGAGGAAGAGCACGTCCTGTTGACGAGAGCCGAGTGGAAGGCGAAAGAAGCGACAGAAGAGGGAGAGAACTCGTCCAACTCGTCTAAAGGGTAAGGACCTAGTAGCGGACGCGACCGCGATGTGTGGCCGCGGGCCGTGGTCGCTGCGCTGAAGGTGGTCGCGGGAACAAGTCCAATCATTGTGAGAGAAAGTTCGACAAGACCAAGGTGAAGTGCTACAATTGCCAAAACTATGGGCACTTTGCCTCGGAATGTCGCTCTAAGAAAGAGGATGAAAGGGCTCACTTGGCGGAGGCACAAGGGGACGATGATGAACCAGCTCTCCTGGCGACAGAAGTCTGTGAGATTGAGGACCATGCGCAGCTGGCGACAGAGGGTGTGATGCTCTGACATAGCCACTTAGTCGTCAAAGGTTCGTCGAGCTGCGAGCTAAAATTGGACTGAAGGATGTGAAGAAGACCCAACAAGATTAAGGGGGTGAATGATGTGTTTAATCTTGTTGTAGTTTACAGTTTGCACGTTGTTGTTTGTTTGCTAGAGAATAGCTCTTGCTGCAGTTTACATTTTGCACGTTATTTTTTATTAGCTAGAAAATAGTTGCATGCTTGTTACATTCAGTTAGTGGAGCGCTTCTTATGTGAGCGTGGCGAGAGTCGCGGATCGAGTTGTTGCTCACCGCAAAAGTAGTTATTATTCTTGTACGCAGTCAAGTTTTTTTATAAAAGGACCCAAGCAGTAAGAATAAAGTAGGGGCTTGATGTTATTTTGTTAGTTCCCCTCTCCCTAGTGTGTGTGTGTCCACTGAGTTTCTTTTCTATCTCCAACAGATATTTAATGAATTAGGGTTTTACTAGAGTTGGGCTAAAAGGAGGAGAGAAATCTAGGCTTATCTTAGAGGTTTTTCAATAAATGCAGGTTTTCCTGCTTCTATTATCTCGATACAGTATAGTTTTCTTGATCTCCATCTCTTGTTATTGATCATATCTTGTTCTTATCTTTCTCTATTCAAGTAAAAACTATAAAAATGATTGTTTTTCATGACTACATTAGTTTTAATTTAAATCTATTGAATCTACATCAAATATAACAAGTTATAACAGCAGGTTCATGTTTTTCATCAAAATAAGGTTTGAGATCTGAGTTTATATAATAAACCATGTTAAAATACATATAAAAATGCCTTGTGATAATAGGAAAACCCAAAATACATTAGATATCATGATGGTGATGAAAAACATCAATGAAGAGAGGCGAGATGACACACCAGCACCCATCAGCACCACCACCACTATCGACGGTAGGCACCAATTTTGAGGGTGCAAAGGTCAGACTGCAGCCATTGGGCACCCGCGATCAAGGTCCAGTGACCCAACCACAAGATACAGGAGTTAGCAACCAAGGTCCAAGGACCTAACCGTACCACCTGGTATTGGCTATCCAGGGCTAAGTCCAACCGCTGATGGTATACATTGACATCCGGAGAGCTAGTTCTTGACCTAGTTGACCCTGCACCCTATCTACATAATTAAATACTTGACTAAATTGATTATTAATTATTAAATATAGAAAAAAAAGATTGTGTTATCCATTTCTAATAGTAACTAATCGTTAAGTAAAGAGTTGTTTTCATCATGAATTTATTGACTGTATTGAACATTTATATTCCTATTGGTTAATTGATATTAAGCTTGATGCTACTTGTGATTGCATTATCTCAGTAACTGATAATGAGACCAACCTAGAAATGCATGCTAAGTGTACCTTGATTTGTACATGATGTCGAACTACGGATAAGCAATTGCATAGTTCTATTCATGACAAGAAGCGTTGATTGAAATCGTGATAAATGGAACTTCATAACTGGTTACTTCTTCACTAATTGATTGATTGCTTGTTTGAAATGTTTGATGATTATTAGAATGTCGTGATTGCGTCAATGTACGGTAAACAATGCCATTTGGAGGCAAATGGGTGACAGGTGTGTGTTGAACTTGTATGGTACACGTTCTGTGGATAGAAAGATGAGATTCCCCTATTGTAGTTATGTCATTTTTGTAACATATATTTGAGGAGGAGGAGATGGTCTGATGGCATATCCCCTTGGGGATACACGTGCGCTCCAGGCTACAATAGTGGTTGCTATAACCAAGAACTAGTGCATAACTTACCGTGTACATTTCTAAATGAAATGGTAATATGGGTTTTAATGGGGATCTGTAACACGAGATATATCAAAGGGGACAGAGTATGATTGAGTGCCCGCAATGTTGATGCATCACATCCTGTTTTGATTGACCAAGGCGTGAGATTGGCTCTAATCTGGCCCTAATAGAGTATCTTATTTGGTGTGCATCAAATAAGATAAATTTGGCCAATGGTAATCTAGAATGGGTTAGATTTAATTTTATTTTTATTTTTTTGATCGTGCTTGTTCCAAAATAATCTTTTAATTGTTCATGCTGTATAATTCATGCTATATTATTCCTATGATTATCAAGTTTAACTGTATAAACCATGCTATATTATTCCTATATTATTCCTATAATTGTATTTACCCTCATCTATTACTATATCCTGCCTATGACGCTCCGCATTAATGTGTTGGGTGGCGATAATTGATAGAATAGTAGGCGATAGTGAATAAGGTTAGGACTTAGGGTAAGGATGCACTATAGTTCATTGAACAAAGAACTCCTCTCATGCCAAATTCGACAATGTAGAACATGCACAAAAACATGCACAAGACAGTTTTTCAGGTTCAGTAGTCGACTACTAGGCATTGTAGTCACTACACCAGAAAGCGCATGTAAAGCAAGTTTTCTGGCCGGAACCGAGTAGTCGACTAATATGAGTTGTAGTCGACTAATCTGATGCATTAGTCGACTAATATGAGTTGTAGTCGACTAATCTGATGCATTAGTCGACTAATATGAGTTGTAGTCGACTAATCTGATGCATTAGTCGACTAATATGAGTTGTAGTCGACTAATGCGATTCAGCGGGTCTAATTAGGAATTGGTTTTAAACCCAATTCGTTTAGAGGCTATTTATAACCCTAACCGATTGTTAGGGTAAGTTTGAAGCACGTTTTGGAGCGACCTTTGAGAGAGTTTGGTGCATCTTTGGAGAGGAGATCTTTTGAGAGATTGAGAGGTTTGTTTTTAGGGTTTCTTTGTGAGAACTTGTAATCCTAATTTGTATTCTCTCTTTCTATTAGTGAAAATCCCCTCCTTACCCGTGGGCGTAGGCAACTTGCGAACCACGTAAATCTCGTGTCTTTACTCTTTTATTGTGTTTGGCTTTTCCGTTTGTGGTGGTTTCTCGACGGCCCGCGTCCGCTACCAACAATTGGTATCGAGCTATTGTTGATTGGAAGTGGTGTAATTTCTAATTTGAGGGGTGTTCGGTGATTCCCGAGAAGCGGATTCACGAAGACAAGCAGAGGATGGCGTCAACGATGCATCGGTCAAAGTGGGAAAATTGAGATTGAAAAGTTCAATGGGAAGAACGATTTTTCTTATTGGAGGATGCGATGAAAAACTTTCTAATTTCGCAAAAATTGCACAAGACTTTGGATGGAAAGGAGAAGAAGAACAAGGATATGTCCGATGAGGATTGGGAGGAGTTGGATCTGAAGCACTCAAGGCCGATTATCCTATGCCTCGAGAGGGATGTAGCTTTCTTGGTAGATGGAGAGGAAACAACAAGGCGCGGTGGAAGAAGTTAGAGGGTACCTTCATGACTAAGAGTCTAACTAACCGGATCTACTTAAAATCCAAATTGTATACTTGCAAGATGGAGGAGGGCTCATCAATCCGGAACACATCAACAAGTTTGATAGGATCATATCAGATTTGAAAGACATAGATGTTAAAGTAGGAGACGAGGATCAGCGCTTCTACTACTGCTCTCGCCAAGTCTTATGAGAACCTGGTGCAAACACCGAGGCTTGTGGGAGAAAATCGAAGATGGATGAGACTAGAACGGCACTTCTAGCGACGATCTTCTAAGATCAGAACTAGTGACATGGCTAATCGGCGGTAACAGGAACAAGCGCAGGATTGTTTGCAAGAGGAAGGAGCAATGAGCATTTAATTTTATTTTTATTTTTTTGATCGTGCTTGTTCCAAAATAATCTTTTAATTGTTCATGCTGTATAATTCATGCTATATTATTCCTATGATTATCAAGTTTAACTGTATAAACCATGCTATATTATTCCTATATTATTCCTATAATTGTATTTACCCTCATCTATTACTATATCCTGCCTATGACGCTCCGCATTAATGTGTTGGGTGGCGATAATTGATAGAATAGTAGGCGATAGTGAATAAGGTTAGGACTTAGGGTAAGGATGCACTATAGTTCATTGAACAAAGAACTCCTCTCATGCCAAATTGACAATGTAGAACATGCACAAAACATGCACAAGGCAGGTTTTGAGGTTGATTAATAGCTACTAGGCATTGTAGTGACTACTGCATGTGACAGCAAGTTTTGTTTGGGGGAAGTAGTCGACTAATATGAGTTGTAGTCGACTACCTTATAACGACAGAAAGGTGTATTTCTGCGTTGGGTCTGAGTAGTCGACTAATCGGTATTGTAGTCGACTAATCTGATGCATTAGTCGACTAATATGAGTTGTAGTCGACTAATGCGATTCAGCGGGTCTAATTAGGAATTGGTTTTAAACCCAATTCGTTTAGAGGCTATTTATAACCCTAACGATTGTTAGGGTAAGTTTGAAGCACGTTTTGGAGCGACCTTTGAGAGAGTTTGGTGCATCTTTGGAGAGGAGATCTTTTGAGAGATTGAGAGGTTTGTTTTAGGGTTTCTTTGTGAGAACTTGTAATCCTAATTTGTATTCTCTCTTTCTATTAGTGAAAATCCCCTCCTTACCCGTGGGCGTAGGCAACTTGCCGAACCACGTAAATCTCGTGTCTTTACTCTTTTATTGTGTTTGGCTTTTCCGTTTGTGGTGGTTTCTCTCGGCGGTTCATGATCATGTAACAATTGGTATCGAGCTATTGTTGATTGGAAGTGGTGTAATTTCTAATTTGAGGGGTGTTCGGTGATTCCCGAGAAGCGGATTCACGAAGACAAGCAGAGGATGGCGTCAACGATGCATCGGTCAAAGTGGGAAAATTGAGATTGAAAAGTTCAATGGGAAGAACGATTTTTCTTATTGGAGGATCAGGATGAAAAACTTTCTAATTTAAAAATTGCACAAGACTTTGGATGGAAAGGAGAAGAAGAACAAGGATATGTCGATGAGGATTGGGAGGAGTTGGATCGGAAGCACGGCGTCGATTATCCTATGCCTCGAGAGGGATGTAGCTTTCTTGGTAGATGGAGAGAAGCAATTTCGTGTGGAAGAAGTTAGAGGGTACCTTCATGACTAAGAGTCTAACTAACGGATCTACTTAAAATCCAAATTGTATACTTGCAAGATGGAGGAGGGCTCATCAATCAGGAACACATCAACAAGTTTGATAGGATCATATCAGATTTGAAAGACATAGATGTTAAAGTAGGAGGCGAGGATCGGTAGCTTCTACTACTTGTCTCTGCCAGAAGTCTTATGAGAACACAGTGCAAACAGAGGCTTGTGGGAGAAAATCGAAGATGGATGAGACTAGAACGGCACTTCTAGCGGACGATCTTGGAAGAAGCGCAACTAGTGACATGGCCATCGCTTGAGGGAACAAGCCAGGATTGTTTGCAAGAGGAAGGAGCAATGAGCGAGGAAAAGGCAAGGGAGGAAAGTCTAGATCTAAATCAAGACCTCTTGCGGAAAAGGATGTTTCAAGTCGCGGTGAAATGGGCATTTCAAAGTCGGCCGTCAAATAAGAGAGTAGGTGGAAAGAAGAACAACAACAAGGCCGAGAGGAGAGAGGGCAAGGAAGAAGCGAGCTACGTTTGAGGAAGGGCGATAAGGAATGCTATGTCGTCCGCGGTGGCGAGGAGATCTCCGGAAGTGGATACTTGATTCGGTTGCTCTTACCATATGTGTCCAAATAGGAAGTGGTTTACTACTACGAGGCATTGATGGGAAGCTGTATTGATGGGGAATAACCATGCTTGTAAAGCAGTGGGGCTAGGTAATATCAAAATCAAGATGCATGATGGAGTGGTTCGAACCTTGGCGGATGTGAGGCATGTTCCGACTTGCGGAAGAATCTTATCTCAGTTGGTGCTTTGGACTCCGGTGGTTGCAGGATTGTGACGGAAAACGGAGTGAAGAAGGTTGTTCGTGGTTCCTTAGTAGTGATGAAGGGTGTTCGTCACGGTAATCTATATACTCTCGGTAGGGCGGTGGCAGGAGATCGGCGGTTGGCGAAGGAAGTGGTGGAGACCCATGTGAGCACACACGGTTATGGCATAGGCGGCTTGGGCATATGTCAGAGAAGGGTCTAGTTCTGCTTGGTAAAGAGGGTCTGCTGAAGAATCTGAAGGAACCTAGCATGGATTTTTGCGAGGATTGTGTGTATGGAAAGTCACACAGGGTCAAGTTTCTAAGCAGCAAGTCTAAGAGCAGAGGGATACTAGATTATGTGCACACGGACGTTTGGGGTCCGGCTCAGACAACTTCCAAGGGTGGTTCCAGGTATTATGTCTCATTTATAGATGATTATTCTAGGTATGCTTGGATTTACTTTACGAAGCACAAGAATGAGGTGTTCGAGACATTCAAAAGTGGAGAACAATGGTTGAGAACAGACAGAAAGAAATTGAAGACGCCGAGATCGATAGCGGTGCAGTATCTGAGATGGTGCTTTCAAGGAATTCGTGATCGGGGAGAATTGTTCGACAGCTGACGGTCAGGTCTACACCATGAGAATGGGGTCGTGGAGAGGCCCAGGCAACTGCTGGGGAAAAGCGTGAGTATGCGATCTTATGCGTGATTGGGCAACGAATGGTGGGCGAAGCGGTGGCTACTGACTTGTTACATTGTGAACCGTTCACCACATTCGACATTGGATGGTGATACACCCTATAGGGTGTGGTCGAGAACATCGAGATTATGATAGGCTCGAAATTTTGGATGTACCGCCTACTATCCGTTAACGAGGGAAAGCTTGACGCGAGGGCCAAGAAGGCAATATTCTTGGGATATGCAAAGGCGTAAAGGCTATCGCCTTTGGTGTACGTAAAATTCAAAGTTCGTGGTCACAGGATGTTACCTTTGATGAGAAATCCATGATTGCGAGGCGTCCAAGGATGATGGTGTTATGGCTGGTGAGACTTCTAAGTCTCGTGTTATTGAAATAGAACCTAAAGACCAACTAGGTTCTAATCGTGCTCAAGTGGGAAGTCGTAGATGATGAGCTTGGCGGGGAGGAGGTTCAGCGAGGAAAATACAGGTACTACAACAACGGCTCGAGGATAATTTGGCTTCCACTAGGCCAAAGCGAGCATACAAGCAGTGTAATCGGTCGGCTGATCAACCCCTAAAGCACTACAAGGCTAATATGGTTGAATACGACTCGGTGGAGGAGGACGAGCCGGTCTCCTTCAAGGAAGCTATTCGGGACAAGGATAGTGAGAGTTGGTTGGTGCGATGGAGGAAGAGATGGAATCTCTTCGAAGAATCATACATGGGAGGTGGTCCCATTGCCCGTAGGAAGAAAAGCTATTGGTTGTAAGTGGGTGTATAAAAGAAAGGAAGATCTTTGAGCTTCGGTGGTGTAAGATACAAGGCGAGGCTAGTGGCTAAGGGTTTTGCCTGAAGAGGGTGTGGATTACAATGAGATATTTTCTCCGGTGGTGAAACATACTTCTATTCGGTGCTATTGAGTATTGTTGCTCATGGTAATTTTGAGTCGGATCAACTCGATGTTAAAACAGCCTTCTTGCACGGAGACTTGGATGAAGAGATCTACATGCATCAACCCGAGGGCTACAAGGTTGAGGAAAAGGAGAATCATGTGTGTCGTTTGAGGAAGTCAACGTATGGATTAAAGCAATCTCCGGCAGATGGTACAAGCGATTTGACTCCTTCATGCGTGAAGCATGGGTTTTCCGGCGATCATGATTGTTGTGTTTACATTCGGAAGCTTGCGGAGGTAATTTTATCTATCTTCTTTGTATGTGGATGACATGCTTATTGCTTCTAAGAGCGGTGGAGATAGATAGGTTGAAATCTCAACTTGGTGAAGAGTTCGAGATGAAGGACATGGGTCTTTGCTAGGAAAATCACGGGTATGGAGATTAGAAGAGAGCCGCTAATCGACAATTGTTCTTGAGTCGGAAGGGCTACATAGAGCGGGTGATCGCGAGGTTCGGGATGCAAAGTGCTAAGTCGGTGGTGACTCCATTGGCTCCACACTTTAGGTTTTACGTAATCAATCTCCCACTACTGAAGACACATGGAGCGTGTTCCCTATGCTAGTGCAGATTGGCGGTTTAATGTATGCAATGGTGTGTACACCGGATATTTCCTGCGGTTAGTGTGGTGATGGATTCATGGCGAATCCGGAAAGCCTTGGGAAGCAGTGAAGTGGGTCCTCGTACTTAAAAGTGCAGTTGATCACAGTGCGTGTTTTGGTGGAGAAACATGTCGAGTTGACGGGTTTGTGGACTCGATTATAGGCGATCTAGATAGGCGGCGATCTACTACGGTTATGTATTTAAGATACATGGAGCTCGGTTAGTTGGCGATCGATGTTACGAGCTCTGATGGCACTTTCTACTCTGGTGAGTACATGGCCATGGCGAGGGAGTGAAGGAAGCATTGTGGTTGTGGGGTCTTCTAGGCGATTTGGGGATTGAGCGAGCGTGAACGTGTTGTGGCGGTCGAGTGCAATTCACTTGGCGAATCGGGTTCATCATGCTCGTACCAAGCATATTGATGTCGGTATCATTTTGTGCGGGATGTCATAGAGGAGGTGATATTTCTCTCATGAAGGTGCACCGAATGAGAATCCAGCGGACATGTTAACCAAGGTGGTCCGCAGTGTAAGTTTAAGCATTGCTTAGACTTGCTTCATATCGACTCTTGTTGATTTGCCCAAGAGGGCATGGCCCTTGAGGTAATGGGTAAGGTGGAGATGATTTGAGGTGAACTACGGTGAGCTTGATCGGTGGAGAATGCGTGGCGGTCGCGGTGTAGTGGCGCATTTGGATTGGCTTTGGTGATGGTGATCTCTCTAGATGTTCTTGGTGTTCTTGGTGTTGGTCCAAAATTTGAGGTGAATCAAATGATGTACGAGGTGGAGAATTGTAGAACATGCACAAAACATGCACAAGACGGTTTTGAGGTTCGATGAGTCGACTACTAGGCATTGTAGTCGACTACTGATGCGAGCAGAAAGCAAGTTTTGGTGGGAGCCGAGTAGTCGACTAATATGAGTTGTAGTCGACTACGACTACGTAAAACGAGAAAGGTGTATTCTGCGTTGGAGTGCAGTAGTCGACTAATCGGTATTGTAGTCGACTAATCTGATGCATTAGTCGACTAATATGAGTTGTAGTCGACTAATCAAAGTCCAGAAACGGGTCTAATTAGGAATTGGTTTTAAACCCAATCGTTTAGAGGTATTTATAACCCTAACGATTGTTAGGGTAAGTTTGAAGCACGTTTTGAGCAGCTTTGAGAGTTTGGTGCATCTTTGGAGAGGAGATCTTTTGAGAGATTGAGAGGTTTGTTTTTTAGGGTTTCTTTGTGAGAACTTGTAATCCTAATTTGTATTCTCTCTTTCTATTAGTGAAAATCCCCCCTCCTTACCCCGTGGACGTAGGCAACTTGCCGAACCACGTAAATCTCGTGTCTTTACTCTTTTATTGTGTTTGGCTTTTCCGTTTGTGGTGGTTTCTCTCGACGGTTCCGCGGTCCGCGCGCCCTACAGACAACAATAACAATATAGCAAAAGTTCATTCCAACCAGAGCAATAACCTTCGTGTGGTTGGAGCAAAGGTCTAATCTCTTCTGGAACAATTTTCTAGATTCGGCTATTTTATTATGTTTTCTTTAAAAAGAAAATTTTCAATTTCATTAACTTCTTCCCATGACGAAACATCTATTTAATTGATTACATTTCATTTCAGCCTATGTAGTAGTTTACTTCGTGTGGAGGGATTTAAGATCTTTGTTTAGTGAGATGGTCATGAAGATTTATTGTTGAGTACTTTAAAGGTTGATACCGTTTTGGCCAGTTTAATCTAGAAATATTTATGCGTACTGGATGTGGTATATGGAAATTTCTGTAGGATCGGAACGTATAAAATGGTTGGGTATATATAGCTAGGACTTAGCATTGCGTTGTCATCCTGTTGCTAACTCAGTGACTGCGGGCCACGGGGTGTGACATTAACAGTAGTAATGTTGGGAATACAAATACGGTAGTTTCCCTTAATTTATTCAATTGCAAAAGCAAAATGCAAACTCAATGTGCGAAAGCAAAGAGAAGCAAATAAATTAAGCACGCGCAAATGTATGCATGCATTCAAGTACGGCTTGCATCGAGTACTTTGTTAATGCCTTTGAGAGACTCGTCCATGTCTTTGATAGACTTAATGGCCATCTGAATACAGTCGATAAGAGCTCCAGCGATGGGAACGAAGGGATCTGACACTGTGGGCTCTGTGGGCACCGGCAGGCGGGGAACAACGATGACTTCTTCCTTCAGATCTTCGTTGGCTGTTGGCAGTGGCTTGCTGGGATCCTGGTCAAATGATTTGGCTTGCTCAAGATATGCGTCCATACGAGGAGTGGCAAATAACCGCAGCTTTTCCATATCACCTCTTGCAGCGAAACGCTGGAGATCATGAGAAGTCCCAGAAGAGAGTGCAAAAGGACGCCCTTGCTTTTCATAGATTTCTTGTGATGGCATCAACCACAACAGCTGTTGCAGCTCAAATTTCAGCATCTCAATCGACGTCTTAGACTTATCAACCAGTACATCCTCAAGCAAGTTCTCCGCTTCGATGAGCTTGTCCACAGCATCGTCCAGCTTCTTGTCGTCAGCGATGACTCTTGCTTCTTTTATCATCTGTGCAGTCCGGATACGGTTCGCCTCAACTACCACCTCCTCCCTCTCTTGCTCCGCAGTTGTCTCGGTGCGGGATATGATAGCGCATTGAGAACTGCCATATACCACCTTCCCAACAGTGCTGCATATGCACAAATATCCATTATATATTTATTTATCAGATTGAGTACAGATAACCCAACACAAGGGGGAAAAAACATATAAACAACTTGTAGTATTAAAGGGGCCAGAGTTTGTTACCACCTGTATGTGTAATCGACTTGGAGAACATTCACGCCAGCCTTCGGACTAGGAGCAATAGGGAGAAGAAGATCAACCATGACCCTGCGTATCTCTTTGTTAAAGAGATCGCCAAACGAAATAGTTACTGACCCGTCCTCATCGTCCGTGGATTGTGGATAGTTTCCTGCAGACACATTCTCGATTTTTATCTTCAAATCTTCTGGTTGTCTGACAGTCAGCTTCAGGTCCTGAACTGCCACGGTGAGAAGCCCAGCCAAACACTGGGAAAATGCAAGGCTCAAGTCATCAGTGTTCTGAACGTCTAAGAACGTTCCTCCCCTGCTGTTTTGTGCGATGGCGTTGAGTAGCTATACATGGAACGAACTAGAAATTACTTGACATGCAATTACCTATTTTGCAACTAGATATATATATTTTTGGTTATTTCAATATAACCTACCCGCGGATCCTGGCCCGTTCCAAAACCAAATGTGTATACGGGCACGTTGCTGACTGGAACCTCAGCATCAGCAGCATCACCAGCGTTTGACGCCTACATATATATATATGCATCAAAGAAATTAGTTAAGTAACTTTTGCAATATGTATTTATTTATTTAAGGGTTATTAATTAATATTAATTTCAACGCACCCACAGACTGTACGCGTTCAATAATGTGTATATGGATTTGCGGGGGTTCTGGACACCGTCGGACATAAGCATGATGCCTGCCGCACGCCCGCTGGTAAGGTTGCGGTCACCGAGAACTTGTAAGCCCATTTGAAGGCTAGCCAAAGTTGGAACTGTACTACGGCCTTGCTTTGCAGTCTGGGCACTTTCGACAGCTAAAGCATTGACTTGGTTTGCAATCTCCGATCGAGAATTTTCAGTAATCTGGCGCAATGGGCACAGCCTCCTGGGTTTCTCAAAGTATGTCACAACCGACAAACGATCGATGGGCCTGAGCTTCTTGATCACGAATTGTACGGCCTGTTTCATTTTCGCTAGCTTGCCTCCCTTCTTTTGCCCCATGCTCCCGCTGAGATCTAAGACCATCACAAGATCCAATCCGCTCGCCTCGTTGCCGTTTGCAGTCCCCGTGAGCTCTAGCAGCACCTTGAGTTTGCCTTTTCCCAGTGGTGCCTCGCTCTTGTTGATGATTTCCACCTTTATCCTTCCTTCTCTAATATTAAATGTTGCTAAAGGTCTTCCCCCTGAAATATTAATTCAACAAAATATTCTAGTATTTATATATAATCATAAGAACTAGTATTACATGCCTAGAATTAGTTGACACGGGAGAAGCAAACTAGGACGACTAGCCAGGTAATTAGTTAAAACTAGGGGTGCATTCAGTCCGGATACAGACATTTATTATATCCGTATCCGCTTACTTATCACGGATATGGATACATATGTAACTCGATAAAAAAATATTTATATCCATATCTACTAAAATTGAATATCGTTACAGATATACCTACGGATATATAAGAGAATATGCACGTAGATACAAAACGGATATGAAAAAACTAGATACAAAAGCGTGTGTGTGTATTTCATGTGATACAAAAGAGTCCAATAATATGTTCTTTATATCTGAAAAGCTAAGGTTAGACATCTTCTTGCCAAAATTAATTTTGAATCCGTTAATCTACATATTAAAACCATTGAAATAGTATGACCTATATGTAATCGGATATTTCAGATACAGATCCGAATATCTCACTCTAAAACCTTCCACGTAACCATATCCTATCGGTGATAAATTTGATTAACCGTATAAGGATATTTACTCGGATACAAATATGGTTTAGCACCCTAGTTAGACCCATAATATAAAAGCAGTGTGAGGGAAGAAAGAAAAATAAGAGGATATATATAGATTTGGATGATTGATAAAATCAATAGAATCGTAAATTTAAGTGATGCTCAATATGGTAAGATCAATGGATAAACTATATATATATATATATATATATATATATATATATATATATATATATATATATATATATATATATATATATATATATATATATATATATATATATATATAGAGAGAGAGAGAGAGAGAGAGAGAGAGAGAGAGACCTGAGGCATCTGCGGTTGCAACATGAACCGGCTCATCATCGCTGAAGGACATTTTTGCCAAGAAAACTACTCGCTTATCGAATTCGCTAAAATTTCCTTATTCTGGAATGTATCTGATCACCTTCAGTCCCCAATATATAGAGAGGAAAAAAATTAGATTATGAGTATTTTTTTCCACATCCCATGGGCTCCCACTGCCGATCGCAACCGACGGCGACAAGGAAGTAATGAGTGCTTACGTTGATACGATTGTTTAATTGATCTGTACATGTCGGGTTTCACAACCCACCAACCAGTATTGATTATTAAATAAAGTCTTCATTTCAGATTTAATTAATGAAGCCTATTTTTTTTAAAGACCAATATGTAATGAAGTCCTCTTTCTTAAGACCAATATTTAATAAAATCTTAATCCTAATTATTTCTTGTCTATCCTCACGGAGAAGAGGGAGAATGGGTAGGATGGATTGGGTCCCACTCCCTCATGCTTATCTATAGGGGTGGGCGTGGACCAGGCCGTTTCAGACCAATGACTCGGCTAGCCGGGTTCAAGGCCGGGCCGAGCTTGACCCGGGCCTAGCCGGGTTGTAGTGGATCGAACCTACTTCTATGATCATGGATTTGGGATTGGACCTAGCTTTGCCCACAACCCGCACCAAGAATGTTTAATGAAACTCTTTGACAACCAAATTTGGAGCATCTTACTTTCACGTGATTTATAAGGTTTAACAAGCAAATGATATTTCACGATCAAAGGTGCAGTACTAGGTGCGGTACTGCTTGTAGTCGCAGTCCTTATATATCATATTAACAATTGAAAGATGGTGGAAAGAAAAAAATCTCTACTTGATGGGGCTTTTTCCTATACCTATGAATCCTATTGAACCTAGAAACGAGACATTAGAAGAATCTTTTTGGTCTTCCAATATCAATAGATTGATTGTTTCGCTCTTGTATCTTCCTAAAGGAAAAACGATTTCGAGAGTTGTTCCATAGATCTGCAAGCGAGTACTTCGGTTCTCCCAAGAAATAAAAAGTGTATCATGCCTGAACCGAATAGGATTTCATGGTGGTGGAGGAATCGGATTGGAAAAATAGGGTTCTAGCTGTAAGATAGCTAATGAAATCATTGCTAGAATTGAGATCTCATTCAAAGAGAATGATAGTAAATATCTGGGGTTTCGTTTTTTATCCAATCCGCAAGTTTGGGAATTGTTTGATCATCTTTGTCTAAGGAAGAAGCAAAACATGATCAACTTGAATTTGGGACAGCTATTCAAAATCTCAGCAAAAGACTTGATTTATTATCTCATGTCTGCTTTTCGTGAAAAACAACTAATTGAAGGGGAGGGTTTCTTCAAACAACAAGGAGCTGAGGTAACAATATGATATTGAGCATGTTTCTCATCTCTTCTCGAGAAACAGGTGGGTAATTTTTTGCAAAATTGTGCTCAATTTCATATGCGGTAATTCCTCCAAGGTCTCTTCGTTAGTTGGGGGAAGAATCAACATGAATCGGATATTTTGAGGAACGTATCAAGAGAGAATTAGATTTGGTTAGACAATGTGTGGTTGGTAAATAAGGATCGGTTTTGTAGTAGAGTACAGAATGTATTGTCAAATATTCAATATGATTCCACAAGATCTATTTTCGTTCAAGTAATAGATTCTAGTCAATCGAAAGGATCTTCTGATCAATCTAGAGATCATTTTGATTCTATTAGAAATGAAGATTTAGAATATCACACGTTGATCGAACAAACAGAGAGTCAGCGACTAAAAGAAAGATCGATTCCTTGGGATCCTTCCTTTCTTCAAACAGAACAAATAGAGATAGTATCAGAACAATTCCCCAATGCCTTTTTAGATCTTCCTCAATGTCCTGGCCATTCACAAAACATGAGAAGCAAATGAATAATCGTCTACTTTCGAAAGAAATCAAAGAATTTCTTGGGAATCCTACAAGATCAATTTGTTCTTTTTCCTCTGACAGATGGCAAAACTTCATCTAGGCTCGAATCCTACTAAGAGGTCCACTAGAGATCAAAATTATTTAAAGAAAAAACAAGATGTTTCTTTTGTCCCTTCCAGCTAATTGGAAAATAAAGAAATTAGTTGATATATTCAAGATAATTATGTATTTAGAAAATACCATCTCAATTCATCTTATTTTATCATCCGTTATGTGATATTGTTCTGAAGGATAAACCAGATATGGACAATTCCAATAAGATATCATTCTTGAATAAAAATCGAATTTTGGATTTATTTCATCTATTCCATGGCCGGAACAAAGGGCAACACACATTACAGCACGATTTTGAATGAGAAGAGAGATTTCGAGAAATTTGAGATCTATTCACTCTATCCATAATCGAGCCCGGTCTGGTGTCATAGGGGATTTACCCTTTCTATTGATTCCTATGCGTTAGATAAAAAAATGCTTGAATGAGGTGTTCAACTCCAAAAATGAATCAAAAAAGAAATTTTTATTGATTCTACTTCCTTTTTTTATGAGGAGAACAAATCTTTTTATCAAAGGATCTAAAAAAATCAGTCCTTATTCACTGTGGGAATGATTTGGAAGATCCAAAACTAAAAATAGTGGTATTTGCTAACAACAACATCATGGAGGCAGTTAATTAATATAGATGGATCTGAATTTTGATTCAAAATCCAATACAACACTTATAGATACATAAGAACTGATCCGAACACGAGACTAAGCGATCTGAGACTCCAAGATAGCCTTAAAGGGCATGGTGAAGGCTGACATCTAGCATTTCCGAGAGGACCTCATCATCCCTAAGGAGATAGAACTGATCTGAGCACGAGATTAAGTGATCCGAGACTCCAAGACTGAGCCTCTCCTATCAAGACGTTGTCTAGGAGTAAATCTATACTTCTCAGACAGCTCCATGTCATGCCGAGGGCCTTGCCTGGATGAACCCATCATCATCATCCTCAGATCCACCCACACATTTGGCACAAGCTCATCGATACAGTGGGGGAAGGGCCACCCTATGCAACCTTCAGAAGCAGGAAGTGCCTCGACCACTACAGACTCCTCAGCTAGCTCCTTACCCTACCGATGGGCCTATTCGACTCCTGGAGGCGGGGCCGTCTCCTTTTCGACACAAGCCTAGGCCTCAATAGGCTCGCCCGCTGCCATTTCACCCCCTTAGCACGAGTGGGGGACTCCTCGTCAACAACCACGATGACTTTGGCCAGCTCGGTTGGGGGGACATCTGGAGAAGGGGTGGAGAGATGTTGGCCAGCCTCTTGAGCAGGGGCAGGAGTGACCACCTCTGCTACACTCCCCTCCCTAGCCTGGGTTGGCTCGACACTTCCAGAGGGACCTCGGCCGCTTACCATCCGCAGCCATCTTCTCTTCTTCTCAAACCTCTTAGCCTGAGCAGTAGATGCACTTGGACTAGCTAGCTAAGCTGAGATCTCGGCAACCTTCACTGCCACATCCTCGTCCTCCACTGGGGCTAACTTTGACCTCAGTCATTTTTGGGGTTTGACTGAAGACCGTAGCTGAGTCTCGTATGACTCCTTTAGTGGTAGAGATAAGACCGTTGTTCGCATCTTGTCCTCTTCAGTCAACATGACTCTTGAGATATGGCCACCCCAAAGCAGCTAGGTCGAATAGATTCTCAATCCTTCGAGACCCAGAGTAGGCTCAAATCTTCCCGAGCCCCTGCTTCTCCTCGACCATGAGCATGCCGGGCCTAAGGGCATCTTTCTTGATCTGGAGCCAAGCCGAGGAAGAGAGAATGGGTTGACTCCAAAGACCTACATAAACTTCTCCTTTCAGTCTTTATTCGGCTCGGGAGCTTTCGAGACAACTTTGAAGCCGCCCAGAGTCTAAAAATAATAGTGATCCTCCTTCTTCCCCACCTTCACACTAAGAAGGTGGCTGAGCATGCGGAGGGTCAGCTCGACTCTGACTAGATGGCATATCACCACAAGGCCCACTAGTGTGGCGATAGAGTTGGGCTTGATTTGTAATGGCGAAACCCCCACAGCCTCAAGATGTAGTGGAGAAAGGGATGGAATGGCAGACAGAGTCCGTACTCTAAATGCTTGAGGTAGACCAGAATGATAATTCCACTATGGTCATACACTACCTGAGCCCTCTCCAGTGCCGACATCGTGAACTCACATGGGAGGTCATAGTGGTGATAATAGGCCTTGAGCTCTATTGCACACAGCTTTGAGCGAAACTTCCTTAGAAGTTCAATTCTCATCTTGTTGTAGGCCATGACAGAAGCAGAAGAAGCCATTGAATAAGAAAGATCATCAGAGTAGATCGGAGATTGAGGGAGAGAGCAGAGACAGTTAGGGTTCAGAAAAATCATAAATCGAACTGGTGTATATAAGCTTGGAACCGACCACATGTTTAAATGAAAGTGATCGACTCAATTATTGATGAACGGCTAAGATTGACCTTAAAAGTTGAAATGACCGGACCAAGAATCGCCTTCAATTGACACGCCATCTGCGTTCAGGAAAAGAGGCAACGCTGGCACAGGATCTCCAGTGATGTTAGAGCATGACATCAACAGCAGCCTATGGCTTTCCTCATAAATATGCCTCGAATATCCCAACTGTTGACTGTCCAATTTCACTAGGACTTGGCATATAGAGTTTGAGTGAAAGGAGGCAGTGTTATATCACACAAATAACTTTGTGTTGATCCTCAATGAGGAGCCAACACGTGCCCACCATCAGCACTTGACCCTTCCTACCGAGGGTCGAGTCGAAAGGCATCTCGCTCGAACCACCATTTGAGTCGACCACCACTTCTTTTCACTCTAGAAGGCTAGACCTACAACCTTCGAGGCTGACTAAAAAGACAGTACTTATCAACTTACTTACAAGACTGAAATGAAAGGTGTCATTTGTCGACCCTCTCGAGAAGTCAAGTCGAGAGACCGCGTATCCTCGAGCCCCCACCGATTGCCATCACATTTAATGAATGGTTATAGTCATCATTTCTCTAGCCCCAAAAGTCTTTAAGACTCATCGGACCTCATCAACACCACGCACACTCTATCACCCTCACATTAAATACCTGGGTGACTCATCCCCCTCTGTAGTTGACACCTATAGAGTAGATGATGACTAAGCCACCTTCTTGGACTTGGCTGAAGTTATCTATATACCCTTCGGATCTGCTATAAAAGGAAGCTACTATCTACTGCTGATGGTAAGCAATCTTTTGCTAAAGAACACTCTATTTCTATTCTTCTTTCTCACTCAAGCTCTCTACTGACTTGATCGTCGGAGTAATCACCGAAGATTCTAACTCAGACCTCTTACATGTTCTTCATATACAGGACAGAAATCTTGGCCCAAGAACCAGCCATCTAAATAAGATTAAGGGCCTTAACATCTACATAATTCACACTTAAACCCATGTTTAATAATTGACATCAACACCATCTCTAAATATATCAAATACTCAGTACAAGATGATTACCCTTTTGAGATATGCACAAATATAGTCCACAAGTGTGGGTCATTAAGCAGCTTTTAACAAATACACTCAATTTTCTATGGATTTCGTAAGAGCATGGATCTTTAATCATCTTTTCATGAATCACTCTTTTATTTACACAAATGTATTTTTGTACATATAAGGAATAGATGTGTGCTTTGTTCAAGTTAAAAAATGAGCTCAATACCTCTTGATACACCAAACAACATTTTATGAACAAAATATAGAACTCTTTGCAGCTATTTCATATTACAAAACATGGTAAATATAAAACTACATTATATAAAAATATAACATGAAATATCTAACAAAAATGTATCAAGTAACCAAATTCCCATCATTATATGTAAAATATATACATATAGTTTTTAAAACATATGTGAACATGTCCGATATAATCAAGCTTATATACCAAAAGATAAGGTTTTGAAAAAATATCCACAAGTTGCTAATCGATAGAAACAAACTCTATCTGAATATTCTCCTAGCAATGTCGTCCCTAACAAAATAATTTCGAACATCTATGTGTTTTATGCATGAATGGTATATCAAATTATAACTCAAATTAATAGCACTCTTATTATCAAATCTAAGAGGAACTTTCTTAAATGTGATGCCGTAGTCCTGTGGAGTCAAAGACATCCAAAAGGTTTATGTTCAGCAACTACCTAATACAATATACTCAGGTTCTATAGTAGAAAAAGCTACACAGTTTTTTTCCCACCTACACCAAGAAACTACAGAATGCCTTAAAAGATGTACTGTACCACTAGTGCTCTTTCTATTTTTATAACACCCAGCATAGTTATTATTAGAATATCTAAAAAAATCAAAAGAATTACTCATTAGAAGCCATAAATTAATATTTGTGTTTCAATTAAATATCAAAAATTTATTCGATAGCTTTTCAAGTGTGATTCTTTAAGATTTGCTTGAAATTTTGCACACAAACACATAAAAAATATAATGTCAGGACAAGAACCAGTAAGATATAAGAGACTACCAATCACAGTATCTCCTTTCTACAATTGACATTCTTGTCTCATTGGGGTTAAAGCAGTTTTCAAATTATCTGTACAAAACGATTTTAGAAGCTCTTTCACATACTTCTCTTATGGGATAAACACTCCATATTTTGTTTGCTTTACCTAAGACCCTAGAAAACACTATATCTCTCCCATCATCCTCATCTTAAACTCGTCCTGCATTAATTTTTCAAAACTTATGGCAAAGATCTTTATTAGTAGATCCGAAAATAATATCATCAACATAAACTTGCACAATAAGAATATCTTTTTCCCAAAGAATTAAATAGATAAGATATTGTCAACAAACCCTTTTTTAAAATTATATTTAAATAAATAAGAATTTAGATGATCATATCAAGCTAGAGGCGCATGTTTAAGACCATACAAAGCTTTATACACAACCTTGAAAAGCATGATCAATGAAGCTGAGTGTTGTTCTATATAGACTAGACTTCTTTTTTAGGTAACCATTTAGAAAAGCACTATTAACATCCATTTCATAGAGCTTAAATCCTTAAGGTACTACTAACATCCATTTGAGAGAGCTTCAATCCTTTATAACAAGAAAAAGCAAGAAATATTTTAATGGCTTCAAGGCTAGCAATCAAGTAAAATTTTCATCAAAATCAATAACTTCTATTTGGTTGTAACCTTTAGCAATAAATCGGCCTTATTTCTCACGATATTACCATTTTCATCCAATTTATTTCTAAAGACCCATTTAGTTCCTACAATAGATGATCTTTAGGTTTATGAACTAAATTCTAAACTTTATTCCTTTTGAATTGATTAAGTTCTTCTGCATTGTAATTATCCAATTTTACCATTGATAACTTTATTCACATTTTTTGATTCTATTCGATATGAAATTCACATAAGCACAGAACTCTCTAAGAAAAGATTAAGAATTTTTACATTCACCTATCTTTGTGTTTGACATAGAACAATAGTATCATTTCAATGAGTAGATGGTTGATAATTTCTTTTAGATGTTTTCTTGTTGGAACAAGTTATTAATTTTTGAATCTCTTAGATTTTGAGTAGTTTCTAAAGCTTGAGGTGATATGTTCTCATTCTTGTCCCCGGTTTACTCTGAGATTTCTTCTTACTCTCCTCCAATATGTTTTGGTTCAACTTGATCATTTGGATTCATCACAAGAGATTTATCTACTTTATCAACCAAACCAATAGAAGTGCGAGTCTCATTGAATTTGATATGAATATACTCTTCAAGAACTTTAGTTCTTTTATATGTAAACTCTGTAAGTTTTACTATAAGAAAAATATCCCAAAACACACACTCATCAACTTTATAATTAAAATTTCCTAATTGATTTTTAGTGTTCAAAAGATAGCATTTACGATCAAAAGCACGAAGTTATGAAATATTTTGGAATATTTGATAATAAAGTTCATAAGAGGTTTACTTTAGTATTGGTCAAAGATAAGCTCTATTATATGCATAACATGTTGTATTAACCACTTAAGCCCGAAGTGATTTGGCAATTTATACTCATTTAACATTGTTCTAGCCATTTCCTATAAAGTCAATTCTTCCTCTCAACAATCCTTTTTGTTGTGGTGTTCAAGAGAAAATACTCATGAGTGATATCTTTATTAGCACAAAATTCTTCAAAAATTTTATTTTTAAATTAGCCTCCATGGTCGAATGAATTGGACGAATAGGGAGGCCTTTTTTTCAACTATTTTTGAAAATTTTTCAAAAATTTAAATGTTCACTCTTTTTGGCTAGAAACATAACATATGTAAATCTAGAATTATCATCAGCCAATATTAAATAATAACTCTTTCCTCCTAAACTTTATGTGGACATAAGTCCAAAAATATCTAAGTGAAGAAGTTGTAGAGGTTTATAAGTGCTCACCAAATTCTTCAAACTATAAGATGGTCTTATAAATTTACCTTCATGTAAAATGCACATAAACTCTCATTTTTTAAAAAAGATATTGACAAACCTCTAACTAATTCTTTCTTTGAGAGTTTTTGCAATAAACTCATGCTTGCATATCCAAGTCTTTTGTGCCAAAGTTCACAATCCTCTCTTCCAGTGACCAAATATTTTACTATGTTAAGTTAATATCATTAAAACTCAATGTATATATATATATATTAGAATACCTATTTCTAGTAAAGACAGTCAAACCTATTTTTGAATTAATAATTTCGCGTACAATAGATTCAAAAATAAAGTCTTACCTTTGTCACAATGCTGGCTAATAGAAATAAGATTGTGCTTTAAACCATCAACGAGTAAAATTTTAAGGAGGTTAAAAAAATCATTATCTATATCACCAACTCCTATAATATTACCTTTTTCATTATTTTTAAAAGTTACATCTCCACCTTTCTTTATGTCGAGACCAAAAAATAAATCTTTCTTACCTATCATGTGTCGAGAACACCTTGAATCTAAATACCATGTATTTCCATGGTCGTTGAACTTCTTTGTCTGAAGTTTCACTCTGTGAATCTTTTGAGTTGCAGATATTAGACATATGAGAGTGGCTTCTATCATTCATGCTCAAATCGTTATCTGATTCTTCTTCTTCACTTGAGAAATCCCATGATGTAGCATTAAAATTTTTATTCTTTCCTTCTTAGTCACTTTTGTTTAGACGACATTTGTTTTTCTAGTGTTCAGGTTTCCTGCAACCATGACAAATAATTTTAGAATCTAAATTTACATTTTTATTTTTTTCTTAACTTAGTGAAGTTCTAACTCCATTTGTTGAGCATGAATTTTTACGCTAGTATAAATTTTTACCCATCTTTTATCTTTAGGAAAAATTTGATTCCTTTCACTACTAATCCCATCTAGCTCTCACTATTATTATCAAAGTCCCAACTTGATTCCTTCTTCTTCTTGAATCAAGAATTTTCCTTTTTGACCTTTAGAGCTTTCGACTTCTTCTTTGAATTAGCTTTTGAAGCATATCCCTTCTCTTTTAATCACACTTCATAAGTAAAGAGATTACCTACAAGATCCCCAAGAGATTCTTTGGAAAAGTTTTACAATTCTTTCATAGTTGTTACATTTGGTTCCCAATCCTAGAAAGAGAATGGAGAGAATAAGCTTCTTGTTATCATAATCCTTTTCAAAAATTTAGATTTGTTCGAATGTTCATGAATTGAGTGAACATATCATGAATACTCTTTGAGCCCTTCATCTTGAAATTCTCATATTTAACCACAAGCATTGTAACTTTCACCTCTTTTACCTATAAAGTTTCTTAGGTGTGTAACTTTTAAAATTTTTCAATTTTGCTGCTCAATAGTACAATTTGACACATAGTTAAACTGTTATGCAATCTAAGAATGATAAAGAATATTCATAGCTTTTGCATTTAAAAAGTAAAACTTTTGTCGGTTGGGATCCATTTGTCTCTAAGAATGATAATGTCAACTTCTTCTACAATTGCAATGGGTTCACTATACGTGTTCTTTACATTATCCCAAACATTAAAATCAATGGACAACAAAAAGACTCATATGCACTTTTCAATATGTGCAAATTGTCCCATTAAAAGAGAGGGTCGGTTCACTATGTGCCCCTTAGGCAAAGCCGTTGCAAGCATCAAACAAGATATGTAGGAACCTACTCATGGGCAACGGGGCTTTGATACCACTTGTTGGACAGGAGATGCAAGCCTAGGGGTTAATAAAATTACTACCTTTTTCACTAAAAATACAGAATATGTAGCAAAATAGATGAAATAAAAGTGAAATGATAAATAAACAACCAATCAAGGATACATAAGATTTTTATTATAGTTGGGATAACAATTTTACGTCCACTCTTCTTTCTCATAAAGGGACTTCCTCACTATGCCAACAGTTCTTATAAATCACAACCTGATTAGTAGGTTTATAAAGACCACATCCTAAACTCTATCTAAAACTAGTCGTTTAACCTAACTCTCCAAATGAGTAAATACACCGTGCCCTAGCTAGTCCCAACCTTTAATCCTCACATGCTTAAATACGCTACAAAAACAAGTCTGAGACAAACCAATCGAACGCAATTAAGCACAATAAAATATGAAAGAACTTACAATCATTTTCAATTAACAAACTGTCTTTTGATGAATCAAAATGAAGGTAGATAAAGAACAATGTCAATGATGAAACCAAAGGCAACTCTCCTTGGTGAAATATTTCAAACATGTTGAGCACGACGAGAAAGAGTTTGTTAAGGCTTTTGGGTGTCAAAATCTTCAATGTAATATCTTCTTAAATCAAAATCCTAATTAAAGCTCTCTCCTCCTTCTATCTCTTCCAATAATATATAGTCTTCAATAGATCAGAAAAGAGATATCCTAAATATAATAGAGTTTGGAGATCAAAAGGAACGACAAATGACCGTGATTAAATCATTAAATCTGCAATTAGTCGACTTTCCCATAGATGGTTGCTCATGGCCATCGATGGTTCCTCATCATTATTGACGGGTTCCTATAAACCATCAATGGCTTGTATTCCTGTCTTTGGAAAATACCAGTTGGTTCATGTAGCCATCGATGAGCCTTCAATCATTGATTTCGCTGCTGACCGTCTATGGTATAGTGGCTAAAAACAACGTTTGAGTTGATTTTTGTATTGTTTTGCGCCTCATACATATTTTATATCAGTAT